>CM021102.1:495594385-496180281 GCA_007115665.2 Sequoiadendron giganteum | reverse complement strand
ACATATTTCATGTATCTCCTAAGTTCTTGGAAAGTGTTCCCCAACACTAGAATTAGAAAGAGATTAAGTTCGAATGAAATGAACATGTAAATTGACATTTGTAATTATTCCTAAATAATAGGAACATGTGGGGGTGTCCATTTTGATTTCCTAAATAATAGGAGCACATGGGGTGCCCACATGGAAGGTGGAACCCACCTTGTTTCAGTTAACTGTTTGGAGGATTGATAGCACTTCAGTAATGCATGTCTAGGTTCCTATAAAATAGGGATTGATAATTACAATAGTGGAGTGGCACTATTAGTTTAGTATCAATTCAGTTCAGTTCAGTTCAGTTCAATTCAGTTCAGTTCAGTTTATTTCAGTTTAGTTCAGATATAGTTCAATTATCTTCAATTGCATGCAATTATTTTGAGTTGCATGCTAGTTGACTTGAGTTGTATGACTAATAACTTCAGTTGCATGACAAATAACAGGTTGATACTTTCAGTTAAGTGGGGATGATCAATCATGCATATTGTTTGCATAAATTGATGGAGAGATATGTTTCAGTTAACTAAGATTGACTTGAACCCACCTTGGGTGCCCGAGTTGGCATCTTTCAGTTAACACCTTTTGCATGAGAAGATATTTACAAGGTTTAGTTAAGTGGTCCCATTCTTGGGTGCCAACTTTGAGGTGAAGCTTCCAAGATATCTTTGTGACCAGAGTTCAGTTAAGTGATCAATTTGGGGTGCCAACTTTGAGGAAGACTTTGGTTTGACTTATGTTTACATGGTGAAACTCAACTTGCCAAATCTAGGTGTAGGTTTTTGAGAGAAGCTTTATGCTTTGTAATTGACAACTCTTATGAGTTATTACATGCTCATTATTGTCTATTTATTGCATCAAGTTATAGAGAGTTTCATGATAGTTTATTGCAGGTTACATGAAGAAGCATTGTTGAAGTAAAAGGAAGCATATCAATCAAGGATTGATACAGTGTTATTGTAATCTTATTCTAAGGTTAAATAATACAAGCACTATCGGTTATGGTGGAGTTTTTTCCCAAAAGGGTTTCTCTATGTATATGTTGTGTCACTTCTATCTTCTGTCTACATTCTTCTACAATTTTTTGTCTAATTCTACAAAAGATAAAATTGATTTAAACAAAATAAATCATTGACAAAGAATTGATCTAAGTAGATTAATCATGCATAGATAATTGTGACAAAGAATACTTAATTAGATCTACAATCACATAGTTTTACAAGTTTTAAGCTACAAATTTACCTTCATTTTCAACATGTATAGACATTAGATTATTCTGAAACATTGATTAAGAACCAATGTTGTAGAAGCCACCTTTTTTGGCCAAAAATATTCTTTGAAGTGGTGCATTGAAACTTTGATTCCGAGAATTTACTTACCAAGTCTAACTTACGGTTGAGCTTAAATCACTCTCCATTCATTGAATGTAAAATCATCCCTTTGGGGCATGAGGTAAGCCCACCTAAAAGAACATGTCTATCCCTAGGGTGTAAATTGTCTTCACAAAATTTCCAAATCTTTCGGTTACTTTGAAACATCAAACATTTGTTTGAATTAAAATGAACACATCAAAACAAGCATTAAACATGGTTATCAAACTTCAAACCCTCTTGACTTAGTGTGAATCCTTTGAAAAGAGCCCTAGATTTTCACTCCTTAAGGATATCTTAAAACAATATCCCTAAAGGTTTTCGGATATTTAGGCTCACATTTCAAGTTGCATTAAGAACAAAGTTAACATTGGAAACTATGGCTTTAGCATTTCAACTTTCATGAACTTCTAGCTTTTGTGGAAGGAAACATGCTTAAAGTTGTAGACATTTAGGTTCAAATAGTTTTGATTGTTGTGTTGCATGATATCACTTGCCAAATCTCAAATTAGATCAAACAAAGTCATTCAAAATTATAAATTTATCCAAGTTGCTACCAACACATAAACTGGAAAATAAATCTGCATAGAATACCGCTATTTCTATTATTTTTGCTGCACTTGACTTAAAACTGGTCGTAGTCGACCTAAAACAACTCACTTTTTCTCTCTAGATTTTGATAGGCAGTATAAAAAACTGGCCACTTTTGCAAAATCTCAACATAGTTGACCTCAAAATTATTGCAATTGATCTTTTTTTTTCCCAACTTGACATATTTTCCTAGTCATAGTTGACTAAAAACTGGTTGCACTTGACCAAGAAGCTCGCTTTTTCCTGCACTATTTTCCAATCATAAAACTTGAAACAAAAGTTGCTCTTGAAAAATATTTTCATAGTTACCTTTTAGATCCAACCGCAGTCAACCAAAAACTAGCTTATTTTGACAGAAATTGCTTCTATTACTCTAAGACTGCCACTTTTGCTTCATTGTCTAGTGAAAGTCAAAAACTAGTTTGAAACCGATTACAAAATCTTGTGAAAATGAAAACAGTTAGACTCCCAAAACATGTCATAAATCATAACAGTCCATCATCCACTTGCAAAATCAAAACACTCCAATCTAGCTTTAAGATTCAAAATCATAACAACAAATTTGGATTATTCCTTCACTTAAACTTCTTAGATATCAACATTTGCTTGAACCTCAAGGCTAGTTCAAGTAAAATTCCCACAACATATCCTCTAGAAAAAATAAGTGAAATATCAATCCAAGTTATCAATATTTTTGAAATCCAAAAGACAGTGTCATCCCAAAACATCACTCAAACTTTAGGGTCTTGAGTATCACAAAAACCATATCAAAACATCATTCACTTTATGACCATTTGGCCTCCAATTGCTCGAGTTCAAAAAACAAACCTTATGGAACCTATCATATAACCAAGTCTCACACAAATCAAAGGTGAACAAACATATATTATCAGTAGTTTGAGGAGTTTCATATTTGAGAAAAATGAAACACCAACTCAGTGGAGAAACACAACTAACATCTTAGACAAAGAGGAATGGAAAGAAAATATTGCAGTCGGAAGGCCCGTATTACCACCTCTTGCGTGGCAATAGACACCATCCTTTAAAAATAAAAAAATTCAAAAATATCCTCAAAAAAAGGAGAAAATCCCAAAAACAAAGCAGTATTTTATTCCATTCTTAGAAATCACCAAACTTCCACAAAAATTCTTGACACTTGTTTATTACAATCACAACATCTCAACATAGAATAACTATGGAAGCAAACAAAAGTAGCTCTAGCATGCCTACCGCAAACACCACAAATAATGGAAGTGACCCATGGGGTTATTAGACCAAGTGACCTTGTGACTGCTCGAAAGGAACCAACATTTAATGCAACATTAAACCAACCATCAAGTGAGGAGGAAGTAATCCACGAACAACAAGAAGCGATGGATAGATCAAACCAAAACCCAAATGATGTGATCATAGAAGTGGATAGTGAGGAAGAAATAAATGATGAAGAATTCTTTCAATGCTTTAACAATCCCAAGGTACTTAAACTGATGGACAAACTCCTAAGAAAATATCCAAATACCTACTTCTTCAAATTAGCACAAAGTGGTGATAAGTTACCTATAGACTTTAACGTGGAAGGTTTTAAAGATCCTCACCTCATTCCCTTAGCGGATAATTCAGTTGTGAGAGAAATACCCAAACCATTGGAGATTACAAACATGCCACCAATCTTCTCACAAAGCAATGATCAACCAATAGAAAATCCTTTGTTTATGAAACCAACCCAAATCTAACAAGCGATAGTGGCCCAAAAATATCAAGGAGGTCCATCTCAATACATGCCACAAGGTAACAACCCACCATTAGGAAAATACATGCCCCAAAACACTTCATATATTGACCCTTGTCAAAATGTACAAAATCAGCAAGGGCAATTTCCACAACAACAACAAGGTGTGTCATAGGGTACCCTTTCCAATCAAAACCAACAAGGTGGGCCACATGGTCCCCTTCCCAATCAATAGTACCAACAACAAGGTGTGCCACAGGGTACCCTTTTCAATCAACATCAACAAGGTGGGCCACATGGTCCCCTTCCCAATAGATATTACCATCAACAAGGTGTGCCACATAGTCCCCTTCCCAATCAGAAATACCACAACAAGGTGTTCCACAAGGTACCCTTTCCAATCAACATCAACAAGGTGGGCCACACGGGCCCCTTCCCAATCAACATTACCAACAACAAGGTGTGCCATAGGGTACCCTTCCAATCAACATCAACGAGGTGGGCCACATGGTCCCCTTCCCAATCAATAGTACCATCAACAAGGTGTGCCACATGGTACCCTTCCCAATCAATAGTACCAACAACAAGGTGTGCCACAGGGTACCCTTTCTAATCAACATCAACAAGGTGGGCCACATGTTCCCCTTCCCAATCAACAGTACCAATAACAAGGTGTGTCGTAGGGTATTCTTTCCAATCAACATCAACAAGGTGGGCCACATGGTCCCCTTCTCAATCAATAGTACCATCAATAAGGTGTGCCACATGGTACCCTTCCCAATCAACAGTACCAACAAAAAGGTGTGCCATAGGGTACCCTTTTCAATCAATATCAACAAGGGGACATAGGGTACCCTTTTCAATCAATATCAACAAGGGGCCACGTGGTCCCCTTCCCATTCAACAGTACCATCAAAAAAATGTGCCACATGATACCATTACCAATCGACAATACCAACAACAAGGTGGGCCACATGGTCCCCTTCCCAATCAGCAGTCTCATCAACAAGGTGTATCGCCAACGCACTATCAGGGTAACCTTCAATACAATTCATCCCAATAACAAGGTGTACCACCAATGCACTACTAGGGTAACTAATGAGAGCCAATTACCTCCCATTTTATGCAACATTATATCCTATTTCATGCACCTTCATAATCATTCCCACATTCCATTTATGTTCCCTTTTTATATTATTTTATCATTTACACTACATATGATTAAATATATATAAGAGGTATTTAATATTAGTTTTGAGACTAAAATATGAAAATTAATTATTTATTGTTTTTACTTATAGCAATTATTATTATTTTAAGCCTTGGAAACTATATCTATTCA
Organism: Sequoiadendron giganteum; assembly: GCA_007115665.2. Classification (NCBI taxonomy): domain Eukaryota; kingdom Viridiplantae; phylum Streptophyta; class Pinopsida; order Cupressales; family Cupressaceae; genus Sequoiadendron; species Sequoiadendron giganteum. The sequence continues at coordinate 496,175,219 of CM021102.1, read as the reverse complement.
ATGTTATAATAGGATAATTTATGACCATCAACCTTGGTTCCATATTCTTCCATAAATAGTTGATGAATCTATTCACGTTGCTGGGTGAATACACTTCAACATTACTATCACAGAGTTTTTTCCACCTCAACATTGTCATTAGATCTATGGGAGAAGTATTTGTTATTGAGGATAACCAAAATATTCCTATTTATGTTCACTGTTATAAAAAAATAGTTTGCATCCCATGGCTAAACAACTTAGGTTCCACGTGCACCATTCATATACTGAAGAAGGCAACCTGTGTTGGGAGAGAGAGCTCGCAACAAAGATGCATTGGAGGAGAAAAACCTATCGGTCTTCTATTTTTATTTGTTGATTGTGGTCAATTGCCACGTTTTATGTGATCCATTAATTGTAAGAACAAACTTATACTATTTCCTATCACTCAGACCTTATTTTATAAGCCCGATCTCTCTATATATATATGGTCGATTGTAAACATCAAAGTAGATTTTTTGCAATGGATTTCTAAGAGAAGACTCTTGTATTATTCTCTGATAAATAAAATCAGTGTTTGTATGATCACTCTTGTGTAGAAAAAGCTTTTCATTTTACTATCCATTGGTTGTATGGGAGGAGGGCCCACTCCTTAGTCACTGATTGGACTTCCTATTTTATGTTTTCGTGTGAGGTACGAATTTTATTTGTTTAGTAATTCTGTGAGAAGAATATTGGTTTATTACGTATAAAAATTTGGGTGTTTAATTAACAAAAATTGTTGTGTGCAGTCCTAAGTTTATGAGAAGCTTCAAATACACAAAAATAAAAGATTGGTAAAACAGATAGTCATTGTCCTGACGCTAGAATACTACAAATCCTGTCACCAGGTTGTAGAATATGTTGTTGCTTGAACAACTCATTATAAATTATGCATTACTTTCCTTTAGTATTTGTTTATGAGTTGTGAGTAATCTTAGAAGTTTGAGACTAAATTGAATTTTATATAAGCTAGAATTTGAGGTGTGAATGTGTCAATTGTTACACTAGGATTTTATCTCAGAATTTGCTTTATGTACAATTATTGTCGCTAGAATAGAATAGTTCCTATCACCAGGAAGTGACAATTCTTGTCACCAGTCTTATTTTTATTTTTTGTAGAATTGTTTATGTGTGTTCTAGCTGAATTTCATCCCCACTCAGCTTACTATCTTCATCCCTTCGACAGATAGTCACAATACCTTTCACAATTCTACGATCCCTGGATTGACATTTTAGGAACAAACTGAGGAAGTTAATGCAAAAAAATTATAGAAATTTGATCCCAAGTCCTGATCCATAGTTTTGTCCATCAGTAACCTTCAAAACAATTTATCCCAACAACAAAGTGTACCACCAACACACTATCACGATATCCCTCTTCAACAAAATCAACACGAACTTAATCCTCCTTACAATCAACAAGGAACTAACCCTCCTTCCATACAACAAGGACTTATCCATCCTTACAATCAATAAGGACCTAACCCTCCTTCCATATAACAAGTACTTAACCCTACTTACATTCAACAAGGACTTAATTCTCCTTTCGTACAGCAAGGACTTAACTCTCCTTCCACCCACCATGGTCACCAAGGTCCTATACCTCAACAATACCCAACTTATGACCAAATGAACATTTTAGGACAATAAGGCTACTACACACAAGGTCCACAAACAAACGTACCAAACATAGAGGTAGACATGCAACTACAAGCCATAAATCAAAAGATATTGGACATCTATATTGGAAAATCCAAGAAAACTTACACTCTATAGGATATATGTCCATTCCCTTTTGATCACTCTATTACAATGCTCCCCTTCCCTAAAAAAAATGAAATATCCAAGTTTGACAAGTACAAGGGAAAGGGTGATCTAGTTGAACATGTGTGAGATTTCTCGGTGGCTTGCATAGAAGTGCAAAATAATGATTCTTACCTAATGAGACTTTTTTAATGTAGTCTTACTAGTCACACTATGTAGTGGTTCTCACATCTACCACTAGGTATTAAAAGTTTTGTTGAGCTGACTACCAAGTTTGTGAACCACTTCTCGTTCAACATAGAATAGGATGTCATCAAGACTTACCTCTACAAGATTAAACAAAGCCAAGGAGAATCCTTTACATCCTACCTACAAATATGGAGACATAAAGCTAGTAGATGCAAGTGGCCTATTCCCAACAAAGAACTGGTGGATATATTTGTTTCCAATGTCCAAGTGGATATCAATTAACAATTCACCATGTTGTGCCCCAATAACTTCGAAGAGACCATTGAAAAATGAATAGACATTGAAATAGCTCTCATAGAAAGGGGGTGATTAAGCTAAACAATTCAAAAGATAATCCTTCTAGTTTGAATGAGAAAACTAAGATTTGGGAAAAGAATAAAAATGTTATAAATGATGGAGTAGTTGATGTTATAGTTGTATGGAACATACAAAATCCCAATGTACCTCAAAACAAACCCCAAGTTGCACAAACAAGCTACGCTCCTAACAACGTACAAAAAAATCAACTTAGCTATCCCCACAACAATCAAGCAGTTAACCAATAGACAAATCAAGGAAGAGAACAAAGGTAATATGATCAACCAAGGAGGAAATTTATTGCCTTAGGAGAACCACTTGAGAGAATCATACACAAACTAGTTCAACAAAACCTCATCAAGGTCAACGATTGTCCAAATTATGAAGAGTTGAGTTTCAAAAAACCATGGTATAATGAAAATTACTTATGTGAGTTCCATAAGATCAAAGGGCATACGATGAATAACTGCATGAGACTCAAACATATAATACATGACTTAATCGACAAAGGAGAAGTGGATATCGAACACCATCCTAGAAAAAAAGACCTCCAAATCTACATGAATCCAATTCCAAACCAAGCCAAGAAGAATGACAAAGGGAATGACCAAGACTATCACAACACCAACTACACCTATGGTGACACCATCCTAGGTACTCTCTCCCAAGAATATGACACTAGGGTGAATGTGTTAACTATACGAGGTAGGGACCCCGAATGTAATGTGACTACCTATCGAGGGAAGTTCACAATACAAGGAGCCCCACTTAAACCCACAACTAAGTCATCCAATGACCATAGTATTGTGGAACAACTAAAGAAGACTCACGCTTTGATCTCCATCCTAGAGTTGTTAAAATTATCACCTGCACATAGGGAAATACTAGGGAAAGCTTTGGAAATAGCAGCCCCTAATTACCTCAATCCTGATCAATTTCAAGCCATGGTTGGAAAAATCATGACCAATCATCATTTAGTCTTTTATGAGAAATGTAAGGAAAATCGAGTCATCTCAAAAAGAAACATCTAAGAACAACAGTGCCTTCAGTGATTTTAATTCCTTCAAATTGCCTCAAAGACACGTACTACTATGCCATAAAGCAAAAATTGACATAGTTGATTTCCCACATTAACCCTTATGAGAAAAGCACATGCAGACTTAACCAAATTCAAGACTATGCACAGATTCAAATTTACAGAATCAAATAACATGAAAGATAATCATAAATGGACACATAGATTTATGTGGGGAAAATCCTTTTGGGTAAAAACCCCACACTCCAAAAGATTGAGCCATTTATTATTCAACAACAAACAGAGTTACAATACAATCTCAAGCTCATAGCCTTTACAAGAGTTATATCTCGTCCATCTGGAAAATATAGGAAACAACACTGTTCAAAATCCTCACATTGTTACAATACCCTCACACAACACACAGTGTAGATTCATCTCCTCTAACCAGTCGACTCTCTTCCAGCCAGCCTCTTCGGCCTTCACAGGTTCACATTCTTCACGTCCTCTCTACCAACATTCTCACTGTTACAATGCTTATCAGTATACAGTTCGAACAATCACATAGAAAATTCCATATCGAATCCTTGCCTATCTGAGCCATCGATCTGTTCATTTTTTGTACAAATAGTTTGTTCAGTTCCCTCTACACACCAACCGTCGATCTCACCAATATTAGAACGGTCACCACCAACTCAACACAGTCCTCTAATGTTAATTGTACAACATAACAATCCATCCAAGTCAGCCTCGTTCAACCATGGTTTACCTTTCAGTCCATCAATGTGATCAAATCTACCAGCGAGAGTCTGGAAAGTCCAACTGATAGATCAAGTTTCCCCAATGTCCCAAGAGAACCATCACAGATCATACGCATCACCAAGAGTCACACCGAATAGATCTATCAGCAAGAACTACACTATCGACAAAAGATCAACAAGTCTCATCGAGTTCATATGTCACCTCAATGACCTTTATCTCACTATAGTTTAGAACACTTCATCGACATAAGTCACACCAAGCACACCCATCGACCAGACATCCAACTTCAGAGCAACCTTGAGAACTCATCCTGCTAGACCATGTCACACTGACCAAGCACCGTCAGACAGACTCACACAAATCAGATCACATTGACCAAACCATCACTATTGGTAAGATACATTATGAAGTCTCGTGTCAACCCAACCATCTGTTCATCGACAAGAATCACACCGATTAGACCTATCAGCCAGACTAACACAGTCAATCCCACATTATGAGGTCTACCTAAAGACCAATTTCATCCTAACGCGCTTCACTACGGTAAGAGTCTTCCTGACAGAACTCTTCAACCAGACCACAAGCACCAGAGTGACATTCACACGTCATTTTGAAGACGAATATCACCCCAATCCGATCATCAACCAGATTCATACCGACACTAATCCAGGTTACTTTGCATCCACTTCTCAGATCGGTAATAGTCTCTCCAATGAACCTCATCAGCCAGAATTTTATCATCAACATGAAATAGAAAAATCACATTGACAGTTTAGGTCACACCGATAGTTCACTTCAGGAAGATTGATCACTTGTCACACTGATCTAAAAAATTCAAGCTTCAAGACTAAATAGCTCATTGACAGGATGTCTCAGGTGTCTCACTGATTTTCTCTTTCAGAAGGTTCAGGTCAGTAGGATTGAGGCACATGTCTCCAACAAGAAAGACCTTCTACAAAAGTCATTCCACAGCCAAACCCTCTATATAGAGGTTGGTGTCCACAAACATATGGTCAAAAGAGTATTGATAGATAATGGTGCAAGGTTAAACATTTGTACCTTGAGATTTATTAAACAACTGGGGTATTTTGATGATGTGATTGACAAAGGAAAGAGCATTACTATAAGGGCTTATAACAACTTAAAAATAAATTCAAAAGGGACAATCAGGCTACCTGTATAGATAGGACCATCAACAACATAAACCACATGTCAAGTACTAAACCTTGAGCTACCATATAACCTTCTTCTAGGATGCCCATAGATACATGCACTACAAGCAGTTCCTTCGACATTTCACCAGTGTCTAAAATTTCCTCACAAAGGAAAGGAAGTTACATTATCTATTGACCATGAACCCTTCCACGACTATACACAATCTAGCGTATACCTAGTAATGATATATCATTTCACTCTTTCTCATATGTTGACCCATCAACACTACCATCAACCTCAACTAAAAAAATATCAAATGAGAAACCAAAATCTGAGTCCACAATTCAAATACTTGACAAAGGTAACGAGAACTATCATTTTAATCAATCTTTTTGCATTGGAATGCTTCCCCCAACACCAAAGGTTTATGGAGGGCCTAAGGAGATCAAAAAAATTCAAGCAAGTAAAAATGATAGCCAAACCCACAATCTTTACCAAGTGGGGAGATATGAAAGATGAGGAAATATTCAAAGAGGACCTTTCATCAATGATTTACAAAGAAGACCAAAAAGAACCAGAATAGCTACAACCCCTTCTCATTGATCCTAGCAGTAAAGGGTACCAAATGGCTAAACAAATGGGATACACTGGAAAAGGTGGCCTTGGGCAATACAAACAAGGAAAATGGGAACCTATTATAGTGGATCAAAGAAAGAAAAACATGGGACTAGGCTATGACTCAATAGACGTGGTGACTCGAAATAGTCAACTTACCTCTTGTAAGAAAGGAGCTCCTTCTATTGACGTTAAGACATTAGATATATACCATATTATGGACAACGATCTACTCATTGAGGATTTATTTGAAAGCTTTAACATAAGTTTATTACCTATCCAAACTAGAAAACCTATATTCAAAGACTATACTTATGAAACAGACTCTAACGAGCATGAATGAGATTCTCCTTCCTTTGTCACCTCTAGTGACGATGACCTAGATACCCAATGGGAGAATAATGCTAGAGCCATATTGACCATTTCAACATCTTTCGTAAGATTTGTAGATAACAATGACAACCTACCGCTTTGCTACCTGCAACTAATAGATTGGGACCAACAACACCATACACCTGTTTTGGATCAATTCCAAAATGATGAAGCAATTGTAGAGTTTATGGGACTTCACACCGATATACCATCATAAGATCATAAAGAAAGGTTTATCACATAACTCGAATAGTAAGCATATTTCAAAGGTGATATTGTGTCCTCTAGACACAAAAATTGAAAAAGAAAAAGTAAGAATCAAAGTAAGATCCCCTAGAGAAAACCATAATGTGGCTCTATCAAATCTTGAAAAGAGAAAAATAAAGGATGAATCTAAGGGTGAAAAAATATTTGAGGTTCCCGAGGATGGAGGATTCAATCTCCCTATTTTTGAATATCGAGAGAAGTCAACACTCCTAGTTGAAGAAGTGGAACCTATAAATGTTGGCACAATAGAAACACCTAAGATCACATATCATGCAACATCACTTGATCCTAAAGAGAAAGTTATTTTCTCAGCATTCGTCAAAGGAAGATAAAATTCGCATGAACATATGTAGAAATGCCAGGGCTAGATCCAACATTGGTTGTACACCACTTAGTTGTATTTCTAGGAGCTAAACCCATCAAGAAGAAGCTAAGAAAGATGCATCCCCATATATCACTTTTGGTAAAGGTAGAACTAAAGAAAATGCTAGATGTAGGCTTCATCAGACCAATTGATTATCTGGAATGGATATCAAACCTAGTACCAGTATCAAAGCCCATTGGGGGCATAAGAATCTACATGAACTTAAGATATCTAAACAAAGCTTGTCCAAAATATGACTTCCCTCTTCCAAGCATTGATATGATTGTTGATCTAACAACAGGGCATGAAATGTTGTCACTGATGGATGGCTTCTTAGGCTATAATCAAATAAATATATCCCTTGAAGATCAACATAAAATTTCATTCACTTGTGCATGGGGGACCTTATGCTAGAATGCCATGCCATTTGGTCTAAAGAATGCAAGAGCATCCTATCAACGTGTAATGACTACAATATTTCATGATATGTTGCATATAATTATGAAATACTATGTAGATGACATTCTAGCAAAGTCCATCAAAAGAGAAGACCACTTGACCAATCTTGCAAATGTGTTTGACAGGCTGGAACAATAACTTGAGGCTCAATCCGAAAAAGTGTGTATTACGAGAAATATCTAAAAAGCTACTAGGATACATAGTATCGAGAAGAGGCATTGAGTTAGATCCTGCAAAAGTAAAAGCCATATTAGAAATGCCTCCTCCAAAGACCTTGAAGAAGCTCATAAGTCTACATGGGAAACTATAATCCATCAAGCAATTCATCACACAATTGGAAGTCACGTGTCACCCCTTTACCCATCTCCTACACAAAGACATCCCATTCAAGTGGGATGGAAGATGTGATCAAGCATTCCAATAAGTCAAGGAGTATTTAATCACTCCTCTAGTACTCATGCCCCCTATTCCAAACAAAGAAAGGATATTCTACATGTCTACAACACAAGCAGCATTAGGAGCTCTCCTAGCACAACTAGATGATAATAACAAGGAAATAGTGGTTTACTAAATTATCTGAACACTAGTGGGATATGAATTGAAATATTCACTCATAGAAAGAGCATGTCTTTTTGTTGTCTTCGTGGCACATAAATTGAGACACTATATCCTAAATAGGCAAGTAAAGCTAATCTCAAAAGTAGATCCACTAAAGTACCTACTAGCAAAAGCAGCTCTAACAAGAAAGATTGCTAAATGGGTAATGATTTTGAGTGAGTTCAACATAGAGTATGTAGACATGAGAGCCATTAAAGGATAGATCATAGTAGAAAAACTAGCTGAAGCACCAATGGAAGATCACCAGCCTCTCATAGCAGACTTCCCAGATGAAAGCATATTGCTAACAGAACAAACAAGCTATTGGACCTTGTATTTTGATGGGTCCCACACTCAACACGACTCAAGAGCGAGTATATTGTTTCTCACACCACAGGGAGATAGTATACCTAAGGCTTACAAAATTGCTTTCCCATGCACAAATAACATCTCAAAGTATGAAACACTAATCATAGGGCTCAAAATGGAAATATAATGGAGGATAAAAGAACTACAGGTGTATGGAGACTCTCAACTAGTAATCAAGCAAGTAAATGATGAGTATCAAATAAAGGATGACAAGATGCTTCCATGTAAAAGGATGGTCAATAGCTTCAAACAATATTTTATCACCATCAACTTTGAACAGGTTCCTAGGATCAACAATAGAGCGGTCGACGCAATGGTATTGATAGGTTCACTTCTCTATATTTCATAGAACATTTATAAGTATAAATTCCTTGTGGAGAAATTGCTCGTACTGATATTCAATATCCCAAAATCAGAACTAGTGTGTGTTGTTGTTGGTCCCAACTTACCATGGTACCATGCTACATCTAACTATATCCAACATGGCATCATACCCCCACACTTGACAACCACCCAAAATAAAACCTTTATCTGTAGGACTTCTCAATTTACAATACTAGGAGACACCTTATATCGTCGAATTTTAGGTGGTACTTTACTCTAATGCCATGATGCAAAAAAAGCATAAACTACCTTACAAGAGGTACATGACAATTCTTGTGGGTCCTAATCTGGTGGACCTAACATAGCACAAAAGTTACTAAGAAAAAGATACTATTGGCCCTCTATGGAGCAAGAAGCTATGGCCTACACTAGAAAATGTCTCCAATGTCAGCAACACAGTGACCTCATTCACACACTAGCATAGGAGCTAAGACCTATCACGACACTATGGCCTTTTTCACAGTGGGGATTAAACTTGGTAGGTAAGATCTCTCTTTGCTTCCTCAAATGGGCATAAGTTTATTATTATTTCAACTGAATACTTCACCAAATGGATAGAAGCTATTCCATTAACCTACATCACCAATAAAAAAATATCCAAGTTCATCTTGAATTATCTGATATGCCGATATGGAATTACCTAAACCATCACAATGGAAAATGGGACCTCATTCAAGAACCAAGATGTCAAAGAGCTTTGTTCCAAGTTCTCTATCCAACACATATTCTCCACCCCCTATTACCCCCAAGAAAATGGTCAGGCTGAAGCGTCTAACAAAAACATCCTAAAGAGACTAAAAAAGACTGTTAATGATGTCGACCATGATTGGTATCTACAACTAAACCTAGCCTTATGGGATTAAGGAGCCAGTATCCATACCCCTACAGGTGCCACACCATTTTCCTTGGTCTATGGATCTGAAGTTGTCTTACCTATCGAGTCAAAATCTCCTCACTGTGAATCTCACTAAAAGGCACGATCAACAATGAAGAGTATTTGGTGTCAAATTAAATGAGTTGGAACTCCTAGATGAAAGGCATTTGAGCCTATTAAACCATATTCAAGTTTATCAAAATCAGGTCAAACAAAGCTACAATAAAAAGATCACAAACAATTTTTTTTAGATTGGTGACTTGGTACTCAAAGAGAATCATAAGGTACAATTGAATCAAGATGGTAAAGGTAAGTTTGAACCCAACTGGTTAGGCCCATTCATCATCACAAAATGCTATGGCTCAAGAGCTTATCAATTGGCTACTCCTAAAGGAGAACCTTTAGTCGAACTATTGAACAACAACCATCTCAAGAAGTTCTACATATGAAGCATGCCATAATACCTTAGGAAAAAGGGTTAAAATCCAACAACAAAAAAAGATAAAAAAGAAAAAAAAATCAAAAGGAAAAATAAAGAAGAGAGAAATAAAACATTCTTTAATTGAAAGCCACTTTGTGGTGCTTCTAGAACCGGTACCATAGTCAAAACCTAGCAAATAGGTGTTGCGTTTGAATAAGACTTGCATTATTATCTATCACCACTATCTGAAGTATCCACCCATTCATTCCATGATAAACATGTGTCCAACCATGGATTGATGACCGATTAAGTATTGAAACTTGTTGTGCCATCAAAACCCATCTCCCCTAGAGAAGGTAGTCTTATCTCGAATTGGGGTAAACTTCCCAAAATTGGTCATGGATTAGATCCTTGTGCATCCCATCATGGTAAAAAGCATCAAAATAAAAATAAATAACAAAAAACAAACAAAATCAAAACAAAGTCGTAAAACATCAAATCCCAAAAAACATGTTATACTTTGAGTCACACTAGTCAAACTACGTGGTATCTACACATATTGTAGGCAAGGATTATTAGCCCTTGAGGCCTTAGGTGAGTCCACTTAGGTGTCTATCATGTTTTATTTCAACTTAATCAAAAATGCAAAATCCAAAAATATTCACAAAACAGAAAAGATCAAAAACATGTCCTTATCAAACCAAGCAAACTATGAGCCTCTATGTTTACAACGTAGGAAAGGCTTATCTTTGATGAGCCCTCGAGGCCCTAGGTTAGTCCCCTAAAATAAATAAATAAAGAAAACATTCAAATATCTTATCAAAATCCAAAAACATTCTTAAAATTCCTTGAAAAACAACAAAAAAAACATCATATAAACTCAAAAAATAAAAAAGGTCCTACCTCCATCATCACAATCCATAATAAACTTGTTATCCATAATAAAAAATTGTCACAATCACCCTTTGATAATGCAAACAACAAACATGACAACACATCAAAATAAAAAAATTCCAAAGTGAAGATCGAAATGATTAGACAACTATCAAGTGAAAATAATACCAAAGTGTTGACTACCTATCTATTGACAAATTCACCAACAACATCCTGATATATGGCTTAACAGATTCGTTCCTACAATAGACATCATCAATAATAGATAATAACCCGAAACCTAAAAATAAATATGGCAAGTGATATTGCAACATTGTTTATCTTTTTATAGTCTTATCTTTTTTATTTATCATAATACAACATTCCTAAGATCTCTCAAGGATGTCCATAAGAATTTAGAGAAGAAGTAATGGTGGTATTAACAGATGATTTTTTTTAGTTCTGTTTGTAAGATATTTTTGTCATACTACCACGATCAATACTTGCTTTGTTTGATGTATGAAAGTTGTTTTGAGACAATTTGTGTAGTAGTTGCATGTTAGGTATTCCATACCTCTTTGTGTAACTAGTCCGAAAAGTTTTAACACTCCACCATATATCTTAACAAGGTTTATGTATGTCTGGTATGAGCAAGAATATTCTTTGTATGTTGAGTCAAAGTCCACGTAATAGATACAAAGACACCTTGGTTATTAATACCCTGGTGCATCGTATTTTTTTGCTACATCGATAAGGATTGTTAAAGATACAAACCTCCATGCAAAGCAAAATCAGCTCATCAATAACTAACACCATCAAATTTCTATCCATCATCAAATATTTATTCTAACTAACATCCATCCTACATCAAAATATCATTAGTACCACATCCATTCTACATCCACAACGTCATCAATACATATCATGATGATAATAAAACAATAAAAACATCATGTATCATGTATTGTCAACATCCATCATATACATAATAAAAAATCATATATCATATAGATATATCAATCATCCACCCATCCACATCATGTTTATACATCAAAAAAGTACAAAAATATGTATAATCTTACATCATCATCCATAATCATCACATAAACACATAATGAAGTCGAATCGAAACATGTATATCTCATATATATCATCATAAAAAATGAGAATGTTAGGTACATCATCATATAAACATGTGTGATATCATAATACAAAAAAAATACATATATACGAGGCCTCAACTGGGCCGATGAATGTACATACAAAATCATGTCTACAATATAAGTCTCTAAACAATAAACAACATATAGATCAAGAAAAAATATAACTCAACCCTACTGGTTGTCTCGAGGTGGAGACCTCGACTGATGCTCAATGTGATGGAGAGATGGCCAAGGCATAACTAGAGAATGTCTAACTGACTGCTCACCAAAATTGACTGCAATAGTGGTTGTACTAGTCTCACCAAACCTGGGACGTCTTTGCACTCTAGGAACAACAACCTCATATAGTGTTTGATAGTAGGTGGCCTCCCTCATATAATGATCTCACTTTGATCTGAGAGAATCATGCTCTGACTGGAGGGTATCCCTCTCAATTGTAATCACCTGTACCTATGCCTCAACCACAAGACGATGCCTAGTCTTAGTATCCCACTATTTCCTGAAGCCATCTCACTCCTGCCTCACAGTGTCCCTCTTTGCAGTTAGAGTAACAACCTGAGCCTTTGTAGCTTGTCACCATACTACCTCTATGTCTTTGGCAATTTTTATCTGCACTAACTGCACTGCTCCATCTCAAGGTAGTGGAGGAGGACCCAAAACTTGTCCCTGATCCTGATGCATAAGATCGTCATATCCATCCTATTGATCATCATGTTTGGCTCTATCCAACTACTCAATAACAATCTGAATGTGTTGTCACTCACCACTGCGACCAACAATCCTTGTTCTCCCAATGGACACCGCACCAACAAGATCTGTAAACCTTAGAGGAAACCAATAAGCCCATCACTAATCATAGTCTGGTGTGGTCCCAAGATCCGTAAGTCCAACTGGCCACCCACACTCGAATGGGGCAAGTGCTTTGAAATTTTCCAAGGCTACATCTCGATCTACCTACAACACCCATACATGGACCTCTCTAGTGGTCCTACCAAAGAATGAGCATGACCAATAAGCCATCGAGTCTATCTATAATATGGAAAATGCTCTTGATCATTGTGCCATGCCTCACAATCCAAATATGGCCTCCACACAAAACCAAACATATCATCTATAACATGGCACCAGTAAGGAAGTTGTCCAAGCCAAGTGTAATGTAAAAATTCACCATAGCTGTACGAATATGAATCCTCGAGATCCTGATCCAATATTCCATCAGGCCTGGTAATTGGAATGTGCTCCCAGGCCCATACATGAAGTAAAATCACACCAGCAAAAATGGATCTACATCCTCGATACGCAACCTCGTGCATATCTCTATATAAATGTATAAGGAGACAGGGGCCCCATGCATATCTAGTGCCATGCTCAAACATCTGCTCGATGCACACACCCCACCCAATGAGAAAATTATTGCCTTGTCGATTCAGAACGACAAGCCCTAAAACCAAAGCACATAGAACAAGTGAAATTGGATTTTCACTGCCAACAAACGAAGATAGGTCTATCTCCATCTCCCGAAAATGAAGATTCCTTACACCAAGTACTCGACATATAGCACATGTACCCCCATCATACAGAGTAGGTCATAAGCTCTCCATGAATAGGTACATGAATAATCCTCCACACATACTCTAGGGTGATGGTGGCCTCCCCAGTAGGTAAGTGAAAAGATAATGTCTCTGAATGCCACCTCTCCACAAGAGTAGTCATCATTGTTAGAAACCAAGATCACCTACATGCAAATGGATACCTATCACATGCAAAAAACATTCAGAACAAACAAGAAGTTCTGTAAACCTCAAAGTGTAAAATGCATTATTGAGAATCTCGGTTATTACAAAAAGATCAATCCTTATGAAGGAGATCAAGATACCCTAAAAGGGAAACCCTAAATGAAACCCTAGTGTGCACACTTAATAATTAATCAATTATTAATGTGCCTAAGTTTAGCTTAAGTAACTAAAGGAATAAGTGACTTAATTAATTAACCAGTATGATATAATTAATTAAGCATAATAACTTATTACTCTAACACCCCCCCTTAAGATAAACTTAGGAAGAAGCTAAAACACTAGAAGAAGATGCATGCAAGAAAGGATGGGTCCCGACAACTTGGCTTGATCAGGTACCCATTTACAAATGCAAGAATGATGTAGAGGAGGAAAAACCAGTGGGACAAAACCCCCCTACAATGAGATGACATGCTGCAAGAAGCACTGGAAGAACTTTGTAGAGTAACATTGGAACCGAAATCTGGCAAGAAAGGAAAGATACTTCTGTCTACTACTGAAACCGGATGAGAGTCACTGATTGACTCAAGGAATCATGATAAAAGCAACAACAGACCTGATACCTCAGAACACTCGAAAACTCCAAATGGAAACAACCTTGGAATCTATGAAGTAGCAGTTGATTATTGAATGATGTATTATTGAAAATGAAGTGCAAAGATGCAAGTTGCACTCTCCCAACTGCCAAAACATCCAAGTAATCTCCAAACAACCCATCAGGCCAAATATGGACTAAGTGATCAACCTGAGACAAATATAGAAAAGTGAATGGATAGCAACATAAAGGTCCTCAATACCATTCCAACGCCGCAAAGATAGCGAAAATCGGAGATCGTGGCAAAAAGTTATGAGCTCGGAAGCATAAAATAAACATTTGACTTAAAAACAGCAATAAATTTAGTAAAATAGGAAAATACTGTAAAATAAACTACACAAAATGAAAGTGCTCAGAACCAGCTTTCCGACGATATCTCGTTTTCCCAATTTCGATACTGTATGCCCAAGTTATGCCAAAAACAAAAAAACTGCTCTTTTAGGGCTAACTAGGGTTAGGAGGGGCAAGGAGGGGCTGTACGAACACTGATGTCATGCTGATGTTAGCGGTTCATGAGGATAAATTTGACAGCCATTTGGTTGTCGCCGCAAAAATTCGGCCCCCCTGCAAAAAAAAATTCGGCTGTGGTCACCCATATGACTTGATTGGGGGCTGGAGTTGGCCAGGGGCTGGGCGCGGAGCTCCCGGTCCCCCATATGACCGCTGCGGCTGGCGCTGGAGCTCTCAAGGGCTAGCGGAGGGCCCTCGGTCATCCATGTGACCGGGGCGCACCCAGAATGAGCCCGCGGGGGCTGGCGGAGCTGGAGGGGGAGCCACCGGCGGTGGTGGGTTTCGTCTGTGTTGGGAGTGCCACACGAAAACCAAAAAATGATGTTTTTTGCAATTTTTTTTGAAGTTCATGCCTCGTGAAGCGTGCTAGGGAGGCCATACGGCCTCTCTGGCAATTTTTTTTTGCCTTCCAAACCAACTTCTCCAAAATTGACGAAATGAAGGGCGATCTTAGGGTTTTGGGGTGCTGCGAACACGATGGCAGTGTCCGTTTTGCTCCATGATGCTCCAAAAAATAGGCTACCCCCAGATCTTGCAAAAAAGATGCCTGTGGAAACCCTTGCACTTGAAACTCATTGAGAGGCCATATCTTCATATCACGAACAGGTAGCGGCAGGTCTGGAGCTCTGATACCATGTTAGAAACCAAGATCAAATGGATACCTGTCACATGCAAAAGACATTCAGAACAAACAAGAAGTTCTGTAAACCTCAAAGTGTAAAATGCATTATTGAGAATCTCGGTTATTAC
Source organism: Sequoiadendron giganteum (assembly GCA_007115665.2). Lineage (NCBI taxonomy): Eukaryota > Viridiplantae > Streptophyta > Pinopsida > Cupressales > Cupressaceae > Sequoiadendron > Sequoiadendron giganteum. Next base: position 496,159,550 of record CM021102.1, on the reverse strand, counting down.
AAAGAGATCAATCCTTATGAAGGAGATCAAGATACCCTAAAAGGGAAACCCTAAATGAAACCCTAGTGTGCACACTTAATAATTAATCAATTATTAATGTGCCTAAGTTTAACTTAAGTAACTAAAGGAATAAGTGACTTAATTAATTAACTAGTATGATGTAATTAATTAAGCATAATAACTTATTACTCTAACACAATCATCGCTCAATGACATATGATAGTCAACATGTAACATATGTGTTGCAACCCCACAACATCTAGAACATCTCGCTCTAACTCATGGAATCCAATGATCAAATCAAACAACTCTCATGATCATCACTCCCTTGACATAAGTGGATTGAGAACCGCCTACAACCATTCAGCCCACGACGTTAAAAAATTGATGCGAAAACACGAAAAAGAACCTATGAGGATGAACGAACTGGCTTAAAATTCCAAAATAGTCAAAAGCAAAAAAAAATTGTCAAAAGCAATGACATTTTTTGTAAAAAGCATTAAAGATAGCCAAAAGAGAACACTATTTTGTCAAAAGCAAAAAATAAATTCAAAACTGAAAATATCAAAAGCGAAAATATATCTCAAAAGTGAATATTTTTGACAAGGGCAATCATAAAATTTGAAAAAATTCAAAAGCAAAACATTCAAGCAAATGCAAAAATAGATGCAAACATTTAGGTCAAATACGAACATCTATGGCAAGTGCGAGTAGAAAATTCAAAAGCACTCCAATTATAAACATCAAAAGCGGTAAAAATGACTCAAAAGTGAAAAAAACATAAGTTTACCGCTTACACCTAAAATGTCTTCATGCATTAATTACATAGAAATGGAAAGTTGAAAACATGAAAGAAAAGAGTACATATTGGGGCACCAATGCCTACAGGTCGTCCAAACTCATGAAATGCATCCATGCGATGTGGGGCTCCTCGAATCCTCATGCCATAGCTCCTCGACAATCGATAAATCATAAAATCTAGAGGCAAGAATTTTCTATAGGCTCAGAGTGCAAATGAGGAGAATTAAGCCTTAATTACCTATTTTAACCCTTGAAACCCTAATTTTTTACCTAAGAAACCTTCCTAGGTTGAAATTAGGACCTCTCGAGAACATGTGAACTATCAGAAAGAGTCCTATAAGCTTAATTTTTCGTCCTCTATGCATTTAAACTGAAATAGAACATTGTTGTGAGCTTGACCTACAAATTGATATTTTCAGCCAACCTCTCGAGGGGGCAGCCCAATGTCCTACCAGCTTTTCACTGATCGTCGGGGCACAGTGGGGCATTTTTTTTTTTTCAAATCTTGATCTTAACATCAAAATCTTTGAAACAAAATAACCAATACTTTGTCTCAAAGAGGGGCAAAATTTAGACATGTAAAAATGACCTAATACTTATCGCACATTCTAAATGATAGTTTCTCATCATCGACATTGTTATCACTAAATATCACTACATTCCACATCACTCACATCAAAAACCCTAATTTACTTTATTAATTGAATAATATTACATTATTTAATTAATTCACGTTTTTATCATTTTTGACTAATTAAATAAATTTCATTTATTTAATAAATTAAATCTAATTTTATTCCTTTTGATTAATTAAATAATATCATTTATTTAATTATGTCACTAATTTACCCTATTCCCCTAAGTCAATTAAATTATTAATACTTAATAGTTTAATTAAATCAGATTCCCCCCAAAAGTGAATAATTAAATTATTCAAACATCATTCAAAAAGGTCAAAACAAACAAATACAACTTTGTTTGTAAAAGTCAAATTTGATTAGCACGTTCAACTCAAAAAGATTAATTAATTAAATCAATTAATTAATTATCTTCACCCACTTTCATGATTGAGAAAATTACAATCCTCCAATTTCTCACTCTGATTGGCTAACTGATCCATCTATTTCTGACTGATACATCTATTTCTCAATCCCACTGAAGGCTCAACATGATTTCTTCAATTCCACAGATTATTCAATCTATTTCCTCAATTCCATTGAACACTCAAATTAATTTCTTCAATCACACCGATTACGTAATCAAAATCCATGGATTCTTCCCATCTAATTCCTATCAACGATTTTGAACCATTGATTAGGATATTCTACTACGCAATCTCAATTGTTCGTTTTGAAACACAAAATCTATATAACAACCTCATTTCTTCTCAAAAATGACCAGAGAATCAACATATTTTATACAACAAAGTAATTCTGAGATTTTGATTGATTTCTTGAGAACTTCAACACATATCTTTGATCAATACACACACAACTTTGAGGATTTTTCTATGCATAAATGGAGGTTTCACATTGATAAAAAGGGTATAATTTATTTTTTAATTAATAAAAAATAGCGAAAAGTTAATGTCCCATGAAACTATGGTGTTTTGGTAAAATTTGACTTTAAAATGTTTACAAAAAGTATTCATCAAAAATTCATATTTTTTTCTATGCACTAGATATTGAAGTTAGCTATTTGGGGAAAAAATACGAAAAATAAATTATTTGCTCTTTTTTTGTGGTGTCCCCGACCTCACTTTTGTTTGAAATTTCCAAAAATTCAAATTCTAGTCATATTTATAAAAATAAAATAAGAATACAAGCACGAACTTCATCAAGAGTTCTACATTTCATTAGTTTATGTCATTTGAAATTCAAAATTTTTATAAAAAAATAAAAATGCAAGCATAAACTTCATCAAGAGTTGTACATTCTAGTTTATATCATTTTAAAATTCAAAACATAAAGGCCACTTTTATGGATTCAAATTTGAAATTTTATATTTTGTGTTGGTCATTTCCTTTATAAAGTGTGGCACAGGTTTGTGCTTTTACCTTGAATTGAAATGATGTTACAACTCAGTATTGCCAAATTTAAAGAAAATGTTTGCTCCTTTTAAAATTAAATCATTTGTTGGGATGAATATTTGATCACTTAAGCAGATGGACTAATGATTGGGGAAAACTAAAGACAAATAGGAAAAAGCACACAACTTAAGGCTAAAAATAAATATTTCAATGTAATGAAGGACTATGAATGCTTAACAAACAATTTAGACTAACTAAAAATAAAACAAGAGGGATCTAAAAAGATAACTAGATATTTCCACCAAGGAAAATCTAGTTAAAAGAGAGTTCCAAGTCATCATTGTATTATCATGTATGCCTATCCATTTATAATTACTTATATATTGCCCCCAAAGAATGGTATCCCATAATACTAGGTAGGTGTTGCTTCTCAAAATAGGCACAAGGACCTCAAAACTTGTTCATACTTCGTTAACTTGATGTCCCACATTTAGACCTACAAAATTAAATTAAACAATCATGTGTAGTAATATAACAAATTAAAAATAAAATTTGAAATGATAACAAAAAAATTTACTTTCCATTCATGCAAGGTTTTAAAACATACTACCTTACTTGCAAGCTCCTATCATCCATCCAAAACCTACAAAATGGACACCTAACATAATCAAGTGTATTTTTTTTATAAATAATCAACCCATTTTTTTTGTAAAAATAGAGATGAGAGGAGACACCATATATGTAGAGATCTAGGGTATACCTATTTCATCTCACGTGGATCACCTATATGAAAAATTATGTGTTGCAAAGCGATTAACTTAGCATGTATTAAAATTTAGGCTTTTGAGAGGTTTGTATATTTTAGAGATTTAAGATATTTTTGAGCTCTAGTAGTTTTAAGTGTGGAGGAAATAAACATGAAGCTTGTGAGATGTTAATCATCATCATGACACGAGCACCATCTCAAGAAAATTCATGGGTATGTATTCTATAAAAACTCCCCTATGCCTTGGGTTTTAGTTTTCTCAAATTTACAAGTTTTAACCAATAAAATTGGGACAAGAATAGTCAAATTATATGCATCATGTTGAAGAATAAATATGTCTAAAACAATGTCTTTAACTTGTATTTTTATTCTTTTTGATCAAGTTTTAGTTTTGTGGCTTGGTAAGCGAGTTCACCTATCCAAGAAGCATCCATCAATTTTGACAATTACTCATCTTCTCCAGTAAATGTTTGTTGAACTCATTAAACAAATATTCAACCCCTTTAAAAATAGATTAATAGGGATGGAAAGCCAAGTTTTCAAGTTTTTGGGACAGTTTTGTATTATGTTTCTTTTGTTAAGGGAAGCATAATTTTATATATTTTAAGATTTTTCAAAGGTTTATAATGTGTTTTTTTGAAGGATTTGCACATTTTAAGAAGTGACAAAAGTGAGTAGAGTTGGTTCTCAAGTATTTTGGATGGTCTTTCTAAATGTAGATCAATCAACACTATAAAGAGAAAGACTAGACAAAGTGGCCCAAATCCCCTTGATCTATCCATCTAGTTAAATTTTATTTGATATTATCAATTATTAAGATGTTGACTAGTAAATTTTCTATTTTATGTATATTTTTAGCAAGTGGATGATCACACTATGATATTTTCCATATTTTATGTGTCTTGCTGAGGGGGACAACATTGCGTTAGATAAGGTAGCTTCAAATGATCAAAGGACCCTTTGAGCTACATATTTAGGGTAAGGAAGTTAGGGTAGTAGAACAATTTCCTGCACTAACCTTGAGAGGAGGGTAATGTAAAAATTGAGTTCAAATCTTTACAACACTTAAAGAAATTAAAAATATATATCATGCATACCATAACAAATTGATTTACATGGGGAAACCATTTTGGGAGAAAAGCCCCACACTCCAAAAGTTGCCCAATATATTATTTAGAAGTCATGAAGATTACAATATATTTGCAAAGCAATCCCCTCACAAGAGTATCACCAAATAGAGATTTTGAGGCAACACAATAGCTATCAAACCCTCATAATACATAAAAATACATAGTCATAATACAATGCCTCATAAAATAGGGTTGTCTTCTAGGGCAAGATAAGCCAAAACAAATCTACCATTAGATTTGAGACCTAGTGATGAATAGTCTAGATTTATAATAATAAACTATACATAAAATGTGTCTTTTAGGGGTGTTACCTCCAAACCCTCATTGAGACACGTGGGCCTTGGAACCCACAAGGGGGTACCCTCGTTTGCAACCCCCCTCACTCAATATATTGACATGTTATAATTGCAAGGTTGAGACACCATTTTTTCTAACAATCTCCCACTTGTCGAACACCTTCTAAGAGAAATGGGATGATCAATACCATGATTTAATTGTTAGAGGCTAAGAGGCCTAAAATCTCTGAACACCATCTAAAATTCTCTATGCTCATAGACTTAGCTAAAGAATATATAACATTCATCGAAGTCTCTACCTTAACTAGCTTCATTGGGCCATCCTCAACCATATCTTTGAAAAAATGATTGTACATCAATGTGCTTGGTCCTAGCATGAAATGTTGAGTTCTTAGCTAGGTATATTGTACTCTAACTATCACAATAAATTTTCATTGTGCCTTGTTTTATTCCAACATCTTAACACAATTTCTTAAGCCACATTTATTCTTTACAAGCACGAGTAGTTTCCATATACTCAACTTCAGTAGTGGAAAAAACAACAACAACCTACACATCCAATTGATTGCACCACCAAATAAAGTGATCACATAAGCGCTAATGAATCATATTATATCAACATCACCTACCCAATTTGAATCCACATAACCATGAATCTCAAAGGATAGTCTATCTCCTATCAAATTACCATAATAACACAACCTAAATACTTTGAGGTACATCACAAATATCTAGACTCTTTTAATTGCATCCTAATGAATTCTACCAAGATTAGACATGTTTCTAGAAAGAACTCTCACTACTTGGACAATATCTGGTCTAATACAGACCATGGCATACATTATACTTCCAACTACACTTTGGTAAGACAATATGATCATTTCTTCCATCTTCGATGGGAATCTTGGATAATCTAAAACAAATGACTTTGTTCCAGCTGTAAAAGGAATACACAATGGACTATAATCTTGCATGTTAAACCTATGTAAAATTGAATTGGCATTCTTATTCTAGCCAAGCCATAGATTTTCATTTACTATGTCTCTTCTAATTTCCATCTCAAGAATGTGTTTAGCTGCACCATCATCATTCATTTCAAATTTATCTACAATTTGAGACTTTAGTCCTAAAATCATTCCTTTCCCTTTACCAATAAATAAGATATCATCATCATATAATGCAAAAAACAAAAAAAATCACCATCAAATTTATAATAAACATAGTGATATGATTTAGAATTCTAAAATCTCAAACTCAACACATATGTATTTGTTGGCATATGGCTTGTAAGTGTTGTCATTGATGGCAACCTGCAACCTAGGTAGCCTTGATAGCATTTGGTTTGCAGTCTAGTTTTGCAATCTACCGACAGAACAAAGTAAAGAAAAGGGCATCCTGTTACAGGCATAAAAGTTGATTTAAACACCTCACCAGATAGATATTTTGGGTTGTGGATCTTTGAGGAAGGTTTGTTGATGTTTGCAATATCTTGGTGAAGGATTGTTTTGATGCTCACTCACTGGTACGTGATCTAGGAGATCCAGTGCACTAATTTGTTAGTTATTTGTGCTAGAAGGACGACCCGACGAATATAGTAATCATGGATGTATGAGGAGTAATTAATTAAATGTCTTCATGCTCGATTATGTTTGTTTGGGTCCTCTCTTTGTCTTAACTGACTTTGGAGGATGTGCATAAAGAATTAATAATGGATCTGGCTGACAAGATGAAAGTAACTTAATATTTTATGAAGTCGACTGATGAATGAGTAAATCCTTGTTAGCGGATATATATATGAGATCTATTCTATCATTTAAGGTGTGTAAGGTGTGCAAGGTATTTGATTAGAAGGGAATAAGTGTATAAGCATGTGGATATGTGTGTGATGCAAGATTCAAAAGAATAATAGTGTGAACTAGTCTAGGTGTTGAACGAAGAGCAGAGCAGATTAGAGAGAAGAGTAGAATCAGTTTGCAGATCTAGAATTCAATCTATGAGCCTCATCAGAACTATAACCTAGCATAAATAGATGCTAACATCTCAGTTCAACCTTTAGATGGTCTTAATCTAAACTTTTGTATGACAGTGAGCCTTTTCTTTTGAGCAGTGAGCTCTAGGAAGTGCACCTGAATGCAAGTGCATTCCTTTTGTAAACAATTATATTTGAGTACTCAAATTGTGGATTAACCTCCACCATGGTTTTTCCCCTAACAAGGTTTCCACGCAAAAATCTGTGTGTCATGGTGTCATGAATGATTACTTTGAATGCATGTATCTTTTCTTTAATGCAATGTTGAAATGGTTTCGAGTTTCAGATTGATGAAGTTTAAAATTTACTGAACACTGATTCACCCCCCTCTCAGTGTTCCCTTGAGTCCAACAATTGGTATCAGAGCATAGTTCCTTTGAAGAATTTTAGCAACTTGAGGTGGATCTTGGAATGTAATGAACTCTGATGGTCTTCAGAAACAACTTACTTGATGACCTTGATCAATCTAAAGCAAAAGTTAATGAATTGAGAGTGAATCTTAAAGATGCAGAGAAATTCATTCAGTCATTGAAGGATTAGATTGTTAAATCCAGGGAGAAGAGAAAGGATCTCTGTAATCAGATACAATAGAAGGAGAACGAAAATATGGATGATGCTCACTTGAATCAAACCTTGAAAGAAATAACCGAAGAATGTGAAAAGCTTGCTAGAGACAATACAAACCTTAAACATGAGATGGAATCTATGATGATGAAGATGACTAAAGAGATTGAAGAAAGGAAGAAAAATGAAGAAAGTCTTGCTCAGGTCCTGAAAGAGAAATCTGATGAATTCAGTAGAATAAATGGGGGTTTCACTCAGCTAGAAAGTGAATTATAGAGAACTAGAAATAGTGAAGAAGAACTTGGTAAGCAAATTGCTACTCTTAGGAATGATCTTGTCATTGCAAATGAATACAAAGAAAATTTTAAGATTAGTTCAGTAAAGATTGATGAGCCGACTCAAGGACAAAAGAGTGGAAATGACAAGAGAGGTCTTGGATATGAAAAGGGATAAAGTTCCAGATTAAACAAAAATGGAAGGTATCTAGTAAGACAACCTAATGCACAAAAGTTTAATGGATATTATATTTCTTGTAATAAGTTCAATCATATGGCTGCTTAGTGTAGAAGTAATATGAAGACAAAGGTTTCATCATTTTCTGGTCAATTTTTCAATTGCAAAAAGTTTGGTCATAAATCAATTGAATGTAGAAATATGTCAAGTTACTCTGTTGATAGAAGAAATGTTGAATGCTATACATGTGGGAAATTTGGGCATGTTGCTAATCAATGCATATCAAGAAGAAACCAGTGGAATAGACAAGAAAACATTGTGTGCTACAACTGCAGTAAGTATGGTCACATTGAAAGATTATGCAAAAACAAAAATATAGACAAAAGAGGTCTGGTATATAGAGGCAAAAATATAGAGAAAAATGATAAAGGGAAAGAAAAAGTGACTACGGATGAAATCAAAGATCAGATGAAAAAGACATGGATAAGGAAGAATGATTCTGATGCTGGAAATGGTTCCATACCATAACTTGCTTTCAGTAATTCTTTCGGTAATTGATTTCAGGCCACTAGCCTAGGGGGAGTTTTTCAAGAAAATCTTACCTCCCCTATCTATGGATGGTATGGGAATGTAGAGAAAAATCAAGAAAGTGTATTTATGGTGTACAAAAGTTTTGGATATCTTTAGCAAAAAGAATTCAGACAACTCATAGGTCCCCAAAAGATTTTTCTGTCACTGTTTGGGAAAATAGGGTTTTCGGAAATTTAGGGAAAACACATTTATTGCACATGTGTGAGCTACATAGGTCAAGTCAAAACCGTCATTTGTCACTTTTCATTGAAGAAGAAAAGAAGGAGAGAACTTGGTGGTCGGATTTCGAAGCAGTTAAATTGATTCATCGACAAATCATGAAATCTATCAAGTATTTCAAATTAGTCTCAAAATTTTCATGCAATTTGGTGTGCCATTGCAAACCCTAAATACAAAAGGAAAATGGAACAAATCAAAGGTTCGATCACTCTAGATGAATATAACAGTGCAAAGATTAGGTCTATGAGGAATTTTTTACAACCTAATGAATTGAAGCAATTGAGCGAAGCTAAACATGGAAATTTGGATATTTGGAATGAGTTTTCGTACTTTGAGAATGCAAAATTCGTGAAATTCATATTGAGCAGAATACATGATGATGTTTTAACTTTGGAACAACCTTACATCATCTCAAAGGAGGTAATTGAGAATTTAACTAGATTTTGCAAAGTCAGAGATATACCAAGGAAGAAATCTATTTAGAACAAAGAGGTCGAAACCCTAATTGGAATAATCGAAGATCAGAGGGCCTTGATAATTACAAAAATCAAGAATCCTGTTACAAAGTACGTTGCACACAAAATAACATACAAAAATTGAGAAGGAGCTACATCAGCTGGCATAGTCTACATTTCTCACAAGATGATAATTAAAGGTCAGGACTTTGACCTATGCGGGTTGTTAAAGGATCAACTCATGGAGAATGTTCAAATGACAAAGGAAACAGCTATCCTTTCAGGTTTGGCACTTTGATTACATGTCTAGCAATGTTTTTCTTGAATTGCTTGCCGAAAATCAACAAAGTGGTATGGAAGGCAAATGAACTGGTATGCAAACAAATATATTCATATTCTAAGAGCTTGGCTAATTGCGACTTAGAATTTGAGAATTTCTTTAAGAATGTGCTTGAAAAGTGTGGATCAGTCAATATTTCCCTTCCGATAAGATCAATTGAAGTTGGTTCCTCTTCCGGTAGCATTGATAAAGGATAGAAAAGAGGAAAGGAAATTGTTGAATTTAGCCCTCTGGAAAGAAAAGTTCCCAGAATTGAGGGAAAAGGAAAAGAAAAAGAAATTGTGGACATTCCAGACGAAGAATTTGATGAAGAAATTGAGGATCCATTGAAAAATGAATCTGAATTAGAAAAAGGTAATGAGGAAGAAGATGATCTGATAGAAGAAAAGATACAACAACTTATCCAAGGAGAAGGTGGAATGAAAAATTAGCTAGGTTATGGTCTGTTAGACCATTATATGATTAGGACATGATTATAAGTGTGTTAAATGCTTATGTTGAGCAATGCAAGATTAGATTGGAAAGCTTGCAGAATATTCTGCCCGATGAAATGATTGAATGCAACAAAGAAACATTGAGTTCTGAAGCTCAAGAAAAGGAAGCTGGTGAGGTTATCTCTCACTTGAAGGAGCAATTCAGGCTATCCCTTTCCAAACTGAAGAAGAAAATGAATGAGTTAAGGAAATGCATAAACTCAACCACTGTCATCTACAACTATTGCATCTATTGGCCCCATGCAGTTAGCAATTACATAGAGAAGTTGGATTAGATTGAAATAGAATTGAATGGCATTGGTAAAAACTTTGACATATCTTAGGATCCGAATGGCACTGTTAGGAAAAGAATCTGGGAGCTACAATTAGAACACACAAAAATTCAACTCTCAAAGAACACTCTTGTGGATACTTTTTGGAAGGTAAAGGATCTAACCAAATGTAAGTTGGAATAAATGGTGGAAATATTGAGAAATGGTGAAAAACTAGAAGAAGCAATTACAATTCTTGAATCTTCAACTGAAATTGTTAACAAGACTTCCAAGAATAATAGTTTGATCATTATCATTGGAATCACAATAGATGATTGGAAGAAATTACTTTCAGAAGTGAAGAAAAACCATAAGATAATCTTCTAAAGATAACAGTTAATTATTTTCAAGTTTTGATCAAAGGAGGAGAACTGTCGGCATATATGTGTTGAAGTTTTGAAGCTCTGAGGATTTTGAACACATGTTTTGTCACTATCTTGTCAATATCACTTTTTTCCTTTTTGGCATATGCTTCAATGCTTTGTCATTGATGTCAAAGGGGGAGAGAATGTAGTGAAAAATGCCCTATAGAGGGAGAGAAGCATATAGTATAAGGGGAGAGAATGCCTTATAAATCTTAGGGGGAGAAAGTGCAGTAAAAAGTTTGGCAGTATACCTATAATGATTTCGACACTTAGTCATTTTTCACTAAGTGTTGCCATCAATGCCAAAGGGGGAGATTGTTGGCATATGGCTTGTAAGTGTTGTCATTGATGGCAACCTACAACCTAGGCAACCTTGATAGCATCCAATCTACAATATAGTTTTGGTGTTTACCGACAGAACAAAGTAAAGAACAAGGCATCCTGTTATAGGCATAAAAGTTGATTTAAACACGTCACCAGACAAATATTTTGGGTTGTGGATCTCTGAGGAAGGTTTTTTGATGTTTGCAATATCTTGGTGAAGGATTGTTTTGATGCACACTCACTGGTATGTGATCTAGGAGATCCTGGGCACTAATTTGTTAGTTATCTATGCTAGAAGGACGACCCAACGAATATAGTAATCACGGATGTATAAGGAGTAATTAATTAAATGTCTTCATGCTCGATTATGTTTGTTTGGATCCTCTCTTTGTCTTAACAAACTTTGGAGGATGCACATAAAGAATTAATGATGGATCTGGATGACAAGATGAAAGTAACTTAATATTTTTTGAAGCCGACTGATGAATGAGTAAATCCTTGTTAGCGGATATATATATGAGATTGATTCTATCATTTAAGGTGTACAAGGTATGTGATTAGAAGCAAAGAAGTGTGTAAGCATGAGAATATGTGTGTGATGCAAGATTCGACAAAATAATATTGTGAACTAGTCTAGGTGTTGAGCGAAGATCAGAATAGAGCAAAGCAGAGAGAAGAGCATAATCAATCTGCAGATCCATAATTCAATATATGAGCCTCACCGGAACTATAACCTAGCATAAATAGATGCTAACATCTGAGTTCAACCTTTAGATGATCTTAATCTAAACTTTTGTATGGCAGTGAGCCTTTTCTTTTGAGCAGTGAGCTCTAGACAGTGTGCCTGAATGCAAGTGAATTCCTTTTGTAAACAATTATATTTGAGTACTCAAATTGTGGATTAACCTCCACCATGGTTTTTCCACTAACAAGGTTTCCATGCAAAAATCTATGTGTCATGGTGTCATGAATGATTACTTTGAATGCATGTATCTTTTCTTTAATGCAATGTTGAAATGGTTTCAAGTTTCAGATTGATGAAGTTTAAAATTTACTGAACATTGTTTCACCCCCCTCTTAGTGTTCCCTTGAGTCCAAAAGGTATCAAATTTTTGGTACCATATCCTAGGCCTCAAACTAGTACCACATCCTAGGACTCTGTTTGAGGCCTGTAGTGTCAAAAATTATATACCCTTGCAATTTCACCTACAATTTTGTATCCACTTTAGTGTCCAATCCTTTAGTATTTGTGTAGGCTCATCTTAGCCCTTGCACTAGCCTTTTTCCCCTCATGATTCTCAAGGCCCGTTTTCAACAACTACCTTCGTATGTCAATTTTGCATTAACCTTGTTTTTCCTTTTTTCCCATCATTTTTTAGTGTGATTTGTCTAGAAACTAGCGCCTCACACAAACGTTTGCATATCGCTCTAGCGTCCTGCGATATTTTAATGTTCAAAGGTCATTATTGAGAATTTTTCCACTTTTCACCTACCTAGGTCAGTGGAAATGGCTCAGGGCAATTCATAATGGCTCAACAACCCTTTTTTTCTTCTTCTTCTCACTTTTAAATCTATCTTTTTACTCTACATGATTTCTCTTTGTCATTATCTCTTTGGAAGTTTCTCTCTCTCTCTCTCTCTCTCTCTCTCTCTCTTTTTCTCAAGCTTGCACAACTCTCTATAGCTTTCTATAACAATCTCAAGCTCTTAAAATAGTCTAAATACAACTCTCTTCACTCTCTCTTTTCTCTCCTTGTATTTGGCTTCCTCAATCCTTGTTGGTAATATCTATTTGTCTTAAATCTTCGAGAATCTTTGGATTTATCACATCCCTTGTCTATGAATTTATCATATCATCTATTTATCTTCTGATATATCTGTCTATTTGGTTGTCTGTGGAGGTAGAAACACTAAAATGGGGGTTTGACTAAGGCAAGCCCCTATAAAGTCCTAACATTTTCTCTTGGTCTTAAGTGTACATTGGAGACATTTCTTTGATGGAGGATTCATTTCTTGGCCCATTGTGAGTACTTCCTTTCTCTTCCCTCATTTATTATTTACATTCCTTTTAGTTCACATTATTTTTGTTCCTATCACTCTCAGTTATTTTCCCACACCTTAAAATTTCCTAGTAATCAAAATAATAGTAGTCACTTTGTTGTTTTCTAGCACACTCTCAATTTTTGATTTGTATGAGATGCTAACATGTTGCAGGGTCGTTCACACATCATGTTGTCATCCTTGGCCAAGATCTCATCAAATTTTCCAAAATACCTTTGTGATCTGCTCTTTCTATTTTTGGAACTCTCACCTTTTGATTCTGCATAAAACATAAATAAATGGACTTCATCACTTTATCCCATCACCTGATATTTTAACCTTGAGGTAGTTGAAGGCCATTTTATCTTTGAGACCTCATTATCTTGAGGGTAGAAAATCTCCTTCTCTAAAAGGCCATACAAAGATATCTTCAATTTACAAACCAGATTAGTTTTACCTTTCACCATGTAGTTCTTTGACTATGTCATATAAATATCCCCTCCAAATCACCATGAAGAAATTTTTTTTTCACATCCATTTTATAAACCTCCAAATCATAAGCAATAGCAACAAAAAAACATATAATGGATGCCGTTTTTGAAACAGGATAAAATATCTCATTGTAATCAACACCTCAACTTGAGAGTATCCTTTTGCAATCAACCCTGCTTTATACTTCTCAATCTTTCCATCTAGACCCATCTTTTTCTTAAACACCCATTTGCAACCAATAGGTTTTTATCCTTTAGGAAATGGTACAAGATCCCACATATCATTATTTTTCAAAGCTATAATTTCTTCATCTATAACAATCTTCTGGTATTTTGCACCATTCATACCTAATGTCTCTTCTATAGATTTGGGTTCATCCATGTTAGTATTCAAAGAAAAAATACATCTCCAATCATTAGGTGAATACCTTTCAGGTGGTTTCATATGCCTTGTAGACCTACGAAAAAGTTGAGTTGGAGGTTCTTCTGAATATTCAGAGCTAGATGAGCTCTCCTCAACTTTTTTCTATCTAGGGGCCTTGATTCAAAATATGTTGAATCACATCTTCTTGTTTAGTTTTTTTTGATCACAATGTAATAGAAGAAGGATTAGTTTCTCTAAAAATAACACTTCTACTATATATTATCTTTTGTGTAACAAGATCCTAAAGCTTTTATTTTTTTACATCATAATTGTATCCGATGAAGATACATTTCACATCCTTGTTATTTAATTTTGTTCACTTCTCCTTGGCACATGTACATATGCCTCACAACCAAAAACTTTAAGATGTATCAATGAAGTCTTGTGACTTAACCATGCCTCTATAGGCATCTTATCTACAAAATTTGATCTAGGAGACTTGTTAATTAGGTAACAAGTAGTGACAAACACCTTTAGCCAAAAAATTTTGTTCTAGACCAACACCACTTAGCATACCCCTAGTCTTCTCTATTAATATCATTCATTATTTATGCAAATCCATTCTATTATGGAGAATATAGAGAACTGTCTTTTATCTATGAATTCCAAAATATTTAAAAAATCTATCAAAATAATTGGAGAAAAAAAAACTATCATTATTAGTCCTCAAATCTGCAACTGAATCATTGCTTTAAATTTTTTAAATTGACTAAAAACTTCAGATTTAGTCTTTAGAAAATATACTCATGTCCTACTATAATCATCAATAAATGAAACATAATATGTGAATTTTCCAATTGAAGTAACATCTACAAGACCAAACACATCAGAGTGAATAGTATCCAATACACCAAAAGATTTATGAGATCTCGATTAAGATTGAACACTATTTTTTTTTCATTAATGCAATGCTCACAAAAAATCAAATTCAAGATTACAAGAAAATAACCCTTCAACAAGGTTTTTATTTTTCAAGGTCCTTAGACCCTTTTATCCAATGTGACCAAGTCTCTAGTGTCATAGCATATCCTTCTCTCCAAAGTAACTTTTATTTAGAAGAAAGAGCACCCTTGGGTACCAAGAAGCCATGACCATCCTCTAAAGATGAAACCTTGACCTCTTCCAATGAAGTAGCCACAAAATTGCTTTTCACAAAAGTACTATTGCTCTCAATAGTGCATGCATCAAGCTTATATAGCATACCATATTTGAAACCTCTAGTAATCACCATAGCACCTCTAATCATCTTTTATCATGCATTAAAAAAGACTACCTGCACACCCACATCTATTAGTTATCTCACAAATAAAAAAATTCATGCTAATCTAGGGATATGTAACACACCATCAATATTTTTTATTCTACCATCATGAAACTTTATTCTAACTTTACCTCAAACAACAATATTTAAACAAGAATCATCACCCAAGTACATCTTTATTTTTGATAGTTCATCACCCAAGTACATCTTACCTCTGTAAAAATTATTCATATTCAAAAAATCAATCTCTACTAAAGGTCACATGGAAAGATGCACCTGAGTCAATTAACCATGCATCATTACTTTCACGAGTTGCTAAAGTTGCAATGAATGCATTTGCATCTTCCTTCTCAGACTCAGAATCATAATAAAATTTCTTCTTATTTTCTTCTTTGTACTCACAAAAGTTTCTAGGCTTACTATATTTCCAACAAATAACTTTATAATTTCCATTATATTTTGGATCTCCCCTTGGACTTGGATTTATCACACTTCTTACTCTTGTCTTTTTCCTTAGGTCTTCCATAAAAATTTAGGGACTCTTTCACATGTATGGATACCTTCCTCCTCATCTCTTCAAAAATGAAAGAACCCACCACATCTTATGTCTTCAAGATAATAGAAGTACTCCCAATAAAAATAACAAGAGAATACCACAAATCAAGCAAAGAACAAAGCAAGATCTGAAATTTCTCCTCCTCATCCATTTTGACACCAACTGAGTCAAATTGAGCCACCAACATATTGAATGCTTCCAGGTGGTTTGTAATTCATCCACTCTCTTCCATTCTCAAGGAATATAATTTCCTCCTTAAGAAAATATTATTCACTAAATATTTTCTTGATACATCTCACCAAGTTTCTTCCATAATTTTTGTGTAGAGGTCTCTTCATGGACATTAATTAAAATAGATATTTCTAAGAATAATCTAATTAGACCCTTAGATTTATGGTCCATAACATCATATTGAGAAACCAAAGTAATATTTGTGGGTCTTAAAATTTTCTCAACAACATCCCACATATCTCAATCTATTAATAGATCCTCTATCTTCAACTTCCACATCTTAAAATTATTTCCAAAAAATTTCTCCACCTATATTCTCCCTAATGAACTTATCATTTGAAAAATTCTTGCAACAAGATCACAAAGTATCTTCTACCCAACAACCCAAACTAAAACCAAAGGTGATCAAAACTATGATACCACTTGTAAGGAAGTTAAGTTAGTTGAACATAACCTTGAGAGAAGGGTAATGATTTTTTCTTTCAAATATTTACAATAGTTACAAAAATGAAATGAAAATAAACATAAATATCATGCATGGTACACAACACAGTGATTTACATGGGGAAAACTCTTTCGGTAGAAAAACTCCACACTCTAAAATCTATCCAATATATTATTCAAAAATCATGAAGATTACAATATACTTGTAGTGAAAGTTTATCATAGGAGTATCACCAACTAGAAATTAAAAGGTAACACAACAACTGTCAAAATATTTGAATACATCAATACACAGTCATAAGACAATGCCCTTATAAAATAGGGTTGTGTTCTAGGGAAAGAAAAGCCAACAAAAAATCTATTGGCACATCTAAGTTCTAATGATGAATGGTCCAAATTTACAATAATAAAATATACATAAAACATGTCTTTTAGGGGTATTGCCCCTGAACCGTCATTGAGGTGCATAGCCTGTAGACCCCTCATTAGGGAGGTCAACCCCCAAACATCACAATATGGGTTCCCCCTTGCAACCTCCCACACTCAATATATTAACTTGTTATAATTGCAAGGTTGAGACACCATTTTTACTAACATTTAGGAGATTCTCATTTGAGATTAAACAACTTGTACAATTGAAGAATATAATATGAGATATGCTACAAATAATTGATAATAATATGCCACTTTGAGGGGGAAACCTCCTAAACCACATTGAAGGGGCTGATTATAGTAGCATTTAATAAGGACATAATACTCAATATGATGATAATAACTAATATCTACATCTTATATATACCATACTATATCTTGGATGTCATGCAAGCCATCTTAATTACCTATAAAAGACTATATTAATGATTATACAACTTAATTCATTGTTAAGGTAGCCATGATTTGAATCTCATAACCCTATGCACCTATAGGATTAAGGGCATAGTATGTTAGCCCTTCTAACAAGAATTATCATCAACATTAATAAATTGTGGATGCTTTTATATAAAATATTCATCTTCTCAGGTGATAACTTTGATGGGAACAAAATTTGTTTAATTAGGTACTTTGTCATTTCTCCAATCCTTAACTTCTTCATACATATATAGAAAATTAACTTGAGCTCCAATATAGGTCATCCCTTTGCATCTATCTTAGGTAGAATTTTCTATGTTTGCATTGATTCAATTGCCTCTTCATTCTATTTTGTGCCCATATTTTTTCACCTTGAGACTAGAGGATACCTCTTGTTGGTGTTGAATATGTTCTTCCATTTCTCTAACATTTTAGTGTACCTTCAATGAAGAGGTGAAGGGTAGTAGATGGTACCCTAATAGTGATTTTATTGAATAACTAAAATCTACTTTAGGAGGAAATACTTTATGAATCTCTCCAAGTAGATATAATTCATGGAAATATGTTATTAGTTTGAATCATTCACCTTGCATATTCTTCATTGGTAACAAGTTTAGAGATCCCATATAAGTGGTAGGCATTTAATTATTTAGGTGATGATCTATTTTTACATATGATTCAATCCAAAAAGCATGTATATTGTAAGATGCACTTTATTCTCAAATCTTACGATGTAAAACTACTCCCTTGTATTCTGTTTAACTCACAAGGGAAACTATTCTTTTTATAATACTAAAATCACATGTTGAACCTTGGTGTTTTGTTCCTTATAGATTCAATACCACTAGGATGAATATCCTCAATTACTATATCACCCTTGTTTATAGATTTTCTAAGTGTGATAGAATTATTTTTTCCTCTTGTGGAAGCTCCCATCATAGTAGAGAAAAACAATTTTGTAATAAATCACACAAAATAAATCCAAATTATCTATTTCTTTTATGTAGCTTACTTGGGCCTAGATTTTGTGGTACTAAAAAAACTCCAATAAATTTATTGATTTTTAGTCTTGGGAGTGAATTTATTGGAAATCCCAATTTTACAATAACTTACTAAGAAAACTCAAAGTTAAGGCTTTAATTGGATCAATGTGTCCTTATTCAACCCTCTAGAATTTAGGAAAAAATATAGATTTGCAACCCTAGGAACAAATTTGGTGGAAACCTAATTTTGTAATAACTTCTTGAATCCTATTCAAAATGTGTTGAATTTTATGTATTATAGAAACTTCAATGTGACCTTGTAAAGTCATTTTAAAATGAAAAAAAAACTCTCTAAATTGAGTGAGACATCCACTTCATATTTTAACTCTGAAATATAAAAAATGCCTTGTTTTTTCCCTTCAGTTGCCAAGATAATGTTGTGATACCATATGGAATGAAACAACTTACACAATATAAAAATATATACAAAATGTGTTGAAAATAATTGATAATAATATGTTTTGGCCTTGTTTTGACTTCACAAACTTAATTTTTTTTTGCCTAGGAATCAACATGTGTCATTATCATTATCCTACATTATGTGTTGATAATAATTTTTTTGTTAGGCTCCTTTATGATGTTAATTTGTTTGATTCAAATATAGTAAATGTTTGCATCATTTACCATTGGTCACAAATTTTCATGACCATTCTCAAATATTAAATCACTTGCCAAATTGAAGTCAATTTGTACTTGTAGTCTCAAGTTGTTAGCATTCAAATTCATTCTTCACCAAAGTTGCAAATATTTGACACCAAGTTGCCATATCTTGTCCACCTGGTAGTTTGTGTAAGAATAAAAATTCACTTGTTTAGATCTCATTAGTAAAAATATAAATTTTAATATAACATGATGATGGATTTGCAAGCACAAAATTTGTGCAACTCTTTAGAAGTTTGACATTTGGTTGCAAGTTATTATGTGGTACTTATGATTTTGAGAAGGTTTGATGATTAAATTCATACATATATTTTTAGTTCATTTTTCATCAAATCAAAGTTATTAATTCTCAATCATATAGATTGATAGGCCAAAATCAAGTGTAGATAATGAGAAAGATTTAATATTAATAACTAAATTTGTTTTGGTCTAAGTGTCAATCCAGGGGCGTAAACTTGTGAAATATGCCATGGCTATATGTACAAGGGCTTCAAGAAGTGAGGTGAGTGTTGATGGAATTTAGCTAGAAAAAAACATTCATTTGAAACGGCTACAATAAATTTGCTAAAATCTACTATAGGAACTTTGTGGTAAAAACTGTTGTAAAAGCTTGTTGTAATAGTCTACTATAGGAAATGCATAGGCTATGAAAAGAATAAAAAAAAGTTTATAATAAATTCAAAATTTAAATCCACAGCTTAAAATATTCTGATATGAAAATCATAGTATGATTTAAAGCCGAAACAATAGTTAACAGAGATAACTTAAATCATAAACATCAAATAACAACTAACACTTGAAACCAAAATAAAAAGAAAACAAAGTCTTGAAATTAAAAAAATCACTAGATGTCCCAAGTGCCTCCTCAATACGCCGGTGATGAAAGAGAAAGTTCTCTTTTACATTTTCTTGATTAAAATGAGTTTGTTTATTTCTCCAAAAATTGTGTTACATTTTCTCATGCCCAACTCTCCTTATATAGTGAATGGGTGTGTAAAATTTTTTGGGTTGTTTTCTATTTTACTGCATCATTTTTCCTCGACCTCTCATTCCTTAGCATGCCATTTTTAACAAAATGGAAGTTGCATTCTATTTTCACACCCAACTCTCATTATATAGTGAATGGAAATGTAACAAATTTTGGGTTGTTTTCTATTTTACTGCATTGTTTTGTCTCGACCTCTCATTCCTCAACATGTCATTATTAACAAAATGGAGGTTACATTCCATTTTCATGCCATTCCTTTTAATATATGGTTTATAGTTTATGGTTTCCCATAAATATAGGGATATGTGGGTATACAACAGCTGCAAATGATTTATTTTATCTTTGTAACCAAATATCACAATTGATATATCAAAGGCTTAATATGTTGATTTATATTTAGCCCATGACTAGAATGAACTAGATTTATATTGTTGGAAATTGCTTCTTTCCTCCTCCGATAAAATGATGAAACTAATTTTCAAGCTGAAATAACAATGCTTAGTAGTAAAGACAATCTAATAATTAATTTCCATATTTTATGCCAAAACTATATTAAATACCACTTATATATATATATATATAATCATATGCAACAAAAGGTAGTAAAATGGTATGATAATATATGGAAATGGAATATGAAGATGGGTATAAAAGTATATGAAAAAGGCTAAAGGATGACATAAAATGGAACGCGAATGGCTTTCATCATAGATTACTCAATTTATTGAGTGTTTCCTAGCTTATGGTTAAAATTAATTATTAAAGTAACTTCATTAAAAATATTAAACTTTAAATGGTGTGATTTATTGAATTTCTTGATTTAAAAAATGAGTCATGAAGATGCATATTATTAACACTCGGCATTAGTCACATAAAGTTGTCACCATTGTCAAAAATTGCATGTGATATGGATTTATGAAGAGTCTTGCTAGTATAGTGGAATCATTCTCCTTGCCTTCACCATCTAATAATGTTTGAAAACAAATACAAAATTTGTTGAAGTATGATAAAGGTATGTTGGTGTGAAAAGTGATTTTATACATTTAGTTATCATTTATATAGTTCCTAAACCCAATAGACCTATTCACACTAGCTTAATTTCATTTAGTGGTTTAGTTGTCTCACCTCATAAACACATGACACATGCAATCACACTTGTCCCAAGTGTTCTACATGTGTAACATCTCTTGGAGTGTTAGTCAATGCTTTTGTACCACCTTCCTTCTTCCTCTATGTCCTACATAAGTAAGGAGAGATCATTATACATTCACAAATTTTATGATAGTTTTTGGTTAATTTGTTGTGCTTGAATTATTTTGTGGAAGTTCTCTAATTTTTCATTCATAGATTGTTGCTCCAACATGGTATTAAAGTGTTGAATCACAAGTTTCCTTCCCATTTTTTGGCGAATCTAACACTAATCCCTATCAACGAATCAACACAGAGCCAAACATACATTATCCTTGAGTCTAGAAGGTCAAAGAAATGAAAATTTACCTTTTATTTCATCAAAAATGGTAACTTTGAAATTTTGCAATTTTTTTTGTATTTGTATGGATTTTTTGTTGAAAAAGAAAAAAAATTAGTAGAGGGCCTAATCACCCTCTACCCATTTCACCCTTTGGGTAAAAATTATTAATTTTAGGTTCAAATTCAAGATCTTGTGATTTCATGGTAATATTTTTGCAGGTTTAGTAAGCCCCATTGGATTGGGATGCTAGCTTTTTTGGTCTACATTTGGCCCTCATCCAACTTTTGTGGGTTTTACCAACACAAAATTGAAGGTTGACCTATTGGTTGGGTAGGTGCCTATTGTTTGAGGTGTTACGTTGAATCCATACCAATAGTGGTTTAGCAATGAGAATCAAGTTTAATTTCCTTTTATTAAGCCTTGATTTCCTTATAATGATTGTCTTTATCTATGATTGTCATGTATAACTCTCAATTTTACATTAATCTTTGAGGGTAGATAAAATATGACTAGTGAACTATTTTCAGAAGTTTTTTGAATTGGGGTTTTGAAGTATCATAAGCTTCCTCAAGAAATATAGGAATTTAATAAGATTTTTTTGCTGATGTTGTACAATCATTCAAATACACATTTTTCAAGTCTTGATTGCCTACGCTAAGGCCACATATCATCTATAAACTTCAATATAATTTTATCCCTATTTTTGTCTTATCTAGAATCTATATGGTTATAAAATTTATCTCCTCATTATCAAAATGAAAACTAGAAAAGTTCTTGAGTGAGGTCAATCTCCTCTCTTAATAAAATCACATGAATTTGGTGTCTTTTCCTGGCTACTGCAATGAATCAAAGGAACTTATACTTGTTTATGAAAAATTATGTGAAGGATCACTTAAGGGCCATATCTACAGATCTCTATCAAACATTTCAACACTTGATTGAAAAAAGTGTCCACACACAAAGAACCCACCTACAGATCTCTAATGACAACCCTCGACCTCGTCAATCCTCCTCAAGGCACCAATAACTTCAATGCAACAGTAGTGACCTTCATGGCTTGTGCCCATTCACTCGATCTCAAATCACCATTTATGTCTCTTTTGATACTTATTTACATGTTCATTAATTCTAATCATTAGCATCTACTTTGACTATAAATGGTTTCCCATAACTGTTATCTTTTATGCCAACAATCAAGTTTAACTATTAAGTTGCATCCTAGTGCTGATAAGGATGGGGCATTTTATTTTTGTCATAACTAGAAAATAAGGGGTATTTTTTTGCAAAATTTGTAGTCAACAAGAAGCTCATTCAATTTTCAACATAGTGGTGACACTCAATTCTCAAAATTATACTTTAAAGTTGTTTTTTACCTCCAAAAATAAATCCTCTTTATTCAATTTTCAATAGGGCATAACTTTCACCCCGGTTATCTATAATTTGATTAATTATTTTTGAAATTTATTATAATTTCACAAGGATTTCATATTTGTGAATCAAATTTATTTTTATCCAATATTGGGGGTTTTCAAGCATAATTAAGTGCATCTTTGTATGTGCATTATAGATCCAAAAATTACTTTGATAACTCCACATAATTTCCACTCATAGAACGTCAAAATACAATAGATTTTTCAATCTAATGGATTATGGAAAATGGTAAATAGATGAAAAATGCAATTTAAAAGGGATTTTGAATAGTTTACTTATCATAACAAGTTAGATGAGGCAATGAGAATAATTGGTCCCTTTGTATCTGATAACTTACAATTTTACGATGTTAATTATAAAACTCCTAAGTAAATGTGGGATACATTTAATGATATATTTGGTACAATTGATGGTTTTAAAATAATTTAATTAAATTTTGAATTAACCACATTGTCTCTAAATGCATTTACTTCTATTGAAGATTTCTTGGTCAAGTTTAAGTCTCTACTTTATCAAATTAAGAGTTGTGATAAAATAAAAATAAAAAGACAAAGAGTGTGTCTTATTGTTTTTTTAAAGTTAAAAGGCCCTTATCAGGTATTTTATTCTACCTTCTACACTACCATAGATTCTCTTGGAACAAAATTTGTAATACCTAATTTTGAATAGTTTTGTGATAGACTTACATGAGAATAATCTAAGTTAATCTCCATGGATTATATTACCTCTTCAAAAGGTCGAGCACTAGTCATCCAATCATCTAAGGGAAAATTTAAGAATTATTTTAATAAACCTAAGGAAAAATTAGCTTCAAGAAATGATCAATTATCTAAGAAAAAGAACAAAATCGACACACAAGCCACATCCTCTTCATAGTTAGGAAATAATGCTTCCAAGTCAAAGCAAGAAAACAAAGGATCATGTACTTTTTTGGATTACATAATCATAACAAAAAATTATGTTATCAAAGGGTTGCATCTTTGGAAGAGGTCATGAAGAAACACAACATCGATATTCCCAAACCTAGTAAAGGACATGCACTTACAAGTAGAGTTTAGATTCAAACATAAATAATTAAATAATTGACTTAGGAACCTCACATCACATGAATCACTCACATGAACTTCTTAATTCAATTTTTACAACACTATTCATATTTTAGTGGGAAACTCATTGCAAATTCTAATTTTGGAGTTAGGTACAATACAATTAATAAAGGGTTGCATTGAGGATGATCTCTATGTTCTTGAGATTTCAACTAATTACTAGATTTATCATATTAGTGATGGGAAGAAAATTCAGTTTTCACCACATGATTTAGTTATTTGAGAACTACATTATTCAGGTAGAGCATATCATGGGTCTCAATTATACAAATTTCATAGTTTTTAGTCATCTTGTAGTACCTCACACATTTCCCATTCTAAATCTTGGATCACACTTTGGAACGAGAGGTTTGGACACCTCAATTACATGTATCTTCAATAATTGATTACTGAAAATACGGTACTTGGACTTCCTAAGATTTCTTTCATAAATGGTATTTTTCAAGGTTGTGTTCTTAAAAAACATCATCAAGAACCCTTTCCAAATAGTAAGGCCCTTCATGTTACTACATTACTTGAGTTGGTTCATAGTGACCTCACATCATTTCCAATTCATTATTTTTCAAGAGCCAAGTATATACTTGCCTTCATTAATAATTTATCTCATTGTGCATGGGTGTATTTTCTTAAGTAAAAAAGTGATGTCTTCAACACTTTTAGGACTTTCAAGGTGTTCATGGATAAGCAATCAAGTTCTTCTATTTGATAGATATGCAAAGATAATAGGGGGAATAAATGAATGAATCCTTTATAAACTATTGCATTGATATTTCTTTTCAACATTAATATTTGGCTCCTTATACTCCTCATTATAATGGTGTTCTGAAAAAAAGAGCATAATAATTTTATGGGAGATGCAAAATTTTATGCTTCAGTCTAGGTCTATGGCCCCATTATTTTGGTCTGAAGCAATCGATTGTGCTAACTATATTCAGAATCACACTCCCCATAGGGTGATTTATAATCTTACTCTAGAGGAGGCTTGGTCCAATATCAATCTTGATATTTCCTTCTTCATGGCATTTTTTAGTGAGGATTGGGAATTCATATTAGATGGTCATCGTAAGGAAATAGAGAAGAAGATTCAACTATACATCTTTGTTGGATATTGTTAGGATGTGAAAGATTATAATTTATTTGATCCAGTCACTAGAGATGTCTAATACCACAAAGATGTCTAGTTTGATGAGTCTTTCACACATATGGATCCTCCATCTACTTATTTTTTCTCACTACCTACTTTTCTTTCTTCATTTCATGAGGATGCCTTTGTACTAAAGGATATTTTAAATGATGGTCCTAATCCAATACCACTTCCACTTCTTGCCACTTGTGTTTTACCTAAATAGGCTCATGGTACTATTGAGGAGACTAGTCCTTTAGTTGGTGATCCTATGATCTCTTGAAACACTCACTCATACACTTTCAACACTATTATTTTTATTCATGCTATATCTCCATATCTATAAAAAAAATTGATGCTTTTGATATTATAGAGTGAGAAAGTGTTATGGTAGAGGAGTATTCTTAATTGATGAAGAATAATACATGGGATTTAGTTTCTCTTCCTAAGGGAAGAAATATGGTTGGGTGTAAGTGGGTCAACAACACCAAGTATGTAGGTGATGGTTCCATTGAGAGATAAAAGACACATCTTGTAGCTAAGGGTTTTTCATAGGTTGAGGGTATTGAATACTCAAAGATATTTTACCCTATAGCCAATATGGATTCAATTCACCTATTCTTTCTACTACAATATCTCAAAGATGGTCAATGTATCAAATGGACGTGAAGAGTGTTTTTTACATGGTGATCTTCATGAAGATATCTATATGGATACTACCTTCAAGACTTCTCTAGGACTCATCACTTGTTTTCAAGCTAAACTATTCTTTGTATGGTCTCAAATAATCCCCTTGAGCTTGATATGAGAATATTGTTGGTGTCTTTCTTGCATTTGGTTTCACTTGTTTTCACTTAAATGACATAGTATACATACAAAGACATGGATATGATTATGTTGATGAATTGATTCTTACTAGTAGTTTTGCATCCATGCTTCAGGATATTCAACATATTTTGACTCAACATATTTTGAAATGACATATCTTGGGCTTCTACATTTATTCCTTGGTCTTCAAGTTATTCAATCTATTGAGGGTATCTTTATATATCAACAAAAATATTCCATTAAATTGCTTCATCTATTTCATATGAGTGATTGTAGGCCCCCACCAACACCATTCCAATATGGTGTCACTTTGACTACTATTTGCATAACACCTAGTGTTGATGCTACTTTGTACAACCAACTAGCTGGTAGTCTTTTAAATTTGAAACACACTCATCCTGATATAATCTTCATAGTTGGTGATTGGATTAAACTATGGATTGATATTGAAGATAAATTTCTCTCATGACTCTATCAAGTTGGTAAATATATTTAGGTTGATCCCTGGGAATTTTATAGTAGTTTCCTCAGTTTATTCTTTATTTGTCAATCTGGGAGTTGTAATCTTGTGAAGGATGTTGTAACAATCTACCTAAGGGCTGAAACTAGTAAAATAAGGGGGATGGATACATTTGGAAATTAAATCAAAACATGCCTTTTGATCTAGAAATCAAATCAAGGCACACTTCTCAATCTATGAATTTAATAAAATCCTATTTTTAATCACTACCTTCCTATTTTAATTCAACACATACACACTCTTTAATTCTCAATTAAACTCTTGAAATCAATATCTTAAAATTACACAATAAAATCCTAATCATAAACCTAGTTTGATTCTGTTGTTTCTGCTTCTTGGAAAAACTTGTGACAAGAAGTGCGCTGGGAACTGTGACAGGAGTTGAAGTGACAAATTATAACAGAAAATATGATAACAAGAAACAAAATATCTTTCTGAGATGACACACTGTCAATAGTGAATTCCAATTTGCACTGACCAAATTTTTAATCCTCAAATTACTGATATGCACATTAACAAATAATGAAATCAAATTAAACGTGACTGTAAATAATCAAATCTTCATATAGAAAAGAAATGAACTTTAAATCAAATCACACACATTTAATTACCACACTGAAACTGAAAGTAGATCACCAATTGACGCAAAGAGTGGGCCCTACCTCCTTGGTCAATTGATGATAGAAATATTAATGCATTCTTAGCTCATCTGAGTCACACCTGCACATGAGAAATTCATAATAATTTTGAAATAGCAGAATAACTTTGCATTATCATCTAGATCCAAAGTCTTAAGTTTGGCACATATTATACTTAAACGAGCACCGATAGGTTTTCTATGGTTTGTTCATGGCCTATGGCCAACAAACCATTCGAGTTCGATAAAAGAAAAAACTGTATAAGTTCAACAAAACTAACAATGGTTGTTGGCCAAAAATACATAACAGCCTTAATAAGTATTCTTACAAAAATAGTCATAAACAAAAACAAATTGATCATCTCTTTGTCCTCGCTCTCAATCACCTTAGCAACTTTTGATTATTTCTTGACATATCAGCCACATATTAGTCAACATTTCATTTGACATTGGCATTTTCTAATTATTTTACTTTTCTATTATATTTTATCAAAGACTCATACTTCCTATGACAAATAATAATAGGAGGGTAGAAAAGATAAAGGAAAAAGGGAAATAAAAGGTAAAATTATTGAAACACTTTATCCTCCATCATTTCCCCCTAGCTTAATATATTGTATTCCCAATGCAAGAAAGGAAAAATTACAAACCAAGTTAACTTGGTTAATTTTTGAATGGTATTACAAATTTCATGGTACCACTGTTGTCGCAACTCTTCCATTTGTATCTTGTAACAATTTTAAAGTAGTTTAATACAACTCACATAGCTCTAATTCCAAAAGTAAAAGACCCAAAGACTTTTGTTGAGTTTAGGCCAATCTCTTTATGTAATATAATGTATAAAATATTCACTAAATCCATTTATCTAAGAATTCAGCCATTCATATCAAAATTAGTGTCATCAGAACAAGGTGGTTTTGTGCCTGAGAGGGAGACATCAAAAGGTGCTTTAGTGGCTCATGAAGTATTACATACTATTAAAACTTATAACATCCCGTCTTTCATCATTAAATTGGATATGATGAAAGCATATGATAGAGTGTGTTGGGAATTTCTGATTTAGGTGTTTAAGAAGTTTGGCTTTAGTAATAAATGGTGTAAGTGGATTCTCTCATGTCTTTCAGGAGCAAAATTTTTGGTGTTTCTTAATGGGTTTCCTGTGGGTTTTTTTGGATCCTCTCAAGGAGTTAGGCTAGGGGACCCACTATCTCCTTTGCTGTTTATTCTGATGGAAAAAGCGTTAAGTAGATCAATTCAAAGGGTTCATTTGGAAGGTTTATGATTGGGGGTTTCAATTCGTAACACAAGAATTTCAGTTACTCACTCACTTTTTGTAGATGACACATTGTTTTTTGGAAAGGCTTCATTGAAAGAAGTAGCTTAGGTTAAGGCTTTGCTGGAAAAGTACTCTTCTACATTAGGACAAAAAATTAATGCAACCAAATCTAAGGTATATGTTTTTAATACAAAAGCAACTATAGCAAGAAAGCTAGTAGCAATGCTAGGTTTTTAAAAATCAAAACTTTCTTGTTCTTATTTGGGCATAACTTTTTTTATGGGATCAAAAAAATCTTTGTTTTGGAACAAGGTGCTAGAAAGAATTAAAGGAAGAATACTTGCTTGGAAAGCAAGATGGATAACATTGTCTGGTAGAATTTTGTTGGTCAAGTCTGTTCTAGCTTCCATTCCAAATTATTTTTTGGCTTTTTTGCAAGCTTCAAAGTGTGTAATTCATCAAATTGAGAAGCTCATAAAGTATTTTTTGTGGAAAGAAAATTTAGATGATAAAAGGAAGATCCCATTAATTTCCTTGGAGAGTATGTGTTCTGAAAAAACAAGTGGTGGAGTGGGATTTTATAATCTGTCTGCAAGGAATATGGCTTTAGGGGCTAAGTTGGCATGGAATATGTATGCTAGACTAGATCTCAAATGGTGTAAGTTGATGCAGAGTAAATATTTAGACAATGACAACCCATCCAAAATATTTACTATATCTAATCCTACATGAGGTTCATTTATGTGGAGCTTCATCTTGGCTTGTAGAGACGATATCATACCATTATTCTAATGGGAAGTCAATAGTGGTGATCAAGTGTTGTTCTAGAGAGATTCATGGAGTGGTTTGCCACCTCTTAATTCCAATCAGGATATGCAATTGGAAGAAGATTCTCTTTCACAAAGTTTGGGGGACACCTTGAAGGATTATTTTTTCTCCTCCAACCCTTTGATAGGTTTGGTTAAGTGGAAGGACTTCTCTTCTTCCTCTCTTCTGGATAATCAAAAAAGTATATTGTCAAATATTTTGAAGAGTAGAACTATTTATCTTTCTCATACTCCTGATAAGCTGATTTGACTGCCTTCGAAGACTAGTTTCTACATAGTTAAACAAGGGTATAAGTCAATTATTTCTCAATCATCTCAGCAACAATCCCAGAGAGCATTTGTTTTTTGTTGGAATTCAATGCAATTGCCAAAGGCGGGTAGTTTTTCTTGGTTGGCCCTAAGGAAATAGATTCTAACTAGTGATAGACTGAAGAAATTTGGAATAGCAACAACCTTCAAATGTGTGTTGTGTAATGAGGAACATGAAACAATCGATCACCTTTTATTGATTTTCTAGTGGCCTATGAGGTATGGACTTTCATTATGGGGAAATTGAATGTTTCTTTCCCAATGCCTAATTCTTTATGGGATCTTTTTACTAGTTAGCCAATCCTCCATAAATCTTCCCTCTTTGTATATATCTGGTTAGTAACTCCTGCTTTGGTAATTTGGTCAATATGGTTGGAAATAAATAGATGTATTTTTAAAGATCAGACTGCTTCAATTCAAAGGCTCAAGTAGAAGATTGAGAAGGCAATCTCAGAAGTTTCTAATTCCTATGTTTGCAGTTTTAAGATAGTTTCCTCTTTGTATACCAATTGGGATAATTTTATTCTAAACCATTGGAAATATATTTCTTTACCGCCTCTAGGGGCTTGTTTTCAACCAAATTCTGCTAAAGTAGACAAAAATAAGGTGAAATAGATTCCCCCTAGTCCATCCTTATAGAAACTTAACTTTGATGGGGCTTCACGGGGAAATCCTAGTACTTCAGGTGTAGGATGTTGTATTTGGAATTGGAAGGGAATATTGATTGGAGCCAAAGTGATTCATTTTTCTTCTTGCACCAAAAATATGGCAGAAGCTCAAGCTCCTTTAGTTGGTTTATCCTTGGCAAAGGATCTCAACATCAATAAGCTCTATGTGGAGGGCGATTCTTTATTGATAATTAATGCATGCAAGATGAAGAGTATTTGCAATTGAAAATTAAAATAAATTCTTCAAAAATTCTGGGAACTTCTATCCTCTTTTGAAGACATTCAAATTTCTCACACATATCATGAGGGCAACAAGCTAGTATATAGCCTTGCTAATTTGGCCTGTGACCAACAAGAATTGGTATTGTTTGAAGATAAAGAAAGTTTGGGAAAGTTTCCATGCCTCCAAGAGATAGTCTTAGCAGAGCAATCTCTTATACCATAGCAAGTCTAATTTTGGTTTTAAGTTTGTGAATAGATAACTTTATAGTATTATTTGGTTTGATCCGATATCCTAAGAAATGAATTATTTTCACCTCATGGCAGAAGTTTACTCCATGGTTATTTTTCCTCATGGGATAAAGGGTATGATTTGCTTGGGTGGCAGTGATTGTTGAGCAATGATTGCATGTTATGTTGAGAAATGTACTTTTCCTTGTTCGAGTTGTCATGTTGGCTTCGCAGTTTCATACAAACATACATTAATGCTAGCAAGATTAATGTGTAATGAATATAGAATTCCGAATAATGTATCAGAGCTTACATCATTAACACTTTCAGGTTAAGCTAGATTCTCTGGATGGAGGTTGGGATCTGCTTACGCCATGGGCTGCTAAAGATAGACACTTGTTTGTCAATCTTTGGTTTCACTAATGTTTTTTTAATTTTACAGGTACCTCTAAATATTTTCAATACATTGGATATTTATTAATCTTGTAGAGGAGGTGGGTTCGCATGAGCCCACATGCTTCAGAGGTGTTTGTCAACTTATTGGGCTCCTGTTCACTTGCAATGTTAATAATGATTTTTTCAAAATGATTGTTTTTCTAGAAAGCTTCTATTGGCCTTAAAAAGTGGCTTCTAATGTAGCATTTAATCCAAAGGCATTGCTAGTTT
Source organism: Sequoiadendron giganteum (assembly GCA_007115665.2). NCBI lineage: Eukaryota > Viridiplantae > Streptophyta > Pinopsida > Cupressales > Cupressaceae > Sequoiadendron > Sequoiadendron giganteum. The sequence continues at coordinate 496,128,084 of CM021102.1, read as the reverse complement.
TATTGAAGGTTATCAAAGTAGTAAGAGTTGTGTGAGTAGTGTGTTGCAAAGTGACAATATGATGTCCCGATCATGGAATATCAAGGTAAATTTTTTATTGCGGCCATGGGAGAATCCCTTTGAGGATCATCTCACTCATGAGAACCTCAGTCTAGTTTTTAAGGTGGAGTGTCCTAGAGTGGAAGAATCAGTGTGTTCAGTGCTTGGTGTTGAGGTCACAAGTCCTAGAGCTAGGCATTTAATTTTTCCTTCCCAGGTACTATTTGTGTTCTTGTCGAATATTTTGGACCTTCTCCAATCCTTAGGGGAATTGGAATCAATTGTGGGTAAATTTTTTAAGCCCCAACTGCTTGATAAAAATGCTCTCTTAAAAGCTATCCAAGGGTATAATGTTTTCTTTGGTGATGGATATCTAGGAGGGTTGTTTCCTAGGGAATATGTCAAAAAACATTTGGGTTTTGAAGAAATTTATGAAGCCATTAGATTAGCCTTGCAGTATAGAAATGATAATATCCTCTTGAAGGCTTTAAGGAAGAATTACAAGCGGGTTTGTGCATCTATGGACTTTGATATAAAGGAAAAATATTATGCAATTTCCTTTCTTTGAGAACATACTCCTCACCCTCCTCAAAATTCCTATTTTGTGGGTTTGGAAGAAGGAGCTTTGCCACCTGGCCCAGTTGACAAAAATGTGGAGTTAATGCCAGGGCGAAATATAGCTGAGACTTCCATTGGTGGGCATTAGGGTTTCATAGTGGGGGCATGCATTGCTCAGGATGTATAGATAGAGAAGGATCCATTAATTGGTTTTGAATTCTTTGCTCAAGATATGCGGTTGCAGGAGGTCCCATAAGCTCAAGATGAAAATTTGGTGCATGGTGAGCATATGGAAGAATATCAGATCAATTTTTTAGTTTCAAAATTATTAAGGCCGAGTTTCTTTGCATGAAGGATGGTTTTAGACATTTTGATAAGTAATAATGGTGTTTGAAGATGCTTGTAGATGCTCGTTTGAAGGCTGGTTTTGCATATTTAGCAATAGTTTATGGCTATGAATGTTGAATTTTTTTAGATTTTGATATTTAATTTTATTTGCAACCAATTAAAGATGCATTTTCAAGAATGCAGATAAGATGTAAATTTCTTAGGAAATATTTGCCTAAATAATTCATACATATATGCAATCTTTTATTATATAATATAATATATATAGGCTCCTATGCCTTTTAATAATAAAAAAAAACAACTGAACTCTGTAATTCCTTAATTTGTTTGAGGAATATTTCATTTTCCTCAAATTATTCTTCAACCTCTGTTTTAGTCCCCATTTCCATCTTTGTGTCAACCTCTTGTTCTCCTTGACTAAGCAATTCTTCTTCATTGTTCTGTTTGGGTTCAACATATTCCACTATCATTAAATTCTTTGCACCAAATTTCTCAACGAGGGAAAGGGAACTTTCAAGCTTGCCTTGTTTGTTGACATCAGTAATAATAGGGCTTATGGATACCCTTATATCTTGTTCTCCATATTTAGTATCATTAACTTGCCCATCATCCAATTTTGTCTCCCTTATGTTATTCAATTATTCAAACCCTATTTGTGTAGTTGGTGCATTAATTCATGCTTCCATATTGACTCCCTTAAATTATTCCTCATTAAATTGATGTATCAGGGAAAGAGGATTCTCATGCTTGTCCTGCTCTTCCGTATCTATTTCACCAGCTTCCACACTAATCTTAGCAAACTGTTCTTTTCCAATATGGTTCAAGATTTCTTCAATTTCCACATCAATCTCATCATTCTGACACAATGATTCTTTCATTTATGTCTTCTATTTCTATATTACTCTCACCAAACCACCCTTCATCATTATGATGCAGTGGAGAGGGACCTTGTGATGTAGATGGAATATGATCTTCTCCTTGTTCAGCTAAGGGTTCATTTGTGGGAGACTCACTAGCAGTTAAATCTTCATATTTTTGATCAGGAATTGTTCTAGGAGTAGGAGACTTGTGTGATTTTTGTTTCTTTGCCCCTTTCTTTCTTCTTGTCTTAGAGGAAGTTTTCCTCTTTTCCCTTCTATGTTCCCTACTTGCTTTTCCGTTTTCTTCAGGACCTCAGATAAAACCTCAACATCTGAATCTAGGTCATCACCCTTCAGATCACCCATATGACTGGCCACATTGGCTAAGTCTTCTAGTCGACTGCCAAGGCTAGTAGAAACCTGTTTACCTTCCTTGACAGGAGGAGACTCATGACCTGATTCTTTTGGACATTCAATAGATAGGGTTTTTTTTCTCCTAATTAATTTACTAGATGACCCTGAGGCTTTAGAGGACTTACCACTAGAAGTTCTTGTTTCTTTAGTGTTCAAGGACTTTCTAGATGATTTCCTAGCGGTTTGTTTCTTTGAAGGGATTTCACTCAGTTTTACACTAGGCTATTGATTTTCTTTAGGGCCTTCTTCAAGTGTACCAGGGAGTTCATATCCCTCATCAAAATCTTCAAAGGAAGATTCACCTAAAGAATATTTAAAAGCATCAAAATTGGTATCATCATTCATATTAACAAATGCATCCCAATTGCTTCGGGGAGAGAGTTTCTTAAGAGCATCAATAATTAACATTCGAATCAAGCCATGATGAGCTAATGAATTAAATTTCACTTTTTTAACAGACCTAATCATATAATGTAGAGAGAAATGCAAGAAATAAGGTATATTTACTATCTGATTCCACCTCAAATGTGTCAACAACCTAAAATGTTGAGCATATATATAGAAATACCTCCCCTTGCAGGTGATATACTATATCATGAACTTGGATACACCATTTGAAATTTTAGGTAACGAACCCAATTTAATCCCCTGGCCTTGCACCACTTCCATAGATTCACCCTGCCTTAGAAATGTCATGTGTATGGGCTTTAAGTCCATCACTTTTTTTGTGTCACTAGGAAAATAATTTTCACTAGTTAATAGCAAGCCTGTGACATCGAATACCACCGCAACAGTGACAAGAAATTGCAAACCTCTCATAGAAACCTTCTTACCATCAAAAATCATGGCAAATTCTTGGGAAACCCTCTTATCCAATCCCCTCAATTTCTTGAAATAAACGTCCCACTTAACCTCCTTAAACACTGCATAAATTTCTTTATTCTCACAAGCCCAAAGCTACTCCAATGAAGTGGGCTCGTAATGGGGTCCCCTATTCTTCGCCATGGTAAATATTTTTCAAGAAGTGCGACAGTAGTTTAACAGAAGTGCGACAGTAGTTTAACAGAGGGGACGGTTTCAGCAGTAGCAACAAAAATAAGATTTCCCAGAAAATAAGAGTGGTTTACTAGAAATAGGAAAAGATCATTTCAAATTTAGTAATCATGGTAGACAAAGATGGATTTATGGTGAAAAGTGTGGGTAAGTACGGTGAAGATATGCAAATATTAAGTTGCTATAATGAAGGGGAGTGGTGGACGTCAAAGAAGTGAGGGGTAAAATAAAATAATAATAAGGTAATACTTCCTCCTAGCTTAGCTATGAACTATCCATGAGGCATGTCATGATTAGCCACAAGAAATAAATGCATTTAATAAATGTAAAATAAAAATAAAACTTTCAAAAACTACCAATACCGATATGAAGAGGGGGTCTTGTCCTGGAGTATGGAGCTAAAGTGGCTACTTGAACTGCTAGAAGAAATCTGCATCAGCATGAGAAAAGCTAGGCAAGGTAGTTGACACATGAGAAAAGGACACATGGCTACCAATAGTGAAGAATGCTGACAGAACAGAGGAATCATATTGCTGACAAAAGAAGGAACCTGGAAAAGCCAACAGAGTAGTAAAAGTACAATACAAATAGTAACATGATGAATGCTCATGACTGCGGACAAAAACAAAGAATAAGTTCCTGTCTGAAGAAAGCTAGTAACCAAAACAACAAAAACTGGTGCCAAGCACGAAAGTGCCAATGGTGCACAAATGATCCCGCCTTGAGAAAAATAGGAACAAATGTCTGTGAGAACCAAAACACTAAACCAAATTGGAGCGGAAATGAAGCAATTAGGAAGGCTGAAAGGATAATGGCACAAGAATATCGCCTTTTCTGTTGCACCATAGAATAGGTAGCAACAGGTACTAACCTCCAAAAAGGTTCCTAACATAGAAGTGATATGATCTTGTTTTCTTTCTCTTTTTTATTTTTTATTTATTTATTTATTTTGATCTCGATGATAGATTGTTGGTAACCTAGTTTTCACCCTATCACTACCTAGAGGTGCCAAAAAAACAGTTTTCACCCCTAAGATTATTTAACAGTTAATTCCCATTGGAAGCCGATTTTCAAGTGTTAACTGGCCAACAACACTCGAAGGTTTTCGCTCTTGGATCTTTTGTTTTCTTAATTATTTATATATATATCATTATTCAGAAGAAGTGAGAGGAACAAGAGTCATTTCCTCCATCATAGTACAAGCAAATGCTTCTTTTGAAAGGGGTCGTTTGTAAAGCTTCAAATGATGCACATCGACAAGAAGAGCCATGTGTTCTATAGCACCCCTCCATTTTTCTCTTTTGATCGATCAGTGTTCTTCTTCATTATGTTTTATTTTATGCTAGTACTTTGACTATGGTACTCGGTTTCTATTTGATCGCTAACTATAAAGCAATGTGGATGTTACATTTTGATGTGATGGTAATTTACTCCGATGTTATCATTATGGCATGCTTTAGATTAGCATAGTGGATATTTGAATTAATGTTGTTTTACGCTTTTGATTAAACTATTAAAGTTAGATTCGTCAGTTTTGTAACACTGTATTGGTGAAGGGGATGAAATTGCACCACTCGCTTGCGAGCACCCTGTGATTCTGTGATTTCCTCTTCATGGTGTGTTTTATTATGATTTATATGCATGTTCGATATATGCTTGGTTTGCAGGTTTATAGGTACATGACATCGAATCCACCTGGTTCTGTAGGTTTGAGCGTGTCCATTGCCCAACAGTATTTAATTGGGAGATAGTAGCTAGGTTTTCTGTGTCAAGTCATCACCCTGGTCATAGTGTGTCATTGGTTTTAAGTCAGGTTCGGTTGCTTTAATGTATTCTATTTCACCTTGATTTTATTAAATTGCAAGTTGAAAAAGGTAAATAAATGGCATTAAGTATTTAAGTTGTTTACTATATTAATCTGGTTTATTATGTTAGAAGATGTTATTTAATTAATAAAATAATTTAATCTTGGATTATATTTATTTTATTGAATTAATTAAATTAATTGAATTGAATTAAGTTATTTTGGAATTGATAGAAATTTAGTTTGAAAATTGAAAAAGGTTTTAATTTGCATTTAAAAAAAAAAAATTGAATGCAAAAATGAAGTTGGAAGATATTTACTGTTTTGTTTTTTCAAAATTTATGGTGGGTGGTTGAAAGAGATATTTTTTTCATGGAGGTTAAGAAAATAGAGGAAAAAAAAAGGAGAAAGAAGAAGATTTCTAGTTGTGGGTTTTGGATTGGAATTGTAGAAAAGCTTTGTGGAATTGCTGGGAAGGAGCTTGAATTTGAGGAGGAGGCTTTGCACCATTTTGTCAACCTCTCAAGCATTTGGAAACCAGGTTTTCTATTTATTAAATTAATTTCATTTTGAAAAGATTCACAATTTTTATATGCTGTTTGAAAAAGAAAATAAACTTTGTTTAAATTGGGAGAAAAACCCATGTGAAATATTGTATGAAATTGGAAAAAACCTCTGTTTACAAATGATGTTCTTCAAAAAAAAATTGTATATCTGACTGTATATGATCATTTAGAAAATTAATTGCTCTACTAGTTTTATAATTTTTATAAACCTGTATGTAAATATATATATGTATATATATATATATATACAAACATATATATATTTATATATGTTTATTTGTGTCAAAATAGTTGTATTAAAAAAAAAGGAAACCCATTTTTTATTTTTTTGGGCGGATTATATCCGTAGGGTTTTTATAATTTTTTTTTTACATAAAAATAGAAGAAAACAGAGTTTGTGGGGGGGCGGGGTGGGGGGCGGCGCGCTGGGGGCTCAACCCACAACTGCCCCCATGGGAGGTGCTATGGGGAGCCATGCCCAGTGCGCCCCACAAAGGGTTCGACTGTGTTTAAACACAACCACACCCACTGTGGGTGCGACTATGTTTAAACATAGTTGGCCCACATGAGGTCGGCTGTGTGTAAACACAACCGCTCACCAATGCTTGGCACATGCCCCAAAATCTGCACCCTAATTTCTTCCTCTATTTGATTTAATATATATATATATATATATATATATATTTAATATTTAATATTATATTTGTATAATATTAAAATATTAATATATATAAATAATAATATATATATTATATAAATAATATATATATATATAATATGAGGATATATATTATATGTATATATATATGTATATTATTATATATATAGTTGAGTATAAAGTTTAATATATATATACTTAAATATGTATATATTAAAATGTTGATTTAAATAATGACATGTTTTAAATGTAACTGGAGAAATTTTAAAATATTATGTAATAGTCGAATTATTGGTTTTATTATAAAATAATATAAATTGAAAGGACAATTATTTTATTTTAAAATAATAGATGAATTAACTGATTTTAAAATGATTTATTTGGAAAAGAAGAAACAATATTTTCTTAAAATGTTATATTTTGATTAGAAGAAGTAATTGGCTTTCTTTTATTATTATTAATTAAAAGCAATTAAGGAATTAAATATTTGGTTTAAATTTCATCCTTTGTCTGGAAGAAACATTATTAAATTAGTTTTATTGAGGAAATAAATTACTGAATTTTAGTAAGGGATGTGGATGTAGGAAATCCAAAGTAGATTTAATTCCTGTTTAATTGCTATTTTAAATGTAAATCGCTTCTGTTTTTGCTTTGGGGGAAAATGTTTAGTAGGGGTTAATAAGTCTTCTAGATGGGTTTTTTAATTAATTGGGGTTGTCGTATTATGATAGTCAGCCTTTGAATTGCCTTGGGTAGTGCATAGAGTTGTATCCACTTAATTACCCGGTTATCATGAACGGGGGTGTGTGGACTTTATGTTTTGGGATAGGGATTTAATATCCTTAGGTCGCACTAGTGTACCCTTGGGTTGTGGAGTTGGTTCACATGTTGTCTTAGAAGAGTGGCTTGCAATGAGGGCCGACACACAAGTGGTGCTAGGATAACTCAATGTGAGTTAGTTAATCCAGTGATCATGTAAATGAAATTATTAGAAGAATAGGTAGTATCAAACACTTTATAAGAATAATTGTGCCTCGCTCATGGACGCAAGGGATTGTATAGACTTGGGGTGGGACGAGAAGGCTTGGAATGGCAAGATCGTTATCTTGTCTCTATGAGAGATAACTGATTCCACGTTGGTTTGCAAGAGGGGCCAGGAGTCGTTAGAGGTTTCCAGAAAATCTCGAGATGGGGGCCGGGGCCTAAGAAGACTTACCAGGATATCCCATGTAGCATTGTGATGACACTTCTCTTAAGTCACCAGTATGTTGTATCAGTGATGCAGTTGATTATTTAACTCTGGAAGCATTGTAACCATTGTGTTAGTATTGTATTTGTATTTGATTAAGTTCAGTTATGTTTTAGCCTATGTCAGAGGTAGATGGTCTTGTCTAGGAATCCTTGTTACTATCTCCTAGCATGGGGGTGGGCCTTCGGGTACCACTTATTTGGGTGGAACGTGCACATTACTCCATTGGGTTTTCTTCTTGTTTGTGTTGACGAGATTTCCAATGGGAGAGCTCGTGGGATCCAGTTACATTTCATGCTTATATTCATTTCAATTGAATCTTGTAATTTATTACCCCTCATTTGTATTCGAGGTGGAAAGTTGTAATTTTTAATCACGCTTATTGGATTTACCTCATTCGAGGAATGAGAGATGTAATCTTCTTATCAAATTATTGTTATATGCAATCATATGGTATCTCTTATTGTTTGATGTAATTTATTATGTATGGAATGTATGCATTCTTAATTTCTTTAGTTAAATATTTTGGATGAAAATTTAATGTATGTATGGGTTTTAAAGTAATCTTAGTCTCGTAACCTTAGAGGTTGTTGGCAATGGGTAGTAAAATTGCATGTTATTTGTACTTAAACAAAAAAAAAATTGGGCGTTTGAGTAGTTAATTGCAACTTCCTCTAGGGTTGTGTGGCAGTGTTTTACACGTTCAGAATCCACAATGCACAGTCTAACAACAACATTATCGTACACAGTCTAAATTTCATAAAGACCGAGCTAGCGAGTATGGAACTTCCCTTTGAATTCCTAGAATCGGGAGTCATAAATAAATACCCAATCCCCAGGTTGGAATGTCCATAACTGGATGAAGCAGTCATGCCACTGCACTCTTTGTTTCTGCACCACTTCTGCATGAAGAAGGTCCTCCTGATGTATCTCATCTAAAGAATGGAGTTGAGTAAGTCTCTCTTTCTAGGCTTCATTGAGACTCATCCCAAGATGAAGAGTGATCTGGAGAGTCTTCACTTCAAATTAAATTGGCAAGACAACCTTCTTGCCATAGATGAGATCATATGGTGTTATTCCTATGCTCGTCTTCCAAGTTGTGTGGTAGGCCCAAAATACTTTGGGAATTCTTTTTGCCCAATATTTCTTGTGCAATGCTACTATCTTCATGAGAATATTCTCCAATTCTCTGTTGGTTACTTCCACTTTCCCATTGGCTTGTAGATGTTATGGAGAGAAATTTCGATGCTTGATGTCATATTCTCGTACCAATGCAAAAACCAAGTCAGAGGTGAACTATTCTCCTTGGTCCATGACAATTTCTTGAGGCACACCGTACCTGGTGAAAATATTGGAATACAAGAAGTTAGCAACCTTAGTATCCCTAGCATGATTTAAGGCTACTACCTCTACCCATTTAGTGATGTAATCTACATAGACCAATTTTTTTTTTTATTCTAAGGAGGACTAATGGGCCCTAAAAAATCTAACCACCATTTTTCAAATGGTTCTATGGATAATTGGGGGTGTAAAGGAATTTCATCTGAGCAAGTAGGCTGGTCCATACATTGACATTTATTACATGTTGAACAAACCTTTTACAATCCTTGTAAATCGTCAGTCAATAGTATCCTATAGTTAAAACTTTATTAGTGGTTTGTTGTTCCGTGAAATGGAATTCATAAGGCTTAGAGTGACAAGCATGGAGGATATCAAAAAAATCCTCTTCTGCAACACAACAATGCATAATATTATCTATCCCAATATGGAAAAGTAAACCATTTATCCAATTGTACTTCCCATAATCCCTATGAGCTTTCAACGTTCTCACGGTGAGAAGTGGGGTAGAAATCGGTAGGTAACAAGATAGTTATCAATATTAGCAAACCAAGGGCTCTTTACAAAAATAGAAAAAAGGTGTTCATCTAGAAAAGTATCATCCATAGGAATTGGTTCATCATCCCACTATAGTCTAGATAGAAAGTCAACCACTACGTTCTTTCATCCTAGCTTGTCAAGAATGGTAATGTCAAATTCTTACAAGAGAAGTAACCATCAGATCACACGTCCTGTAACAAATAGTTTGTTAATAAAAAATCTAATAACAGAGTGATCCATATGTACAAAAACCTTGTACCTAGTGATATAGTGGAAAAAATTGTTGATTGCATAAACTATAGCCAGGAATTCCTTTTTAGTGATAGTAAAGTTTACCTCGATACCGATAAAATTCTTACTGATATAATAGATAGAGTAAAAGAGAGAGTCTTCCTTTTTTCCAAGTATGGCTCCCATGGAATTATCTGATGCGTTAGTATATATATGGAATAAAATTTCCCAATTGGGTCCTCACAACACAGGTGTAGTTATAATTTTACCTTTGATTTATTTAAAGGTTTGTTGGCATTCAGGTGTCCACGAGAAATGTGTCTTTCCCTAGCAACACAAAGAGAGGTGAGGCAATCTTGCTGAAATTTTGAATAAACCTCCTATAATAAACATCATGTACTATGAAATTACATACATTCTTCAGAGAGGTAGACACAAGCAATTCTTGAATTATTTTTAGCTTTTTAGGATCCACTTCAATTCCTTTTGCAAAAATATAATGACCCAAAACAATACCTTTAGTCATTAAAATATGACATTTTTCATGACTTAAAGAAAGGTTATCATCAATACATCGTTTAATTACTTTTTCAAGATTTTCCTTAGCTTCATCATATGTATCACCATAAACAGTAAAGTCATTTATATACACTTCTACATAGTCATGAATTAGATTTGCAAAAATACTGAGAACGACTCGTTGGAATGTAGCAGGTGCATTACACAATCTGAATGGCAAGACATTATAGGAAAATGTCCCCCATGGGCACGTAAAAGTAGTTTTGTCTTGGTCTTCTAGGGCAATATGGATTTGATTATACCCATTAAATCCATCAAGAAAGGAGAAGAACTTCTTTTCAGCTAAGGTGTCTAAGACCTATTCAATGAAAGGAAGTGGGAAATGGTCTTTCTTAGTGGCCTTGTTAAGGGCCCTATAATCAGCACATATTTTCCATTTTCCATTCTTTTTAGGAATAACCACAAGTGGGGACACCCATTGGCTATCTGATATAGGATAGATAAATCCTACATTAAGCAACTTTTAAAGTTCATCATTAACTATTTCTCATAAGACTGTGTTTAATCTTCTCTAGGGTTGTTGCACAGGTCTACTCCCTTCCTCTATATAGATATGGTGTGTACATGTAGCAGGATGAATACCTCTCATGTCTTAGTAATCCTAAGCAAAGGCCTCTTTATGGGAATGCAACATCTCAATCAAGTCTACTAATTGTGAGGCATTTAAGTTAGGATTTACGTTAAGTGTTTTACCAGGCAAGATTTCAGTAGCTTCAATAAGTACAAGGGTATCTACAACAAGTAATTGTGAATTAGATGAAGATGGGTCAAAATTTCCAGATATAAAAAATGGACTATATATAAAAGCATGCAAAAATAATTGGTGCAATGTAATAAAATGTTGAATAGACTATGAACTACTAACTAATGAAAAGTGTCCAAATGAGCAATTATCACTTATACCCATAGGGAAAATCATTGTCTCTAAAACATTATCAACCAAATAATAAATTTGCAATAAATGATTAATAATAGTGTCTTCTAAAATATCCTCAAATTCCCTACTTTGATCTATTGTCAAAATAGGTAAAGAATTTTCTAAATCACTATCGATCCATAAGGGATCCTCTACTTCCAACAATGGCTATGCTGGAGGGTACAACGTTAATTTCTTCATTTTCTCCTCATTGAAAATCACCATATTTCTAGACCTGTAATTAATGAAATCATTTGCAGCGGCTAACCAAGGTCTTACTAGAATTAAGGGGTATCCCCCCAGATTAATCTTTGGTTGAAAAATCATGAAATCTATTGGATACTCCCAAGACTCAATAGAAATAATGATATCTTCAATCATACCTTCTAGTTTTATGAGGGAGCAATCAACCATTTGCTCGTTGGAGTAGGTCTAAGTCCTTGGAGGGCCAACCTCTCCTTAGTCTCATTAGTCATTACATTTATAGTTTCTCCTAGATCAACAAGTGCATTTGGAATGATTACATCGATAACACATACCTTAATCATTGGACTTCCTAGATCTGCATACTTAGGGATGAAGATCCTCCCCAACATCAAGTCTACGAGTTGTCGAATGACTTGGACTGTCTTGTGGTCCTACTTCATTTTTTTATTTCCTCCCATAGAGTTCTTTGACTGCTTTAGTGTACACCGAAACATCTCAAATAGCCTACAATAAAGGAATTTTAATGTTAACATTACATAACTCATTCATAAAATTAAAATCGGGTTGAGATGTTTCTTGTTGTTTTGGTTGCTCTTGCAACCTATATAGAAATGGAGTCTTTGGTTGCTCTTCCTCTGGTTAAATTGGAGAGTCCTTGAATTCTATGATGGTTGACCCTAGGAGGTTCTTCTCTGACCTTAGGTATACACCATCAATCTCTAATTCATTAATAGGGTAAGTTGAGAATCTTGCCACTTCAATATTATTAGCTGGATGATCCACATTATTATTTGGATTTGGTGACAGTTGTGTGGGCATAAGCATGGATTTTGGAGGTTGAGTTGAACTATATGGTTGATTGGATGATGGGACAGGTCGCAAGAGTTTTTGGGATTGTTGATATTGATTTATCATTGGAGGTGGTGGATACAAAGGGAATGACTAATATTGTGGGTATGGTGGTGGTGGTGCTTGCCATGCTTGCCATGATTATGGAGCGAGCGGATATTGTTGTGACCATTGGGGGTATTATGGAGGTTGCTGCCAACCTCCATACCATCCAGGTTGGTTTGGGAAAGAATTATGTTGAAAATGATTTTGGAGTACTACTTGATAATTGGTTGGGGACATTGCTCTTGGTTGCCAAGGTCTTTGTTGGGCCATGAAGTAAACGGGTTCATTTGTATATTCTACCTCGGTCATAACTATAGGAAGAGGTTTTAAAATGGTGTCCATACTTTCTTCCTCTAGATAAGATATCTTTGTTCTATTGTGTGGACATTCTTCACCACTATGCCTCTTTCAACAAACAAGACAAAAGACAGCTAAGGATTTTTTAGCCTCCTGCTTTCTTCGTGTATACAAAGTATTTATCTATTTACCCATATGATTTAATAAATTGGTTTTAAGATCTTCAAGTAAATTACCTATTTCATGCTTTGTTATACTTGTTGCATTTCCCGAGGAAGAAATATTACTTAAATAATTCCTTCAAGAACAATGAGACCTCAAGTAATTCCTACAAATTTCATAAATATAATCAAAGTTCAATTTAGAGATGTTACCTTTACCTATTAAATTCAATGCATCCATAGTATCATCTCTTATTCCCCCAAGACAACATTTTAATAGTATCAGGAGTTAGCCCTAGTTGTCATGATCATTGTAGGCTGAACATGAAGCATTCGAGGTAATCTTCATAGATTCATCTTCTTTTTGTGTCATATGAAAGATCTCATCCCAAAAATCTTTCGTTTTACAATACTCCTAGTATTTTGTCAAAAATACTTCCTTCATGTCACTCCATGTTTTGATGTTTCTCAGGTTCATAAACTAACTTAGTGCTACATCCTTCAATGTGGCTATGAATAATTTGAGCTTCTATGCATTGCTCTGATAGTCATAACTATGGCACAACACATCAAACTCAAATAAAAACATGTTAGGATCCTCAACAGAAAAACCACAAAACATAAGCAAAGTGGAATGGGGTATGTTTTTCATAGGGGCATCCTCTTCTAGATGCGCAATTGGAAACTCAAAAGTGATCGGGTTGTTGTTGGCCAATGCTCTCTCAATGTTATTGTTGTTGTTATTGAGATCGACCATAATGTTAAATGCCCAAGGGGTGAAGTATGTTCTAAATGGATTTTGGGTTCTTGAAAATGGACTAGCTCTAGACTCATAAGATTCTTGGAATAAATTTTCAACCTTTTTTTGTAGTTCTTCAGAAGATTTGGGATGGGTACCAGTAGGGGTTTCAACAATGGTAGACTCAATAACACACTTTTCTATATTTGGTTTAACTAGCTCTTCCTTAGGTAATGTGTGCACAACTAATGATTGTACTTTGTTCTTTAATTTTTCTTTTTGTGAGCTACTTCCCTTAACTAATGGTTTTGATTTGTTTTTACAATTTTTCTAGTTGTGTACTACTCCCCTTATCCTTTTTAACAAATCTCCCTCTACTATCCCTACTATGATTCATGCACCTATATGACTTACAACAAAGAAAAATAAGGGTAATTATCCAAATGAGGTCGACTATCGCGTAGACTTTATCCTTAGCGCAATGGTCCTAACTTAGTTCACTAGGCTAACAGGCCTTTAACACCATTCCTCGATAACGATGCCAAAATGATTGGATTAAACTATGGATTGATATTGAAGATAAATCTCTCATGAATCTATCAAGTTGGTAAATGTATCTAGGTTGATCTTTGGTAATTTTGTGGTAGTTTCCTTAGTTTATTCCTTATTTATCAATCTCGAAGTCGTAAACTTCTGAAGGGTGTTGCGGTAGTCTACCCAAGGGTTGAAACTAGTAAACTAAGAGGGGATGGATGTATTTAGAAATTAAATCAAAACACACTTCTCAATCTGTGAATTTAATAAAATCATATTTTTAATCACTACCTTCCTATTTTAATTCAACACATACACACTTCTGAATTCTCAATTAAAATCTTGAAAGAAATATCTTAAAATTACACAATAAACTCCTAACCTCGAACTCGATTTGATTTTGTTGTTTCTACTTCATAGTAGAACTTGTGATAGGAAGTGCACCAGGAACTGTAACAAGAGTTGTAGTGATAGAGACCATAACAAAAAATATGATAACAAGAAACAAAGTATGTTTTTGAGATTATGCACTATCAATAGTGAATTCCAATCTGCACAAACCAAATATTTAATCCTCAAATTACTAATAAGCACATTAAAAAATAATGAAATCAATCTTGAAATAAAATTAAATGTGACTGTAAATAATCAAATCTGCATATAGAAAAGAAACAAACTTTAAATCAAATCACACACATTAATTACCACATTGAAACTAAAAGTACATCACCAATTGACGCAAAGAGTGGGACCTACCTCCTTGGTTGATTGATGATAGAAATATTAACATGCTCTTAGATTAGCTCAATCACACATGTGCATGAGAAATTTATAATGATTTTGAAATAGCAAAATAACTTTTCATTATCATCTATATCTGAAGTCTTAAGTTTGACACATAATTATAACTTAAACGAGCACCGATAGGTTTTCTATGGTTTGTTCGTGGCCTATGACCAACAAACCATTTGAGTTCAGTAAAAGAATAAACCATATAATTTTATTAAAACTAACAATGGCTACTGTCCAGAAATACATAACAGTCTTAATAAGTATTCTTTCAAAAATAGTCATAAAAAAGAATAAATTGATCATCTCCTTGTCCTTGCTCTCAACCACCTTAGCAGCTTCCGATTATTTCCTACCATATCAGCCACATATTAGTTAGCATTTCATTTGACATTGAAATTTCTAATTGTTTTAAATTTCTATTACATTTTATCAAATACCCATACTTCCTGTGACAAATAATGGCAGGTGGGCAGAAAAGATAAAGGAAAAAGGGAAAAAAAAGGTGAAATTATTGAAACACTTTAACCCCCATCAGTTGGGCTAGTATCTCATTTTTCACATGATCCTCATGAGTCATTGGAAGGTGCCCAAGTGAATTTTGATGTATATTTAGGTCACCACTCATTTTGGAATTTAGTACACACCAAGAGATTCACATATAGTAGGCTACAATGAGTTAGATTTGGAAAGAGATGTTGACTCACGAAATCCCACTTTTAGGTTTTTTTCTTGTCTTATTTTTAGTCCATTCACATGGTCTTGCAAGAAGCAAACCATATTACATTATCATCCATTGAGGGTAAGTATCAATGAGTAGTTCTTGCTAGCTAGGAGGTATTATGGATTTGACAACTTATGATAGTGTTTGGTCTTCTACTTGATCATCTTGGCGTGATTTGGTGTGATAACTAGATTTCCATCCATGTTTCATGCAACCTAATTGAGCATCAATAGACAAAGAACATCAAGATTCAAATGCACTTCATTCGACAAATTATCTAGGGTAGTTTTCTATCCTTATAGTATTTCCTTTTGAGGATCGGGTTGTAGACATCTTCACTAAACCTTTCAAATCACCTCGCTATATTGTACTATGTCAATTATTTGGGGTGAAGGAAATTTTCCTTGGGGGGTCTTGATTCCTCCCTTTGTTTTTAGTTCTCTTTTTGTAGAGCATTTTTTCCCATAGGGTGTTCTCCTTTATGCCATCTATGAGAGACTTTAATTTTATACATGAGTACCTCATCATACCTTGTTGTTGGGAATAATCATTTCAATGAATTTCTCTCTAAGTATAACTTAAGGGGGTGTTAGTGTGAAGAGTGATTTTATACATCTAGTTATCATTTATCTAGTTCCTAGACCTAGTAGACCTATTCATACTAGCTTAAGTTCACTTCATGGCTTAGTTATCTCACCTTGTAGACACACGACACATGCATTGACACTTTTCCCAAGTGTTCTACATGTATCAGATCTCTTAGAGGGTTCGTCATTGTTTCTATTCTACCTTCCTACTTCCTCATTGTACTACACATATAAGGAGAGATCATAATATATTCACATTTTATGATAGTTTTTGGCTAATTTTTTGTACTTGAATTCTTTTGTGGAATTTATTGAATTTTTCTTTCATAGTTTTTTGCTCCAACAAGGTACATTTCCATGCTATATAATAATGGATGACGCTTTAAAATATACTTACAAGTCAAAATTATATCGATATATTTTCTTGGTTCCCATAACCACTCAAAGGGTTGATTGAATATCATGTATGAGTTTTTTTTAAAGAAAATTGAGGTTTTTCATATGTCATCAACTTCATAATTTTTCAAATTTTCTACAATTGAAAAAAAAGTGACAAATATTTCAATATCTTGCTATCATCCTAATCCCTTGATATCTTTTTGACCAACCTTTTTCATGATTATCTAACCTCCCATTTCACTAATAAATACAAAAATAAGAATTATTCATATTTTTTATTCGTAAGAGCAACGTTTGTTGCATAATATTTATATTAACCCAAAAAAGAGATTACAAAGGCATGGCCATCATGGTACCATCACTACAACAATAGACTCATGAGACAAAATAAGCCTAGATACAACAATCATACAACATTTTTTATATCTATCCTATATTAGTTTATATTGATTACATCTTATATCTAAAACTACCATATTCGAGCCCCTCCACTAGAAAATTTTCAAATTCCTTGATCCATTTGAAGTTTTATATCAGCTCCAAATTGTTTACTTTCCTCAGATACTCGCTCTCTTTCTTAGTAAGAGCCTTATGTTTCATCAAGGTTATGGTTTGAAAGTTTCCAGTAAATTGTAGCCACTCGACCAATGAACCATCCTCTAACACTCAAGGAATATCTTTTGGGTGTGGGATCCCCACACTATACCTTGCAACACAACAAATCATTCAAGCCACCCATTTTTTTCTTCTTGAAAACCACGTATACCAACTCCCTTATTATCTCCTTCAATTTTCCAAGATTGAGCAAATAGGTGACAAAGTGATAAATAATGTTAGAACCCACTCTATAATGACCATAATTTTCCAAAACATATACCCTTGGGATCAACTGCATGGCCTTCACAGATCTACTACTATGCTCTTTCATGATAACTTTCAGGCACTGGGCTATAATTTCTCTAAGAAAATCCATTTACCTCTATGTGAATTTTAACCTAACTAAAGTGTCCATGGTTGTATAACAACATAAACAATAGCTAACAAAACATATGGCCACTTTTTGCTTCGATTGGGCTATTATAGCCCGTGACAGTTCCATCCCATACATCACATAGGGAGGAAATCTCTACCAAATCTTTCATGTAGGAAGTTTGAGGAGGTTGTCATTGATATGGTTGTTGGCAATATGAGCATGAGCTTATACAGTGTTATCATTGATGTTAACATTGTGGTTTGATGTCTACATTAAGGTACAGTTGGTTGGTGAAGCATGAGTGAGCATGGATATGGTAATCCAATATAAAGATGCATATATTTTTCTCTGATATAAATATGTTGAATATTTGACTAAGTCTAGAACATAGTTTTCAATGTACAAAGCATCAATTTTTTGGTTCGCATTGGTTTTCCTTGAGGTATTTTTTTCTTCGGTTCTAAGGAAATTTTGCTACATTTTTGAGGACCTTAAATCCAAAGTTTCATGTCTTTATGTCCTCTGGTGAAAAAGTTATGGTTGACAATATATCGGGTTTTCCAGTGAGTGTTTTTAGTGTAGAGTACCTATTTGGATTGGTTTACATTCCACCATAGAATAATATTTTGTTATGTGGATTTGTGGAAGTGTTTACAAGTGTTAGAAGAGTGTGTAGTCCAAGTGACATGTGTTTTGGAGGTTCGTGTGTCAGTTTGTGGATAATTTGTTGGTGTATTTTAGTGTTACTTCACCAACAGTGCCGACCTAATATGTTTTAGGTTGTGCAGAGTTAAAGGAAGTGTTGATCGGTTATGTGGGAGCTATTATAGATCCATTCTAACTTATCTAGATGTGTTACAATTTTTGTATTAAGGTACAAAGCGTGTATAGTTTGATCTTGAGATGACAAGTTATGTTATGCATGGTACATCTAATTAGGCTGACCTAATTGATGTTGAAAATGTTTGAGGATGTAATGTGTATAAATGTAAATTCATTTTGGTGTTGTAGAGATGTGATATGCATTATAGAAAATGTGTGATGCAAATTCCTAAGCAGAACATGTGAATGCGATGTGAATGTAGAGCATAGAAAAGTATGGAAGTGTGTAGTACTAAGTGTGTTGATTCAATATATTGAGCTCCAATGGAATTTTATCTCCTGTATATTGTAGATGCATTTGTAGTAGTTTAAATTTTGGCAATGATCCACATCTCTTTTCTATATTTCTCTCATTATGTGGGTAGTGATTCCACCTGGCAATGAGCCTTTTTGTAATATGTTATGACGAATTATAATATATTGTGAGCTAATCCTCATCATGGTTTTTCCCTTTTTGGTCTTTCCATGTAAAAATCTAGTGTTCATGTGTGATGAGCTTTGATGGTTTCTTTCCTTACTGCAATTTTTATATGATATGTGGAATGAATGTGTATTTGTTTAAGTGGGTTCAAGGAATACTGATTCACCCCCACTCATTATATCGGGTGGTCAACAATTGGTATCAAAGCTTGGTTCCTTCATTTGGCTTGATCACTGAGGTAGATCTTGGAGTTGAACACTTGGATACTAGGAGATATCCTACTCCTTAAAAAGAAATACCTATGGTAGGATTTACTAAAGAAGACTACATTGTTGATATGGAAGGAAACTTTAAATCTGCCCTAGATGGTTTGGATAAAGCACAATCTAAGAACAAAGATCTAAAAAAGTATCTTAGTGATGCAGATGAATGCATTAAGATATATAGAGAGAAAGGTCCATTGCAGGTGTACGGCGAGAAGTGTACATAGCTGCAGGCACACTACGATAGAATTCCATTGTAACATTTTTCTAGCTATTACCTCACATAGATAAAGATCGATACCCCGAAGCATGAGAACCCATTGGAGTTTCCCGAGTTGACCTTGTTGATCCATCAACGGCAAAGGCAGATTAGAAGAGTTGAAGACTGCCTAAATGCTAAATTGAAAGACAAGTCTAAAGAATGCTTAAAGCTTGAACAAGAAGTTTAACTTTGAAATTAGATTTGGAGAAAACAAAGATTCAAGAGGACAAATTCAAGAAGAGTACTACAATGCTTGATGAGATGATTGCAAATCAGAAGGGATCTAAAGATAGAAGGATTAGGATTTGAGAAAGGTGAAAGCTCAAAGATGGATCAAACTCCAAACAAGACTGAAAAGAAGATTGAAGACAAGAAGAGAAATGGAAAGAAGGTATAGAATCAAAGGAAAGACTTTAAAATACCACCAATAAGACAACAAGATTCTCAAAGGTACCCATATTTTAATGGTTTTTGTTACTCCTGCAATAAATTTGGACATAAGGCTATACAATATAGAAGAAAAATGAATCAGAATTCTCAATAATTTCTTGATCAGTGTTCTACATGAAAATATTGGTTATAGAGCTAGTGAATGCATAAATCAAATAATGAATGGTTATAAAAATGGTATGATGTTTCAATCTTTCAATGGTTGTTGTTATACATGCAATGGATTTGGGCATAAAGCTAATCAATGCAGATCCAAAATAGGTCCAGAAGTAAGCTTGTTCAAAATGTCAAATGCCACAAATACAATAAGTTAGGACACAATGCTAAGTTTTGTAGAAGAAAGAATGTGAAGGTTGATCCAGTAAAGAAGAATGATCTAGTGAAAAAGGTTGATCCAGTAGAGATGAATAAGATCTGGAAAATGAAAGAGGAAAATGAGGTTACAGATGAGCCTGTGCCACCTTCTGGTGTAGATGTTTCCTTCAAAAACTAAATGACGAGCTTTGGATCAGGGGGAGTTTTAATAGATAATCAGTAAGCCCCTGCCAAAGATATGATGTTGATGCCTTCAAAACGTGAGGTGTAGGTCAATATGCTTGAAATATTGGTGAAAACACTAGTGGAAAATATCAAGATGCAGAAGTTTGCAGAGCAATTGAAGGTGATTATGCATTATAGTTAGGGCTTTTTTCCTAACTTCAAATTAGTGCATTCAATGTGAATTAGGTCATTCCAAAAGGGTTTATAAGTGATTTCAAATTTGATCTATCATTTGTAAATGAGAATTCAAGGAGAGAAGAGTAGTGAAGGAGCGAAGTGAAGAATTTTAGAATTCTTGTGCACAAAACCCTGATCAACAATGATTAAAAGGTATCTATAGTTTCTATTTCCCCTAGTTTGTGAAGTAATATTATTGTTTCGAAAGATTTATACCCCACAAGTTGTCGAGGTTGTGGATTGACCCTATCCAAAATTCAAATGACACCCTGATAAGTCAATGATGACTATCCAAATGGTGCATTCTTGAGCATTCCATATGGTGTGCTATATACATAAGATGTAAAAATTTACATTCATGCTAAATTAGAAGAGTATAACCACTCTAAGCTAGGTGATGTGTGGTTTAATGAGATCACCAAAAACCAATTTTAACTAAAACTTGAGTTTGAGAATATGATGGAGAAGAAGCTCGATATCTGGAACAATTTCCCTATCTTTTGCTATGTGGATGAGTGGATTAGATATACATTGAGCAAGATTCATGATAGGTTTATGTGGTTGGATATTCCACATACAATTAATAAGGAGGCTATAAGGGTTGTTATAGAATTATGCTCAACCAAACTGGTTTTGACATTCAAGTCAGTAAAGAATAAAATGGTGATGGAGTTAATAGATGCAAAGTATGACAAGGGAGTCGTGACAATCAAAGAAATTAAAGACCCCACGTAAAATATGCATCAATGGTGATAGGGTACAAGATATATTTTACAAACAAAGAGAACTCTATTTTTGCTATTTCCATCAACACTGCATATGAGATGGTAAAGAAGAGAGAATATTATGATTTGTGTGAATTTATAAGGGAACAACTCCTAGAAATTTTGTAGAAGACTAAGGACTCTCAATACCCCTTCAATTTTGGTACCTTGATCATTTTTTTACTTTTCTACTCTCTTAATGAGGTTCCTGGAACTAGGAACATAGTATGGTTGAAGGATAGACTAGTGGATACTCAAATCAGAGACCACCTAATGAGATTAGGTGATGAAGACACATAGAAGAAAGCATTATGGAGATTCTTTAAAACTTTCCAAGAGAATATGCAATCTAGAGAAAAGATTCTGAAGAGTGTGGTAGAAAAATATAAAAATGATATTATCTTCATGGTGAACAAGGAATTTTGCGTAATGGAGGTTGTTGGGCCTATAACAGTATGGATCCCAAAAATGAGATATGAAGTTGCAGAGGATGTAATTATTGGTTTTTCTACCCATATAATGTGCAATCCTAGAGACACCTTTGAGGAAAGATTTGGAACATATGAGGAGAATTCTAGTGCTATACACATGCAATAGAGGGAAAAACAAAAAAAGAAAACTATTGAGAAAATGACTGCACAGGTTGCAGAGATGATGGATCTTTCAAAGGACCAAGTGGAGAAAGACAAAAGCATGCCTGGGTATCTAAGAGGTGCATCCAACATAAGAAGATCTGGTAGAAAATATACCCCCTCTTTGGTTGCCCCCAAGTCCTTCAGGACTATGCCTTTGTTAGTGGAACAAAGAGGAAGGATCCAACCATTGCTTCGGTTAAATATCAAAGTGTATTTGCAAAGGAAAAGAGTGTTCCGATGAAACAACAAGGTGTCCCATAATAGAGAAGAGTGAAGGCTAGGGAAACAAAAGAAAGAAACCTAAGTGTTGGTGAAGAAGAGGAAGAGGAAGAAGTAGAACCTATCATAAGAAAAAGAAAATTTGGAGTCTCTTAAGAAAAGAAAAGTGCAAAGAAGGTTAAGGTTGATATTGTGGACACTAATAGTGAAGTGGAGGTGCAGAGACAAAAAAAGGAATTGAAAATTTGTGTAAGGGAAAAGAAAGCCAAGTTTGGTAAAGGAGAAAAATCTCTGGAAGCAAAGAAGAATAAGGACAAGTCTTCCCTAGTAAGAAAACACAACCCTATGAAGTTATATGCATTATTTAATGGCATAGTGGAGCATGAAATGTTGGAAAAAATTGCTGCCCTATATACCACTATGGGTGAAACTCATAAGTCTACAATAGGGATAATTGTTATATATAGCTACATTTCATGTCAACATGAAGAATATTCAAGGCCAATTGCTTGAAGATTTGAAAAGTGTATATGAAAGAAGAGAAGAAGTAATAAATGAAGATGCAAAGCTGAGATCATTTGCCTTGGAGAAAGTTAGTGCTGCCTTTTTTGATGAGGACATAGCCAAATTAGCTCAATTATACAATAAAGAGTTTAGGAATAAGCAAAGGGTCACTACCCTAATGAGAAGAGATAAAGATGATATTGAAATATTAAGGAATGAATCAGTTGAGAAGGTTGCCAATTTGGGAAAAAGGTTAGTATGACCCAAAATAGTAAAGAAGAAATGAATGATGATGTCTCTATCCTAGATGTTAATATCCTAGAAGATGCATAACATGAAGATGCTTTGGAACATGAGCATGAAGTAGAAAAGGATAATGTGAAAAAAGATACCCCTCTGATAGTGGTGAATGTGGGTGTAGAAGAACAAAATGTTACTAGTAACACTCCTCCAGTAGGAGAAAACATTAATGAAAAAGACAAGGATTATGAGATACAAAGGGAGGATGCACATATAGAACATAAATCCCCTCCTCTGGAAATACAAAAGAATGTAGAAGAAGAGGTTGTACAAGACAACTCAGAGATCAATGATGCACAAAAAATTAAAAAATATGTCTCCTCTGGATAACAATGAAAAAATCTATTGATGTTGAGAAGGATGAGAAAGAGTCTAGCAATGCTAAGAAGAATGATAAAAAAGTAGAAGACAACATTGGTGACAAGGAAAATGCAGAGGAGAAGAAGGATGAAGGTAATGTGAAAATGGTTGGAGAATCTTCCGAACCTCTGAAGATTCATTGAATATTTTATTGAGCATGCAATTACAGTTCCAACTTGTTATTTCTACCTAGTTATTACAAATTCCAATGTAGCATGGGCAAGTAGATATGGATAAGATATCCCATCTGCACAAGTTACAACTCAATGATGCATTCCACGCCTTCGCTAGAAATGAGATATTATAAACATATCATAAGATTGTGAAGCTAATAGATGAAGCAATAAAGGTGCTAAATGAGAGTATTCTTGGAGTAAGTATTGATAATTCCTTATTCAGTGTGCAAAATTTGAAACTTTTGCTTGATTCTTTTAAAGAGTATTCTATTGGAATTGAAGAGAAGTTGTAGAAAGAGGTAAATAAGAATGTGAATGATAGATGGTTAGCGGATATGACAGAAAAATGTGCCACTGCATATGGAAAATTACAAAACAACCTGAAAGACATGCAAAATTGTGTTGTAGAGGCCAAGGATTTATTTCAATTTTTCTTGAAGTGGCCCAGTTCAACTAAGAACATCAAGGTTGAGATGGATTCCATTGAGGAACATATTGATAAGGCATTTGATGCCTATGAACTTGAAAATGATGTAGATGGATCCACAAGATTAGCAATTAAAAATTTGCATGAACAATTATTTTAACCACATGAACAAAGATAAAGATTATAGTGCAGTTTGGATAGCTCAGAGATCTAGTGAATGAAAAGTTCACACCCATATCTAGTGCTCTGAATACTGCGAAGAAATTAATAGTTGAATTTGGTACTTAGTAATCTGGATGAAGGAGAAGAATTCTTCATGGAATTTGAGGCTCCAAACCACATGCTTGGGCTAGCCAAGAAATATTGGGAGGATGAAAAAAGGATGGACAAGTACACCTTACAAAATTGTAGGTGATACATTTATTTCGATTAATCTATGTATATTTATTTTCTATTTATTCATTTCAGATTCTATTATATATATGTTGAAGATAATGGATAGTATACCAGTACAAATTTTGATTGGTTTTGATGGATAACACTATTAGGAGGAGTTGGTTTGATTTTTGAAGAAGTTTGTTACTCTCATGCATGTATGTATATATCAGTTAGGGGGAGTATGTGAATGAGTCATGTATATATGAAAGGGGGAGAAGGAAAAGAATGGAAAGTATATGTAAATGATGTCAAACATGGAACATAGAACAAGCAATATGTATGCACCCTTTTCCATTGATGTCAAAGGGGGAGAGTAGTTTGAAGAAGACATGGAGAAGAGTTGATGCATGTTTCCATTAATGAAAAAGGGGGATATTGTATAAAGTTTGAGGAGATTATCATTGATATGGTTGTTGGCAACATGAGCATGAGATTATACAGTGTTATCATTGATGTCAACATTCTGGTTTGATGTCTACATTGAGGTAAAGTTGGTTGGTGAAGTATGAGTGAGCATAGATATGGTAATCTAGTATAGAGATGTAGATATTTTGCTTCAATACATATATGTTGAATATTTGGCTAAGTCTAGAACATAGTTTCTAGTGTACAAAACATCAATTTTTTGGTTCACATTGGTTTTCCTTGAGGTATTTTTGTCTATGGTTCTAAGGAAATTTTGCTACATGTTGGATGACCTTAAATCCAAAGTTTCATGTCTTTATGTCCTTTGGTGCAAAAGTTATAGTTGACAGTATATCGGGTTTACTAGTGACAGTGTTGCCAATGCAAAGTACCTATTTGGAATGGTTCACATTCCACCACAGAATAATATTTTGTTATGGGGATTTGTGGAAGTTTTTGCATGTGTCATAAGAGTGTGTAGTCCAAGTGGTGTGTGTTTTGGAGGTCCATGTGTCAGTTTGTGGATAATCAATTGGTGTATTTTAGTGTTACTTCACTAGCAGTGTCGACCTAATATGTTTTGGGTCGTGTGGAGTTAAAGGAAGTGTTGATCGGTTATGTGAGAGCTATTATAGGTCCATGCCAAATTATTTGGATGTAGTAAAATTTTTGGATTAAGGAACAAAGCATGTATAGTTTGATCTTGATCCGACAAGTTATGTTGTGCATGATACATCTAATTAGGCCAACCTAATTGATGGTGCAAATGTTTGAGGATGTAATGTGTATAAATGTAAGTTTATTTTGGTGTTGTAGAGATGCGATATGCACTATAGAAAATGTGTGATGTTAATTCCTAAGAAGAACATGAAAATTTTATGTGAATGTAGAGAAAAGCAGAGTGTGGAAGTGTGTAGTATGAAGTGTGTTGATTTAGTATATTGAGCTCCAGTGGAATTGTACCTCCTATATATTTTAGATGCATTTATAGCAGTTCAAATCTTGGAAATGAGCCACCCCTCTTTTCTATCTTTCTCTCATTATGTGGGAAGTGAGTCCACCAGATAGTGAGTCCACCTGGCAGTGATCCTTTTTGTAATATGTTATAACCGGTTATAATATATTATGAGCTAATCCTCACCATGGTTTTTCCCTTTTGGTTTTTCCACATAAAAATCCAGTGTTTATGTGTTATGTTCTTTGATGGTTTCTTTCCTTACTACAATTTATATTTGATGTGTGGAATGAATGTTTAAATGTTTAAGTGGGTTCAGGGAATGTTGATTCACCCCCCCTCTCATTATTTTGGGTGTTCAACACTTCTCTTGGCTCCATTCCTTCTCACATACCAAACATCATTAAATTTACTTGACAAAACTATGCCAACTCCTATACATTGTACTTCATCATCGTATGTCATGTATAGTATACTTCATGTATAATTATTGATTATCCATAATGAGGGAAGTCTTATCCAAGCACATGATCATTTCTTCTCACATACCAAACATCATTAAATTTACTTGACAAAACTATGCCAACTCCTACACGTTGTACTTCACCACCGTATGTCATGCATAGTATACTTCATGTATAAATATTGATCATCCATAACAAGGGAAGTCTTATCCAAGCAAATGGTCACCTTGTGATTTTAAGTAACTATTCTATCATTGCTAATTGAGGTTTGATCGATTGCTAGGTTTGTTAGGGACTCAACCTCTTTGTTTCCCTCTTTTAAGATATGGGTGAACTTGTACTCTAGCCTATCTAGATAGACTAATAATTCTGACAAAAAATTATTTTAATTCCAATTAACAAATTTTTGCTAGGCCAAGGCATTTATAATTATTTGGGAATCACCCTTTATGGCCAATTTTTTTTATGTTTTCTTTGATGGAAACTTCTAAGCCATGTCAAAGTGCATAAATTTCTGCCATATTATTTGTTCCATCTAAGAGATTAACTTTCATTTTTTTATTGTTTCCCCTTAACTATTTCTAAAGATACATCTTGCACTGATGGGCTTGGATTTCCTCTCGAGGTGTCATCAAAATTTAGCTTCACCCAACCCTCCTCAAGGGGTTTCCAGGAAATGTTATCTCTCTTGTCTACCTTAGCCTAACCATTAGACACCCCATTAATAAGGGGAAATTATTCAAATTTTTACCCTTAAATGATGATAAAAATTGGATAACATTGCATAGTATCCATGCATGCACGAAAGAAAAAGGTTACTCTTTCACTATTCACAAGTGATATGTACTTTCCAAGCTATACATCCTTCCAACTTGTGTGAAAATGAGAATTTTGGAATAGGGTATGAGCATCTTTCACTCTTTAGTTTTTTATTACATAGGCTACCCCTAGAGGATAAATATTTGGTTAGGGCCTATTGTAGAAGGAAGATACATAATTTGTCTCACTAAAACTCATGAGTAAGAAAGGTGCAAAACCCCTTTATTTGAAGGGTTATAAAAATTCGTGGTTTCAAACAAAGTAACACACAATGAAAAGGGTTATGGTAGAATAATGGACTTAGTGAAAGAGGTATAATACCACATAATTCAATTGAAAATAGAAGACAAAAATAACTAATATATTTGGCTCTTGCAAAATGGAAATCTCATAATAATTGTTGCATTCTATTTTTATCCTCGTGCTAAAATACGTAGAAAAAAGTGGTTTATATAGCAAGGATTATTATTTTTCTTTAAAAAACATCTTGCAATGTATTATCACTAGGGATAAGTTCTCTTCTAGGTGATTTCAATGCTAGGACAACAAATGATCAAGCTATCATGGTATGTACTAAGGAGGATAGGAATCCTATTTGGCTCATTGAAGAAGAGAATCATAAATTATTGAGATTTTCAAAAGATAATGAATATTCTAATCATTATGGGGAAGAGCTACTTAATCTTTGTGGCACCTTCAATTTAATAATTTTTAACTGTTTACTATATGGAATAAATCCATAACTTTTATGTACAATACTTATAACAAGTGTAGCGGATTATGCAATTTATTTCAAAAGCTTGATTGAAAATATATAAGAGGTCATGATCAACATCCACATGTGGGATTTAAAATTTGATCATAAACCAATTTAATTAAGAACTATGTGGCTAGAAAAAAGTAGAAAACTTTAAAATCTTAGCATCATTATCAACCTCTTGCAAAAGGAATAATTCTTGTGACTTAAGAAAATTTTAATTTATTTAGGGAATATTTAGCCAGCTATTCAAGAAAAAGAAAACTACTTTTCAAGGCCTCAATAGTCATGCTCTATTTAGTTTAATTCATGGTGCACTTGAGAAGTACAAAAAGGAAAAAATATGTTTGAAATAAACTGTTTCTATGTCAATGTTTGGTTTGATAATTATTACAAATGGCAAGGAGAATATTTAAAGATAAAGGGAGAGAGAATTTGACCATAATGTGTTACAAGTGGATTATAAAAGTGAAAAAATTTGAGTTCATGAATGCAAGGTGTGAAGACCTAATCTACGTTGGAAAAAATAACCCAAAATTATTTTGGAGGGATCTTCAGTCCAGGAAAAATAGATAGAGAATAACATCATAACTAATCAATGGTTTGATTATGAAAAGTAGCTTTATGATCAAGAAACAAATGTTAAGCCCCAAACTTTGATCATCACATCAACTATGTTTTTCACCTTGCAGGAGTTGAAGGTTGGTATTAAGAAATCGGGTTTGGGAAAATAAAATGACTTAGTTGAACTTCAAATTGAATATGTTTTATGGGAGGTGAGCATCCTCACACCTCTAATTGTGAAAATATTCAACACAATTCTACAAGGTTTCATGAGATATTGGACCACCAACTTAGAAATATCTCTTTTTAAATAATTAAATTAATTAATTAATTAATTAAACGTGATG
Source organism: Sequoiadendron giganteum (assembly GCA_007115665.2). Taxonomy (NCBI): domain Eukaryota; kingdom Viridiplantae; phylum Streptophyta; class Pinopsida; order Cupressales; family Cupressaceae; genus Sequoiadendron; species Sequoiadendron giganteum. The sequence continues at coordinate 496,099,498 of CM021102.1, read as the reverse complement.
CAAGAGAATGAAAGGAAATAAAAGAATTAAAATTAAATTTGGAATTTAATTTCAACGTGTGAGAATTAAATTAGAAATTGTAATTAAATGTTTATTTTGAGAAATTAGTTGCAACTGTGGAAATTAATTTATTATTTGAAATTGCATTTTAAATTGAAAGTGGGTTTTCGAAAAGTGAAATTGAAATTGAAATTAAAATTGAAATATCTAATTTGCATGTAATGTGAATTAGGGTTGTATTAGGTATTTTTGATTTATAAAGAATACATGTTTTAATTTTAGGGCAGAAAAATCTTTTAGAAAAAAAATACATTTTTACAGCAGGGAAGAAATTTTGGAAAATTTGCACAAGGGTTTGAAGAAAGTTTGATTGTAGAATTGATTGAAGGAAAGATTGTTTGCATTTGTTGGGTTTTGGATTGGATTCATTGGGAGATTGAAGAAAATTCAGGAAATCATTGGAGGAGACTTGCATAAGAAATTCATCTCTTCCTGTAGTTTCTTGTACCAGGTTTTCCTCTTTGTGTTTTATTGTTCTTGATTGTTTTTCTTTAAAATAGTAATGATTAAAGATTTGTTTGTTAAATCTATTTTAGAAAACAAATTTGATATTAGAAGAAAAAAATTAAACAAATTTATAGCCTTTGTTTGTGAAAATTCTTGAGTGAAAATTGTGAAAACCTTAGTTGAATTTAAATTATTTGGAGAAATCGATTTTGTTGTTATTGAAATCAAACATAGAGATTGAACAATGCATTTAGAATGTTTTTTAGAAAATAAAACCTTTTGTTTATTATTAAAAAACGGATTTTAAAATCTGCAGTATAGTTATATTTTTCATGGTAAAATGGTCTGGTTGTGTCACCTATAACTTCACTTACACAAACTGGGTTGTTAGGAAATTTAAAGAGTTTTTGCATTTTGAAATTTCATTATCCTTGTCAAAAAATCGCAAATACCCAGATCGTAATTTTTGAGTTATGTTTGAAATAGTAGACTGCTGTTAAGTTATTTTTCCATGGTTGCTCTGAAAATAAAATAATAATAAATTGATATTTATAAATATTAATATTTTATGTATTGTTATTATAATATTAAAATATTATTTAATAATATTTTATATTATAATATATAATATTAAAGTATTATATTTATTTATATTATTTTAAATAAAATTTGTATATTAGATTAGTGGAATTAAAATTATAAACATATGGGAGATTATTGTTTATTTTAAAATGGCATGTTAAAATTTAATTGAAGAAGTTAAATATTTGATTTAAAGAATGCATAATTTAAAATTTAATTGTGGAATTTAAATTCATGAGTAAAAGGTCCAATTATTAATTTGATTTAATTGGAAAAATATATTTATATTTTGAAAAATTGATGATAAGGGATATTTTATTTTGAATTAAACAATTTGATATTATGTAAAGAATAGAAGATATGTTAATAATTAAATATATTTAAATATATTAATTTATATTTAGTATATATATATATTGGAGGTATATATCCATTTGAGAGAATAAATAATATTTTATTTTATTTTATTCTATTGTTTGCAAATTGGGTATTATTAGTGTTCTAAAAGAAATGATTAGTATGCGTAGAAAATGTATAGAGAAAGATATTTTTTTTAATAGAAGTAATTACTTGATTTAAAAGGAAATATTTATTTTGTTAATATGATTGAAGAAAATATATTGACATGTATATATATATCCATGAGTATTTTCAATCAGTATTTACCTTGTTTTATTTAAGTGCGTGTAATTTAGCTTTGCATGAAGAATTTAAAAGATAAGTTTTGAATGTATGGTCAAAATTGATAAGGAAACAGATATTTAAATATATTGAAGAATTATAGAAATATTTATATTTAAATGTTTGTTTTAATTAATGAGATTTAATTAGAAACAATATGAATGCGTGGCCAAATAGACAAGCCAAAGAATATTTTTATACATTGATGAAATTGCATGTTTTTAAATGGATAGTTGAAGAGACATAGACTTCGGATAGAAAATTGAAAGATTGTTTGCAATAGTGTTAGGTTGCATTAGAAGTAAATTTAGGAACTAACTATATTGAAAAAGGCAAATAGTTATTATGTTTTATTTAGTTCCATAGAGTAATCTAGTTATTGTGAATGGAATATTAAAGAATATATGTAATTAAATTTATTAATATATATATTTGGTGTCTACATAATATGGAGCATATAAAAATATGTTAAGGGTAAAATTCATTATCGTATTTTATTTTAATGAGATGCATGCAATATATTATTGAATAGAGATTTAAAAATGGATTGATTAGTGTATATGGAAAATGGTTAGAGAAACAATATGTTATTATATTAAAGTGACTAAATGTTTTAAATAGAAAATTGAATGAGACGTAAGATTTGGTTAGGAAATGGAAAGAGTTTACTTGCATAGATTTGTGTCGATTTAAAAGTAAATTAAGAAGTTGTTTTATTGATGAGGCAATCAATTATGTGATTTATTAATTTCTATTTAGATTAATTGAATCATTGTGATTGGATTATGAAAGAGATATGGATTTAGTATATCCAAAAGTAGTATCTTCCTCATGATCATCTTAAAGGATTTAATTCTTTGTATTCAGTAGAGGGAAGTAAGTTTAATTGTTTTAGATTTCCAATAATGAAAAAGGAAATAGAGGTTATGATTATTTTAGATGATCTAGTTATCGTGTCTTTGACTTTGTCAACACTACCTATCGAATGAGTATGGATTTAGAAAATCCAAATATTAGATTTGATTGATGACTTGAATGCTTTTATTGCTATGTCGTCAAGTTGCATTGTTGGTTTTGGGATTTAGTGTTAGTCCTAAATTATAAGTCTTCCAGAAGAACTTAGAGGATAAGGGTTGTTGAATCTTTATGCCATCCAGTTGTTTTCCTTGGGTAGTGTATGGCGTCTTTTCAATTTTACCTGATTTTCACGAACGAGGATGTTTGCACCTCCTTGGTTTAGGAGCAAATTATGGGATCCGTGTCTCTTTGTATGGAGTGACCTTGTCATGTGGTTTCGTCTTGTTGCCTCCTATGAAAGGAGTGAACTATGTGTTGTTGCCTCCAAGATGTTTGGAGTGAGTTCTTTTATTTGTTTCCTCCTGTGAAAGGAGTGGACTATGTGTTGTTGCCTCCAAGATGTTTGAAGTGAGATCTTTTGTATCTCCTGTGAAAGGAGTGGACTATGTGATTGTTGCCTCCAAGATGTTTGGAGTGAATTTCTACTATTTGTATCCTCTTGGTGTTTGAGTGGTTATGATGCCTAGTTTGTATGCACTTGTGTTCCCTTGGTGATTGGTTGTGAGTGCGTTGTCTATTAGAAGAGTGGCTTTTGATAGGGGCCGGAGCCCAAAGTGGTAAACCGGGTAACCTTCAGAAGTGAGTTAATCAAGTGATAATTAAATTAATGTACTTAGATGATTAGGATGCAATTCACACTAATTAAGATAATTTAATCCCCACTCATAGACACAAGGGCTTGTTTAGACTTGGGATGAGTGAGAAGGCCTGGAATGGCAAGATCAACTATCTTGTTCTTGCGAGAGGTAGTTGATTCCGCATGAGTGATTATGAGTGCCGGGATTCGGTTGAGGCCACCAGGGTTACTTGTGTTGGAGCCTATGAAGAATGCCCAGAGGAGATCTCATGACAAACCTTGCGATGACACTCTATCTAGGACAACTGTTGTTAATTATTTTATGTGTATGGTTCTGTGAACATACTTGATCTACTTTATGTCTGGAAGCAATGTGACCTATGTCAGTGATGTTGGAGTTATATTTGATTTGTACTTGTATGGTGAATGAGTTGTACTTGTTAATTCATTTAGTTGGTTATAACAGTATGAGTCAGTTTGAGTCTGCCTTTGGTTAGAGGTAGTAGAATTTTTGTCCATGTTACTTTGTTACTATCTCCTAGCATCGGGGGTGGGCCTTCGGGTACCACATTGGTAGGGTGGAACATGCACCAAAACCATTGGGTCCCCATCTATCTTCAGTACTTGGTGGCGAGACATCCAGATGGACAGCTCGCGATTCTTGTTGTAATTTCTTGCATTGTAATATTTTAACTTGTATAAGTTATTTTATCCCTCTTATGTTTATGAGGTGGAGTTATGTAAATGTGATATTTTTGTACTATTGCCTCATTTTGGGAATGAGTGATGTTACTATTGGTTTAAGATAATGTTTATGAGATTGTATCTTGGTTGATTATCTTATTATGTTATGTGATATTCTTATGATGTATGATGGTTATTTCATAGAGTTCATAAGGCTATGGTTATATGTAATATGTATGTGTGGGTTTAAATTAATCCTAACCTTGTAGTCTTAGAGGTTGTTGTTAATTAGTAAGTAAATGTGTATGTTAAATGCACTTTATAAAAAAAAAATTGGTTCGCTTATGATGTTAATTGCAACTTCCTTTAAGGTTACTTAGCGGGGCATTACAGTTGTATAACAAACAACACTGCAAATCTATCAATATCACAATCTTTTAACTTAAGGAATTGATAAGAAACTAAAAATTATATTGTTGTCTAAACACTTTGATGTTGCAAGCTATTTTGGTACATTGGTAAATCTCACCAATGACTATAGGAAGAAAAATAAGACACACTCTGTTTTACCTATTTATGTACCTTCTTGGGCTGCCTATATGCTTACTTGTACATGTTGATGAAGTGGTAAAATTCTACCTCCTCCTTTGGGATGTTCTCTTTTTGGAGATGCATTCACCCATGTAGTCATGAAATAATGAGTGCTTTCCCCTACTTCATGATGTTGTTGTCCTCCTCTTAGAGAATTTTATTTGGCCCTTTGACTTAGTGTAATGATACTTTATTTTTTATTAGAAACCCACTCACTATTAAGAGTATGGTAACATGACACTCTAAATTTTTTTGATTAATCTTGAGTAATCATGACCCATTAAATTTTCTATACCATTTCCCAAGTGATTAAACTGAATAAATTTGTTTTAGAGTTAAATTTTAAATGTTAATGAGGGTTTATGTAAAAATGCATGGGATCATGAATCTATGATGATAGCACTTACTATTTTAGGACCAACCTTTTATTTTTTTACATATTTACATGTTTAACAAAAACTTGTATTGAAAATATTTGAAGAGCCCTAAGTGCAAAAGAGTGGAAAAATTTGACAAGATCTTCCTCAAAAACCGGCACTTAAAACCATTTTGTCTAAAGGTACAAGATCACGTAGGGTCCCTCTACAATATCCTCTTTTATTTTTTCATATCTCCAATCCATTTGGCCATGTTGAGAAGTCTTTGCACGTTGGAAAAAACATTAGATAAATGGAATGTAAAGTTGTAAGGTGGTGTGATTTTTGTTTTGTTCATTGTGTGACCAAACCAATAGTTCCAACATGTCTGGGTGGATGGGTTATGCTAGGAAAGGTCCTATTTTCACCCCATCATGTTGAATCATTCTAGCCTACATTATACCAATGATTTCTCTTAAGAGACCTAAGTGTGAAAAAGTGGAAAATTTTGACAAGATTTTTTTTAGAAATCATGACACTTACAACCATTCTATTTGATGCAGTCAAGACTAGGTAACCTTATCAGGCCACCCAACCTTGTAGCTTAATCAATCCAACTTCTCAAAATCTATTTTTTTTTCACATTCATTTAATTAAAACCATAAAGAAATCCACTGAAATAACATTCAAAAACTCATGTAGACAACAACAAGATTTATGCAAGTCATCTATATCATATTTAGTCTTCAAAGTTACTGGCAAGCTACAAGCAAGAAACCCAAACTCTTCATTAAAAAAATCTATGAATGGATATTTTAAATTTGCTACAAATTTCTTTATTACCAGAAAAAATCATGAAAAGACACACATTTAATCCTCCATATAAGCTCCATCTGCTACAAAAATCATCTACAGGCAAGATTAAGAACAAATATGCAAAATTCTACCACAAATTCGTCACTTTTTGTTCATCATTTCTCCCTATTATCATGAATATTTTAAAACTCCTTCTGGGTTTGTTGTGCCTCATTCTCAACTTTCTAGATCATTTTGAAATTCTTGATTTCGTTACCCTATGAGAAAGTTATGCCCAATTTATTGAAATTGGGTCTCACAATCATGACTCAAACAATCTTTCTCTTCCCAAAATGCCAGCCAAACCTCTACCTCCTCCATTTTGGCGTGGGTTCATGCATTCGGCCCCTTAATTATTATTTCCTCACAATTTTCTAATATTTTCTTAATTTGACATCCATTATCTCATTCTTGCACCTCCACTACCTCAAGAACTTGCACCTAGAAGATTCCAACACTAATGACAAACAAAAAAAATTCTTGGGAGTTACAAATGAGTCCAAATTGGAAAATTCATGTCTGGGCATGGGTTCTTGGCTCCAAGGAAGTTTTTGAAATATTAATAATTTAAACCTTTAAAACTTTAAAACTTGCAATTTCAACTCCCTCTATCACCTTAGCAAAATGACTTCAAATAAATTGTTGGAAGAGGGTAGATGAAAAATTTACCACATGCCTGCAAGAAAACCAAAGTTTGGGAACAAAAGTACTAAAGATTTTGGTGATACAAAATTGTCCAACCCCATGGATGCTCCTGCATCAAACACCTAGGGTATGAAGAAATGTTCCATGAGTTGGAACTCATGAACAATTGAAAATCTTGTGTTTGTTCTTCAACCATCTTTCTTCTTTATCAACCTGTTTCTTTTTCTTCACCTTACTTTGAATTTACGTATCTCTTCCTTCCTTCATCCTTCCTCTCTTTATTCCCCTCATTAAATTTATTTGGCTTCTCCATGTTTCATATTTCCATTCCATTTTATCATTCTCAACACCTGTATACAAATCGACATTAAAAAATTCATAGAAATCAATGAATTCCATTTGCATTTATTTCTTACCTTTTCTTTCTTCATCATCCTCTTCTTCTATGTCAATAAAATTCATCATACCTCACTGTTTTTCAACTTGAAATGTGTTATTGCTGCTCCTAACCATCTTTCCCATTTCTCTTTCTTTCACCATTTCATCACAATACAAATCAGCTTTGACATCAACATCACTAAATTTTGCAAAATCATCAAATACTCCTTTTTTCTCCTCTTCCCCTATTAGTGCATCATCAGTTTCAGTAGTATCATCTCCATTCATATTAACCACATCATTTTTATCATTAAATAATTCTAAAAATTGAAACTTTACCTCTTTGTCAATTGCAACTCTTGTTTCATTTGCTATCAAAGCTATCCACTCCTTTTCAACTACAACAATTTGGACTAGTATGTTGTCTTCTTCTTCATTTGTTGCTGCTCCTTCAATTTTCTCATTTTTCTTCCTTTCTATGTTTTCTTCTTCAAACTGCTGCCCCAAACATTTCATTGTTTCAATGTCCTTCATTGAACCAAGCTTTGCTACAACTTCACTTCTTTTTACCTCTATAGATTCATTGTTACTTACTACATCATTAGTATCCTTTTCATTCTTTTTCATGCACACAAATTCATATATCTCTTTAACATCAAATTTTCTTTCAAAAATATCATAAAAATGACTGTTTACCTGTGTGTTTTCTTGTTTCTCTACTGCTGCCCCAACTTTTTCTTCTTGAATTTCTACTACAATCTTATTGTTCTATTCTTCTACCTCCTCCCTTATACTCAATGGTGTCATTTTATTAATTATATCTATATCTTTATGAGGACCAATCATTGCCCCAACTTCACAATCACCTTATTCAACATATTCCTTTATCTTTTCTACATGCAAATCAATATTTTCTTTGCAAAACTCACAAAAATGAGATATTACCTCTATTTTTGCTGCTGCAACCTCTTTTTCCAGTGCTTGCAACTTCATTTTCCTTTTTCTTCTTGTCTTCAATAAGATTCACATCTATTGCTACCTCTTTCTTTCTCCATTCCTTCTTTATGATTCTCTTCTTTTCTTGCTTTTCTTTAAACACAATCATGTGGGCTGATCCGACATGTTATTTCCATGTCACTTTCATCATAGGACTATAACTCTTCATTTTCTCTTCCTCCTTTTTGTTGTCTTCTTTGTCAAATCTTTGTTTTTCCTCTTTCTTCTCTTCACCTACATACACAAATTGACTTGCAAATACATTTTTTGTTAAAAAAATAATGGGACTCCTTCATGCCCACATATTCCTCTTCAACTTTCTTATCTGTTGCCACTTCTACTGCTGCAATTTCATTCTCCTTTTCTACAATAATTTTTTTTTAAGGAAAGTAATATCTTTCCAACGCTTCCACTCTAGCCTCAATCTTCTTTAATTCTTCAAAAGCCCATTTTGTAAACCTCTTTTCTTTCCACTCTTCCATAGGTAAAATCCTCATAGGCCTTCTCATGACCCATCTTTTCCTCTTCTTCAAAGACATCTTTAGAGACTCACAAGTCCTTCTACATTTACAAGTCCTCCTTGCAATAATCTCTCTCACTTCAGGGTATCAACCCTCTACAATCATAGGTCCTCCCTCCAACAAACTCACTCTTGCTTATCCTATACCCAAAAAATAATTTCTGGAAGATACATCTCTCTCTCGTGCACCTTCTACCTAGCTTTAACCTCTGCTAGAGGATAAAGTCACAAGTCCTATTTCATACCTATAAAAAAATTCACACTCACACATTCCAACGAACGCCAATCCTTTAAATTTTTTTTTCTCAACACATATCCAAGAAAAATAACTTTCTATTGCAACACATCCCAACCAATCTTCCTACCTTGATACCATTTGATGCAATAAAGATGAGGGAAACTTATCAATCCACCCAATCTTGCAACTTAATCAATCCAAATTTTCAAACTCTATTTTTTTTCACATTCATTTAATTAAAACCATAGAGAAATCCACTAAAATAACATTCAAAAACTCATGTAGAAAACAACAAGATTTATGCAAGTCATCTATCTCATATTTAGTCTTCAAAGCTACTGGCAAGCTATAGGCAAGAAACCCAAACTCTTCATTAACAAAAATCCATGAATGAATATTTCAAATCTATTGCAAATTTCTTTATTACCAGCAAAAATCATGAAAAGACACACATTTAATCCTCCATATAAGCTCCATCTACTACAAAAATCATCTACAGGCAAGATTAAGAACAAATATGCGAAATTCCACCACAAACCCATCACTTAGTGTCCATCACTGCTCCTTGATTATCATTAATATTTTAAAATACCTTATGGGTTTGGTGTGACTCATTCTTAGCTTTCTGGATCATTTTGAAATTCTTGATTTCATTACTGTATGAGAAATTTATGCCCAATTTACTAAAACCGGGTCTTATAGTCATGACTCAAACAATCTTTCTCTCCCCAAAATGCAAGTCAAACCTCTACCTCCTCCGTTTTGGGTGTGGGATTCATGCATTCAACCCCTTAATTATTATTTCCTGACAATTCTCTAATATTTTCCTAATTTGACATCCATTATCTCATTCTTGCACCTCCACTACCTGAAGCACTTGCACCCAAAAGATTCTAGCACTAATGGCAAACAAATTCAAATCCTTGGGAGTTACAAATGAGTCCAAAATGGAAAATTCATGCTTGGGCGTGGGTTCTTGGTTCCTAAGAATTTTTTGAAATATTAATAATTTAAAACTTGCAATTTCAACTCTCTTTATCACCTTACCGAAATGACTTCAAATAAATTGTTGGAAGAGGGCAGATGAAAAATTTGCCACATGCCTGCAAGAAAACCAAAATAAAGTAAAACCAAAATTTGACAACAAAAGTACCAAATATTTTGGTGATGTGAGATTGCCCAACCCCATGGATGCTCCTACATCACTATCTGAAGGTATAGGGTCATGTAGGGTCCCTCTACAACAACCTCTCAGTTTTTTGTATTTCCAATCCATTTGGTTGTGGTGACAATTTTTTACACATTGCAAAATCGTCAAATGCATTGAAGAGAAAGTTGTAAGGTGGTGTAATTTTTGTTATGTTCATTGTGTGACAAAATAAAAAGTTCCAATATGTCCAAGTGGGTAGGTTTATGCTAAGAAAGGTCTTGTTTTGTACCCCAACATGTTGAATCATTCCAGGCTACATTGTATCAACGATTTCTCTTAAGAGACCTAAGTGCGAAAAAGTGGAAAACTTTGATGACATCTTTCTCAAAAAGTGTGGCACTTATAACCATTTTGTCTAAATGTATAGGGTCACATATGGTCCCTCTGAAATAACATCTCTTAATTTTTCATAGCTCCAATCCATTTGGTCGTGGTGACAAGTTTTCACATGTTGCAAAAAGCATCAAATGCTTTGAAGAGAAAGTTGCAAGGTGGTGTAATTTTTTTCGTTTGTTGTGTAGAAAAATTGATAGTTTAACATGTTTGGGTGGGTAGTTTTATGCTAGGAAAGATCCTATTTCTCACCCCATCATGTTAGATCATTTCGGACTACATTGTATCGATGATCTCTTAAGAGCTCTAAGTGTGAAAAAGTGGAAAAATTTGATGAGCTCTTTCTTGGAAATCATGGAACTTAAAACCATTCCATCTAAAGGTATAGGGTCATGTACAGTCTCTCTACAATAACCTCTCTCATTTTTTCATATCTCCAATCCATTTGGCCTTGGTGACAAGTTTTCACACGTTGCAAAAGCATCAAATGCATTGAAGAGAAAGTTGCAAGGTGATGTAATTTTCATTCTATTCTTCGTCCAATCAAACCAACAGTTCTGACACATTTGGGTGGGTCAATTTATAATAGGCAATATCCTATTTCACACACCAGTATGTCAGATCATTCTAGGCTACATTGTATCAATGGCAATCTCTTAAGAGCTCTAAGTGCAAAAAAGTGACAAACTTTGATGAGATATTTCTCAAAAACCATGGAACTTACAACTATTCTATCTGAAGGTACAAGGTCATGTAGGTCCCCTCTACAATAACCTCTCTATTTTTTTATATCTCCAAGCCATTTGGCTATGGTGACAATTTTTTGCATGTTGCAAAAAGCATCAAATGCATTGAAGAGAAAGTTGCAAGGTGGTGTAATTTTTATTTTGTTCATCGTGTAGCTAAACCGATAGTTCCAACACATCTAAGTGGGTGGTTTTATGCTAGAAAATATCCTATTTTGTACCCTAGCATGTCAGATCATTCCAGGCTACATTATACTGACAATCTCTTAAGAGCTCTAAGTGCAAAAAGTGGCAAAATTTGACAAGATATTTCTCAAAAACTGTGGAACTTACAACCATTCCTTCTAAAGGTACAAGATCATGTAGGGTCCCTCCATAATAACCTCTCTCAATTTTTCATATCTCCAATCACTAGTACAAAAACAATAATAAACTATTGAAAAAACTACTAAAAACTGCTTATAAATGATTGAACTTGGTCATGTGACCATTAGTAGTTTATTGCCAATCATATATAACACGACCATATTGATGATTAAACCATTTTTAGTCATTTATTGGTTGTTTTGATTGATCGATTTAGTAGTATATTTAGTCGTTGATTTAGTCATTCATTGTTTTAATTTGGTCACTTATTTAGTCATTTTTTTCCACTGATATATTTAGTTGTTGATTTAGTTATTGATTGCTATAATCTGGTCACTTATTTAGTCATGTTTTATTCACTGATATATTTAACTACTCACTTATTTAGTTGTTGATTTAGTCATTGATTGTTGTAATCTAGTCACTTATTCAATATTTTTTTATTCACTGATATATTTAGTCATTTTTATTCACTGATTTCACTGGTCATATATCTAGTCATATTTATTCACTATTCATTGATTTCTATCAATTGGTAGTATATTTAGTCAATTTAATTATTAATTGATGTCAATTACTAGTATATTTAGTCATTTTAATTGATTGATATTTGAGGATTTAAGCATAAAACACAAAAATACACATCAGTCATCAATTGCACACAATAAGATAGCCATTGAGAAGGAAAAATCAGTGGAATTTATTAATAAAAGAAAGGTGTTCTAGTTACAACTTAGAAATAGAGTATTACAATTGTTATTTTTAGTCACAAGACTGAAAATACGAGTTACAATATTGTAGAGAAATGACTGTAGGAAAGAAATTTCTCCAAAAGACTTCTACAATGATGGAAATGCATGCTTGAAGCCCTTCAATGTGAGCACATGCCCATTTCATCTCTTAAAAATTCTACAACATGGGAAATCTTCCTGGAGCAAGCTGTAACATGTAGAATCTAAGGAGAGTGTTGATCGTGTCCCATATATGAAGCTCTCTCCTTCAATGTAGTCAACAATAACCCAACTAGAATATTTCCTCCTTTATATGCAATGTGCCATCTAATATGATCAACAGGGTGCTACCTTTTCTACCATGAATGAAGCTACACCTCAATATAACCAACAAAATTAACATTAGTCTCAATTTAGAAAGAATAAAAGTGCATTGTATATTGCAAGTTTACAAAAGAAAGTCCAAAAATAATAGAAAGATAAATTAATTAAAAAATTGTAGCCTTTTCAACAAATGCCTTCAACAGAGTGTTCAACATAGGCTTGAAATATGCATATTGAACCCTTGATTTTAGAACCTTGTTCAAAATTTAAGAAAGGTGATACACTCAGATTATAGAATGAAGGCTATCAACACTAACCAGACTGGAACAACATTATCAATAGAAATTTCTTGGAAACCAAGCCCAATAATGCCATCAAACTTGGACAAAAAAAATGTCAACCCTGGTTCATGTGTTGTCTTAGTAAAGACCTGCACCATTAAAGAATCCATTTATACATGAACTGCAAATTAAGTTGATGAGAAAATATCTTTGATATCCAACTAAGAAGCCTTAACATCCAAAAATTACTAACCTGATGTTTCATAATAAGTTTCCCAACCGCAACATCATCTTCCCCATTCACTTTACAAGCATCGCCCAATTCAACTTTTGAAGGCACAAACATATAAGGTACTTTTTGCAATGGTAATTTTCAAACTAAGGATTAATAAAAAAACTTAAGGCATCCATTAAACTTGCAAGAAAACAACTACTTGAAAAAATACACAGAAGCATCACCAAATGGTTCAAAACTCATCATCAGTATAAGTCCAAAAATTTGATGTTCCTGTATCAGCTATTTAGGTTTATTCTCTTAAAATTCATCAAAACTAGAAAAAAGGATAGCAAGTCAAGGGATTTGATCATGGGAAAACTTTATAGTTAAAAGGGTTTTGTACTATGTAAAACATAATTTCATTAGTTTTAATCCCACCATTTTACCCATGTGATTACTGCCCTTTACAATAAGAATCAAACTGTGTTCATTTTATTGGTTTTGATCCCTTCAATCCACCTTTGCAACATCTACATGATGTAAATATTGCCAATGAATGGTTGAAACATATTAGAGATGATTGAAGGAAATCCTCTCACAAATTAAGGAATGATTTAAGTATTACATGGCACATGGAGTTAACCTAAAAATATTTCCATGCCCATCTGACATCTTAAATGGTTGCAATAATGTCAAAATTAAAAATGGTACAGGAGAGAGAAAAAATCAATACCTTATCTTTGGCCAATGAAATCAAAGGATCAAGAATGGTAGGAGGGTTTGTATCAGCCACCATAACTATAAAATCTGATGTTCTAAATTATGATGTCTTGGTTGTTGCATCACCCTAATCTCATTCAGTATTAGCAAAAAAGAAACCGGATATTGATCCACTACCATGTTGGATCTCACATATATTCTCCTTCACAAACAACAAATGATATATATTAATTGTTTAGCAACTTCCTTAATATCCCCATGTAAGTAGACTAAACTAAGTGAGGTTGAGGATTCGAAGTAGAGTTCCATCTTCTTGGTATGTGCTTGACTTTGATTATGACTTGTATCTTGAATGAAAATAGCAAGTTAGCTGCACTGTAAAATCATTGTTAGAAAATAACCACAAAATCCTCTTTAATTAAAATAATCCTTCTAGATATTTAAAGACAAGATATTTTAGTTAATTTCTAAGAGAGCTAATTTCACTATCCAACTAACCATCAATCTATTTACTGTATATAATTTCTCAGAATTCAGAATTTGAATGTAATGAAACAAACCATAATTATCAAAGATTTGACACCAAAATGTAGTACAAAATGAATTGTTTGACAACAAATGTGTTTTGATAAACCAAATATACCCTTGATATATTGATTTGAATAATAAGGAAAGAAAAAATTGGAGACAAGATAACATTCATTAATTCACTTCAACAAACAATTGAAACCAGAATTCGGCCACCAATTATAACTTCATTTTATTGATCTTCAAAAATACTTTACAATACGTTTCAAAATTTTGTCCTGACTGACATGTTAAAAAGTGTCTTTTTAGTTACCCACTTTTAACATAAATCAAAAAGTCTTAATTATCATTTTTTATATAGGATTACATAAAAGTAATGAAAGATAAGAAGTAAAGAGAATTTATCAGATGTTGAAGTCCATAACACTCACAAGATACGAAGGTTTGTTACTCATCATAAGGTACCCATGATCATTCAGATCTGGCAAGGTCTTCTCTCCATGATAGTATCTGCAAGGCTTGGTACTTCACTACAAGGCCTATTCTTCTTGGGGAGATAGATATGTCTGCTCCCATTGGTATACCATGTAATCATGAGGCCATATGTACTCCTGGATTTTTTGTGTGTTGTCCAAGTGACTCTTCCATCTGCTATCTAATAACCCTTTACTATCCATGATAAATTTTGAGTACTCAGCATCCAGGGCAATTATTCGATCCAAGGTTAAATTGAGGTGGTGAATATTCATGTCACCATCCTTCTATAAATTAGTGAGGTAGTTCGGAATAATTTTGCTAAACTCTCATCTATCTAATCCCTGGATCCTTTTAGTTGATCATCATCCCTTAGTATCTTAGGCACGAACCACTGCTTTAGTGTGTGAAATAAATCCATTCTTGCCTTGATATTTTGGTCTTTTGTAGATATGTATTGAAATTCATCTATGACCATTTGGGCCATTTTCTCAATAAGCTTTAAAGTTGCGGGGGCCTCAACACTCCTTTGTAAAATTATGCACAAATTTCTTAAGGTGTGATGTATAGGTTACCATTTCTTGAATAAGGGGTCTAATATAGGTACATGGGCCTTTATCTGATCAACTGCTTGTGACAAGGAGACATAACATTCATACACATTTTCTAATTTTTCCACAATTAGTTTAACTCTATGCTCCAAGATTTGTTCCAATACCCTGAGGGTTTCTCTCTTTTTTGTTTCCTTTGTTTCTTCATTAGTATTTTTTAACTTCTCAATTTCTTGTTTTAGAACATTTACTTGTTCAACAGTGATTGCACCTGTATTAGTTTGGATGGTAGGGGGTTGGTATACTATTAATTCTGTGCTTTGGGAAGGACCTTCTCCCTTCAACTTCGCTTTTAATTTCACATTTTATATGAATAACCTATTCACTTCATCATTTAGATCAGTCTGTGCTTTCTCATATTCTGCCAATCTAACTCCATAGCTTTAATCACATCCCTAGTAAGCATTGCTGAGTGAATTTTCATAGTAGCTACCTCAAATGGTGATGTGTCTTGAAGTGTATTTACCATGGAAGTCCCTCTCATTTCTTTTACAACATCAAGCAATTTTGTTTTTTCTGTTCTTTTTTGCTTTGTCAAAAAGGCTAGGGTTTCAAGTCTTGCATTATAATCTGTGCCACAAATTCCCTCATCTAAATTAAATTCAGAAACCAACATGGGATCTTCTTAAGACCAATTTTCTTGCTTCTTGAGGGATAATAGTAATTTAATTAATCCTGAGTTCTTCAAGAGTCTGGGAAATAATATGGTCATGTTGTGACCCCTTTGTGCCCATCTTATTAATTTGGAGTCTCTCCTCAAATTCTTTCATTTCATCTTAAACCAAAAATCCTTCAACTTGGGAGTTTGAATAAATTCATCATCTTCAATAAATCTAAGGGCAACAATCACCCTTTAATCATCATGCACTTCTTGATCATTATGCCCATGTACATCCACTCTTTCTTTTGGTTTGTGAGCATCAATTGCAAGCTTAGGTGATGGCTAATCAACTTCATCATCTTTAAAATTCAAAAGTACATCGGCTACCTCTTCAGTATCCCCCTACCTCTTCAGTATCCCCTACTCCTTCACTTATTTCATATGCTACTAAGTGGGCCACTCCATGTTTCTTCTACCTTTTAGGACTTGGTTGCTTAAGGGATGCTTCTGATTGTATTGTGGCAATGTTTGGTAGGGGCTCTATGATTAAAATACCACTTGGTTTAATGGGTAGCTTGGAGGGTCTTGAAGATTGACCCTCAAGTTTCTTTTCTGGTTTAACATATACTATTTCAAAGTTGTCAATTATTACGTTCATCCTTTTGATAGGATCCTTTTCTTCAACATAGAATCATTGGAATCTAGTGTCCCTTTTATTATCCTCCTCCTTAAGCCTCTTTATGATTTCCCACTTCCTCTTCCTCTAAAAAAATTCAACAGGTGTAAAGAAATTTCTTATTACATCTTCTTCGTAATCCATTACATGGGTAATCCCATCTTTAGTGAGAAGTGTCTGCTTTATAAAATTAATATTCCCTTCAAGATCAAAGTCCCTTTCTCCTTGTGACTTCAATGAGTACCATATTCAAATAGTTCTATAGTTCTTCAAGAGTGTCAGACCCTACTAATAGCTCCTCACATTCAGTTAGGTCAGGAAGGAATGTCCCCTTTTTCTATCTTTTCATAACATCTTGCTCCATCCATAACATTTTCCACATAATTACTAAAAATGCAATTCGAATAGAATTTTTTTTAGGTAAAACATGTAGGGCTTGTGGACACCCATAGACCCTTATTACTATTTGGTCTGCTAAGAAGAAACAGTCACTAAAATTGTGAGTGTGTCCCTGCTCTGGCTTCAATGCTATTTAGGTCTTAATACTTGCATGATTTTATTAGAAAATCTTGGTGAAATATGACCAAGAGTGGCCATGACCTTTACTATGAAATCATCATGAAATATTACATAATCACTATTTTTACATCTACTATCCCAAATGTAATACCAGTTTTGTACAGGCAACCTATTCCCTTCATCATCGGTCATTCCCAAACACATTATTTCAGTCCCTTTGTTTCTATTTTGGTACAATATTAAATGGCACAACATAGAGTATTTACTGAAAGTGATGGGAGCTAAGTTATCTCTTGCAAAAATACCTCATGTAGCCCTTCTCAATTTCAACAACAAAGTCATACTCAATGTTGACTTCAAGATTTTGTATCTTCATTTCCATCATCATGAGATAGGTTGGCATCCTCTCTTCAACATCTATTCCAAGCACTTGGCACAAAGAAAAATAATTTCTTTTGAAATATTCTTGGAAGTTTTCTATGGAAAATGGCTCAATTTGGGATGGGGAGATATGTATCCTCCTATTTTTTACACCTGTTTTCATGTGTAAAGGAAGTTCATCACTCCTATAGTTTTTTCTCAATCTCCTATAATCCTCCTCACTTCTGTCCAAGTCGATCTTAGTGATGGCTTTCTTATTTAACATAAAACACTCTATAATTGATTCTTTAGTCAACACCACTAATGGTGAACCATCTGGAATTCTTATAGTCATGGTAGCTGGGTGATAATATTGTGCCAATACTTTAATAAGCTCAACATCTACAAAGACATTTGGGACTATCAATTTGGCCAAATCTAAGGTCCAAGGATTCGAAACTAGAATCTTCTCATCCCTTTTTTCATAGAAGTACCAAAAGAGATCCCACCCTGAGATAGGGATAACGGGTCTCTACATCCATGGGCTATATCTTTAAACACCTTTTTCAATCCTTTGTCTTTAGAATTAGGTAACACATCTAAAATGGATTATTGCAGAGACCTCTTCTTTGATTTAGAAACTGTGGAATCTTCCTTTTTACTCGCAAGTTGAATTATTTTGGGTGGCATGATGAAGAATTTACTCCTACTTGATTTCTTGAAGTGTCTACTTGTAGAAGAAAATTCAATTCTTATACACTTGCTATAGAGGGTTTCTATGAACTTACCTAATGAAATAATAACTGCAGAGTTTTCTTGCTTAAACTTCCTTGCCTCTGGTATGCTGAGCTTTGTGATTGATTGCCAAAATGTCATCGATTCCCAAGTAATATTTGCTACTAAGCTCGGTCACCTCATTATTAATATCAATTCATGCAAAATATTTTAGAATCTGCCCATATTTCAAGTTTGAATATATGTCCTTGATCTTGGGAAATCAAACGGTGTAATCATTTAATGCTTTGACAACTTGTATTAGAGTACCTCTCTATCATTTCAATATAGTTGTGGGGTAGCATTAGCAGTGCTACCACCACACACACACCCCTTTGGACTCCTGCGTGATAGTGGGTTAATTCTAGTGGTCAATTGACTGTTCACCGCCATACCGATCTGTCATATCAAGACCATTGCAGGGTAGTGGTAGCAGTACCACCACATCATGCACACCCCTTTGGATTCCTATGAGATAGCGGGTTAATTCTAGCAGTTGAGTGATTTTTCACCGCCATACCACAGTGTCACTATTTACCCCTTGCGGGGTTGCGGCTTACTTTAGTTGTTAACATGTTCTCACCACCACCCTACGATATTAATATTTGGTTGCCACGGTATTGCGGTAAGAATTTGTACATTGACCTATATTCCTTGTCATTCCATGCATACCTCTATTGACTACTACGGTAGTGCAGTATTGGATTTTATTATGAATGTGGTATTTTAGATATCATTTTATTAAGAATATTGAACAATTTTCTAATTTTGTAGTCTCTTAGTTTTAGTTTTTAGTGTCAATCAGACCTAAGAGATCATTTCTTTTTTTGTAATGGGGAGGCTTAGTTCACCTAATGTTAAGATATCTATATGTATTATTAAATCACAGATGCTCATTATATGTTTGCATCTAGAAAACATATAGGATATATAAGAAATTATATTCTAACTAAACAAAATTAATTTCAAAATTTTAACCAAAGTAAGTAAACTAAAAAGAATGATTGAACCTAACTTTAAATACACTTCAAATCAATAGTGAACATCTCAGGTTTGATATACAATGTACCAGTAGAATAATGATGATTACATTCAGAAATGTATCAATAAAACAATAGTGAATAAGCATAACTATAATCAGATCTTTATTACATTCAATAATAAATTACACCATACATATAACCAAATTTTAGGTGATAAGATAACCTCTTAAGGTGAAAAAACATCATAATAATCATATACATTACTAGCAAGATCAAAATCCTAATCATTTGTGTTTGCATCTACTTGATTTTCTTCCTCATCCTCATCTATGACATGCAATGCATTCTCTCTCCCAATCTCTTCATTGGTGATCAAAATGTCTTCTTCAAACACTCCATCATCGTCTTCATCCACTGCTTCAAATGTTTCTTGTAAATTAACATATTGCCCATCAGGAATTATATCAACAACTTCCATGAATTTTCATTTTGAACAAGACTTTGTTTGAATGACATACAACCATCCTAGAATTCTTACGTCATCAATTAGAAATTATTGGTTAATATGAAGAGGGGAAGCATACGACTCATCCATCTCTAATAAAATTTGTCTTGTATTTGCGTGTACAAATCCATACTCATCAAATTATACTACATATGGTCGGATCCACTTACATTTTAATAATATAGGACTATTTTCACCATAGTCCACTAGAATAATTTGTTGGATGAACCCAACATAAAATTTCTTCTCCATTTCGTGAAGAAATTCAACACTAACAACACAATCACAATTTATATTTCCTTTATCTTTTTCTTCCACTCTTAAATGACTACCATAGGCCCACATTCCACTAGAACACATAGCCCATAAATGTGGATATTGTGAAATCTCACTTTCCTCCATTGTTATATCTTGACCTTCTTCTTTTGTATCATTGACTGCATTAGTAATCCATTCTTCAAATTTTGCAAATGAATCACCTCCAATAAAATCAGCATGATGTCTATGCCTTTGAGGTCGATGTTGCATCCAAGCTTGATTATCTTCTTCATATTTTCTACATAGAATATTAATGTACAAATAGTAAGATTGACAATATAAATGTGTAAATGCAATTGAGTAAATAAATTAATGTGTAAACTTTTTTTTACCTACGCCACTTATCGAACGAAGATGTGTTTTGAAGAATATAGGCATGTATCACACTTCTTTCTTGATGTGATATCTTGAAGCGACATCCATTGCCTTCTAATACTTCACTTGCAACTATGTCTTCTTCGTCATCGTCCCATACACGCCGATTGAAATATTTAAAATTCTTCATATATTTTGTGCAAAATCCATTGGCCTCTTGCATTGAATACCCCTTAGACATGTTGCCTTTCAGTTTTTCCCTAGTACAAACACATTTTTTCAAAACCTTCATATATCGTTCTATAGGATACATCCATCTTGTTCTTATCGGGTCACAATGGTTTAGCTCATATTGTAGATGCATCAAAAGATGCATAGAAATGTTAAAGATTTTTGGTAGAAATTCCCGTTCCAATAGACAAAGTACTTCAACAACCTCCTCCCTCAAACTATCAAATTTTGAAGGATCTAATACATGTAAACTCATTCTCTTTAATATTAGGCCCAACCTTATAACTGCCAATCTTGGCCTCTTTGCAAAACTTAATATATTTACCACAATAGGTAAAATATTATCCATTATGACATGATAGTCATGGGTCTTGAGGTCTCTTAAGCCATTAATGTCAGTTTGGCTTCTATTACTACTACTTACATATCCAGTGGGAAAGTGAGTCTGAGGCATCAATTGTAAGAATTGTGCACGTTGTTCCTTTGTCCAAACATAAGGAGCACTAGGTTTTCTATATTTTTCATCATCATTATTTTCAACCCAAATGTTTCGATGAATCTTTAGTTTCCGAAAATCTTCACATGATGAAATAGTATCAAAAGCACTAAAAAGAGTTTCTATAATAGCATAGGCTATATTTTTCTGAGTATGCATAAAGTCAACAGTATGCCTAATGGACATATCCTTAAAGTATGGAAAATTATAGAATATGCACAACCTTTTTACACCACTTTCATTAAATGGATCATATCTACTACCATCAATCCCATCATTTTCAATAAATGACATTCCTTTTTGTCCATTCTCAACAATGTAATCACCTGTTATTAGCAATGGTGCTTCATGATTCTCTTCTTGACCATTGAACCGTGTTTTTTGTTGATGATATGGATGATCCATTTTAAGGTAAGCACGATGTCCACAATAAATACAATTACACAAAATTCTTGAGTGCCTCACAAAATCCTTAAAGTTGCAAGCATGACATCCATGGTATCCATGAACACTGAGACTAGACAATGTGCCACGTGCAGGAAGATCATGAATCATAAACAATAAGGAAGCTCTTCAAGTGAATTTGATTGAATGACCATCCCTTAAATATTGAATTTATTCAATTCCTTTCCCAAATTCCATTAACTCATCATATAATGGCTCTAGATAAGCATCAATCGTATCTGAAGTCACACTTTTCTTTCTTGGTATAATCAATGATAGCATTAAGAAAAATGGTTTAGTTGCTAACCATGGAGGCAAGTTATAATTTATTAAAAACACTAGCCAAGTTGACCATTTAGTCCTTTGATCTGAGAATGGGTTCACCCCATCTAGATCCAAACCCAACCTTATATTACGAGGATCTTGAGAAAAATCAAGCCATCTGTTATCAAATTCCATCCACCTCTTAGAATCAAGCACATGTTGTTTTTCATCTGTGCTCTTATTTTGGGAATGCCATTGCATAAGTTCAACAATGTCTGTGCACCTATACATTCAGAGTAATCATGGGATTAACAGAAAGTGGTGAAGAACCTTTCTAGGAACCACAATTGATTTCAACCCTTCTTTATACCTCGCTTCATGACATTTCAGACATTCACTCTCACTTGCAAGATTCTTGCAAAATAATACACAACCATTCACACATGTGTGGATGTTTTCATACCCTAATCCTAGCTTAGTGATTTAATTTCTACATTGACTTCATTTTGTTGGCAATGTGGAGTCATGTGGTAAAAATGAACTTAATAATTCCAATAACTGATCTACACTCTCATTTGTCCAACCAAACACCACTTGCAAGTTAAGAATTTGAAGGATTGTTATCAAATGACTTAACCACAAATTAGCATACAAAGGCTTTGAAGCATCCTCCATCAACTTGTCCCAATCATTGTTTAGACCCTCATTCAACATTCTATCAACTTCAAACCCTTCATCTAACATTACTGCCTCTTCATCTATGTTTGGTACCACTTCATCTATGTTTGGTGTCACTTCATCTATGTCTGTTGCCTCTTCATCTCTCACGCTCTGCCATTCTATCATATCTTCATAATAATTGGCATTCCAAAGGCTTATACCACTATGCCCATATCTTATCATATGTCGATAAATCTGACTTCTTTTTTTACCTTTCCACCAAGACGATTATTACATGGAAATAGATATTTGTCCATGTCAATCTCATTGGCTATTCTCATGGTATTTCAACCTTCAATGTTGATCCATCTGTAATGTTCTACACATAGAAAAAAAAAAAATAGACTAAGAGACAAAAACTATAGCAATAGAGTTATACAGAGCAAATAAAATAGATAGTTTAACTAATGAATTGTAAAAAATAGATTTTTGTAGTTTATATTCAAATTGCTAATTACATTGAATTGCACATCTTTCAAAATCAAAGCATTACTTCATATTGCATAACTAATAACTAGATGTTGATAGATGACAAAATGTTAAAAAATGTAGACTAAGAGACAAAAACTATTTTTTTAATTGAAAGACATTTCCATAGAAATATAGTTATAGAGAGAAAAAAAATAGAGAGTTTAACTAATGAATTGTAAAAAAAGGATTTTTGTAGTTTATATTCAAAATATTGATAACATTGCATTGCACATCTTTCAAACTCGAAGCATTACTTCACACTACATAAATAATAACTAGATGCTAATAGATGACAAAATTTCAATTACAATATAGTTCTTACAAAGTCAACCTAAGCAGTTATGCAATTACTTCACATTGCATAACTAATAACTAGGAGCAGTTGCCGATTGCATTTGCTTGTCATGGCATTCCATGAGACCACATTTCTTTGAGGCATTTTTTTCACAAAGTTCACTTCCTTTTCTATGCTACCACATTTTTCATACATGTCTACCAAAGCATTTTATCAAATAGTTCACTACATTGTTGCTATGGGTAAAATCCTAAAACAAGTGCTTTGGAACAAGCTTAGGGTGCTTGGAAAAAATCTATCAAAGCATAATAGTAAGAAATATCATAGACAAGGTAGTGAAGTAGTTGAAAAAATGCCTCAAAGAAATGTGGTCTCATGGTGATGGAATTCCATGAAAATCCATAACAATTCACTTTTCATGGAATTCCATCACCATGAGACCACATTTCTTTGAGGAATTTTTTCCAAAGTTCATTGCCTTTTTTATGCTACCACATTTTTCATACATGTCTACCTAAGCATTTTATCAAACAGTTCATTGCCTTGCTACTATGGCTAAAAGCCTAAAATAGGTGATTTAAAAAAAGCTATGGATGCTTGGAAAAAATGTATCAAAGCATAATATTAAGCAACAAGCTATGGTCTCATGGTTTTTTTTGGCACGAAAATCAGAGGCCGTAGGATTTTGTGGATAGGGTCAATTGAAGCTGGGAGATCTTAAGAGTTCTCTCTCAAATTTTGAAAAGGTTTTGGAGGTCCACCCTGAGAACTGTGAGAGCTTAAAAGTTGTAGGTCATATATATGCTTAGCAAGGGTTGGCAGAGAAGGCTTTGGAAATTTTAAGAAGGGCAACTTGCATAGATCCATTGATGCCCATGCATTTATCAAGATGGGTGAGTTATTAATATCACCAAACCCCAATGCAGCCTTAGATTCTCTTAAGACACAAAAGTATCTTCTGAAGAAGAGCAGAGAAGAAGAATCCATTTAATTTTTAAAGAACATTGAGGTTCTTAATTTTGAGCATGATGAACTAGAGTTGGCTCAACACACTTTTATGGAGGCATTAGGAAATGATGTTTTGCCTCTACATAAATCTCCATGGTCAATTTTGTGCATTTTTTACTCGTAGGATTCTCACAGTTAGTGAAAAAGGTAGTGTTCATGAAGGAATGGAAAATGTGCTTAGAGCCTTTGAATTATACCCGTACTCTACAATGGCATTGAATCATTTAGAAAACCATTTTTTCTTCATTGTAGGGCAGAATTTTCTAGTGGAATAGTTGACTGAGACAACTCTTGTTTCAACTGACCACCCTCTCATGAAATATCATTCATATTATAATCTTGCATGATCTTATCATAGTAAAGGTGATTATGACACCACTGGCCGCTACTACATACCATCAGTCAAGGAAAGCCAAAGGCCACATGATTTTGTGGATAGGTTCAATTGAAGCTGGGAGATCTTAAAGAGTTCTCTCTCAAATTTTGAAAAGGTTTTGGAGGTCCACCCTGAGAACCATGAGAGCATAAAAGCTGTAGGCCATATATATGCTCAACAAGGGTTGGCAGAGAAGGCTTTGGAAATTTTAAGAAAGGAAACTCACATAGATCCACCTGATGCCCATGCATTTATCAAGATGGGTGAGTTATTAATATCGTCAAAACCCAATGTAGCCTTAGATTCTCTTAAGACACCAAAGTCTCTTCTGAAGAAGAGTAGAGAAGAAGTACCCATTCAATTGTTAAAAAAAATTTGGGTTCTTAATTTTGAGCGTGATGAACTAGAGTTGGCTCAAATTTTTTTTATTGAGGCATTAGGAAATGGTATTTGGGTTGAATTCATAAATAAAAGCCCCAGTGATAATTTTGCAATTTTTCTTGTGCTCTTTAAGGATATGCAATTATTCCATCGACTAGAAGAAGGTGGTGTTTCACTTGAGTTACCATGGGATAAAGTCACAACACTATTTAATCTTGCTAGGTTGTTTGAACAACTACATGATAATGAAAAACCAAATCTTTTATACAAGCTAATATTGTTCAAGTTTCATGATTATGTGGATGCATATCTATGTCTTGCAGCCATGGCTCAGGCTCAGAATGAGATCCAACTAAGCCTAGAATTGATTGGGGATGCACTTAAGGTGGATAAAAACTCATCAAATGCTTTATATATGCTTGGAAAAATAGAACTGAAAACAAATGATTGGCTTAAAGCAAAGAAACAATTAAATCTGCACAAAGTGACTTAGATGCAAAGAATTCTTATGTTGACATTTCACTTGGAAATTGGAAATATTTTGAAGCCTTTCACAATGAGAGGAGGGATCCAAAGGTGGAGGCACAACATCTTGAGAAGGCTAGAGAAATGTATTGTAAAGTGTTGGCATGAAGACCAAGAAATGTTTATGCTACAAATGGGGTGGTCATTGTGCTAGCCAAAAGGGGTCAATTTGATATTGCAAAGGAATTTTTTACATAGGTACAAGAAGCTGCAGCAGGAAACATCTTTGTTTAGATGCCTGATGTGTGGGTAAATCTAGCACATGTTTACTTTGCACAAGGATAGTTTGCGCTTGCAGTGAAAATATATCAAAATTGTTTGAGAAAATTCTATTTTGGCACTGACACCCAAATTTTATTATATTTAGCTCAAGCACATTATGAAGCAAAACAATGGAAAGATTATAAAAGAACGTTATTAAGATTAGTAGAACATTATTAAGAGTAGTAGATTGTAATGAGAATTTTGAATTTATGTTTAATGTAATGAGGGTTTTGAATTACCTCTGAATTCACTACAAAGGGCATCCCCAAATCTGATTTCGCTATAGAGGGCCTCAAAAAATTCAAATTCATTGCAACACACTCCAAATTCCTTGCCCTTGCTAGCCTTTTTATAAGTCTCAAGGTTCTCTTTTAATCTTTATCGCCCATGCAAGTAGCTACTATAACTGATCAAAATACCTCATGCCAGGCTAACGAATGAAGTGAGGTCTACAATGAACATATGAAGCAAGGTCAAGCAAGATGAATGATTCTCCAATGAATATGAATAATCATGCCAATACATCGCACCAATAATCGACCGAATTAATTTTTAATTTTTTTGTCTAATTTGGATTTTATGACTAACTATTTAGTCATTTTTATTTCTGTGACTAAATAATTTTTTAGTCAACGACCAAATTAGTCATTTATTTACTCATTTATAGCTGAGTTGTGAAAAATGAGTAGAATTTAGTCATTTTTAGTTGTTGTGACTAAAATTTTTAGTCACCTAGACATTTATTTTCCAAATTCTACTAGTGAATCCATTTTCCCATGGTGACAAGCTTTCACACATTAGAAAAAATGTCAAATGCATTGAAGAGAAAGTTGCAAGGTGGCATATTTTTCATTATGTTTACCATGTGACCAAATTGATAATTCAAACACATACAAGTCGTTTATTTTAAGCTATTCAAGGTCTTGTTTTGTACCCCAGAATGTCGGATCATTCTAGGCTACATTGTACGAGTGCTTTTTTTAAGAGCCCTAAGTGCCAAAAAGTTGTGAACTTTGGAAAGCTGTTTCTCAAAAACCGTGGAACTTAGAAATATTTTTTTTGAAGTTACAAGGTCACATAGGGTCCCTCTACAATAGCCTCTCTTATATTTTCATTTATCCAAGCCCTTTGTTTGTGGTGAATTTTTTTTGCTGGCTCAAAAATTGTCAAATGCATGCAGTGTAAAGTTGAAAGGTAGGATAATTTTTGTTTTGTTTTTTTGGGGGCCAAATCATCAGAACCAACACATCCAAGTGGGTACATATTTTCTAGGAATTATCCTTATTTTCTCTCCAACTCTTGCAAATATTTCAAACTACATTGTGCCAACACTTTCTTTTAAGATCTCGAAGTGAAAAAAATGTCAAACTTTGATGCATTATTTCTTGGAGTCAGTGGCACATACGAATGTTTTGTCTAAACCTCTAGGTGAATGTGAGGCCCATCTACAACAATCTCTCTCAAATTTTGAATAATTGAAACCACTTTTTCGTGGTAGGAGTTTCTTTTCTACCCCAAAAATCATCAAATGCATGCAATGTGAAGTTGCATGGTAGCCTAATTTTTGTTTTGTGTGTCATGGGGTTGAATCGTCAAACCCAACACATATATAGGCATGTCTACATTGTGCATGGTCCTATTTTACATCCCAACTCTCCCAAATGTTTCGGGCTACACTATGTTGGTTCTTTCTCTACAAGTGGAGATAGCACAAGGGTAGGGCATGGGTACATGCAATGTCTATGTGGTTGTTACATGTAATGGTCACAACCACAACATGGACATGAATAGTTAGTCCATGCCTACACCATTTTGTTTCATGATCTATATGTGAGGTTAGGATTATTTGAATTAGAGCAACATCAAGTCCTTAATATCCATATCAACCTATGAACATCCAATTAGTCTAAGATGAATCTAGTTAAAGTCAATAAGATATGAGAATCCTATCTCTAGGAGAACCATTAAGTAAGAGTTCAAGTAGAAGGGAATAATTTTTTTTAATAATTTTCTTACAAAATCTTCATCACAATGCATACACCAAAGTTATAATTGTCTTTTAAAACACATCCAAATGTAATAAGAAATCATCAATGCAAATATCATAACCTCCTAGTATCTCTATTAAGTTATTAATGTTTGAATCTCCTTTAAGTATACCTTAGCGATATGATAAAACATACAAATATACAATTCCTTATATCTTGATTTATAATTCCATGTTAGATACCCATTTGTGAGTAATTTCCCATAAACAAGGAAAAGAAGAAGACATGTACATAGGAAAAAAATATCTCCAAAAGAGGGAAAATAATAAAATTTGTACATTGGATGGATAGGGATTCAACATGAATAAATCCATCATAAATATTTAATGAACACCCTTTGAGAGATAGATAATGAATCCCCCAACAATTTGTTAGCTCTTACACCAAAGGAATATGCTCGTATATGAATGTTGAAGATAATCCATTTATGGAAAATGACATTTCTCCCCTTTTGAAAAATAATCCAATGGAAAATTATGAGGTAACTCTCATTCCAAGAAGAAATATGAGTTGAAGTATCATGATGCATCCTATCTTTGAAATCTACCCAAGCATTCCCATCTAAACACGAAATATGCCTTAATCCACAAATGTAAAATAATCCAAACCCATGTGAAGAAAATGAAATCCACGATCCAAAGACAAAGTAGATATGATAATACTATGAAATGTTTTTCATAAAATAAGAGTTGAATATCCTTAATAATGTCTCCTAAAATTATAATATGAGATTCATAAAACAAAACTATGATACCTATCAAGCATCCATCTCAAGAATCTAAAACAAGAAGATAATTTATAACCTACTACTCTAAATTTGAAGGAGGATTATGAGGAGATGGAATATTATCCAAATAAGAAAACTAAATATGTCCTCAACCTCAAGATGGTAAATCATATAATTTTAGGAACTTATGATTTAAAATGTAAGAGAAAGAGAGGTATACGAAGTCCCAATTTCATCACAATACTCAAGGCCCTCCAAATATGAAGAATCCTATAAAGTACTATCATAGGTATATTATTTGCATCATAAATGGGTATGAGCTTTTCCATAAAAAAGATCACAAAATAGAGATGAAAAAGTGTCTCCTTACAAATACCAAATTTTAGTCCATGGAGTGTGGGGACAATCAAGTTGTGAAAGCTCACATAACAAGCCAAAATAAAACATGCAACATATTAATCTTAGGATATGATAAATATTATTTTTCCATGTTAGCTTCCTATAGTGTGTACTAGAATTTTCATTTGGAAAGAATGTAGTCAACTATATCTAGGATCCTTAGCCTAAAAACATAAAGAATGTAATGAATACATCAAGAATACAAGACCCTTAATGTAATATTAATGTTATTTATATTTTTAGGCCAAGAGTCTAAAATAAATCCCGACATTTACAAATAGAAAAATTAATAAGAATAATTTAGAAATAGATATAAGATTTCCACAATCTATATTGATTGTAATTATGTTGCTTCTAGATTTCACGCATCTCCTTAAGCTCTCTATCCTGATGATGGATCATGGAGTGTGATCTGAAACGTTGATGAAAAATATTGCACACAATTGAATCCAAAAGAAACATAATATTTAGGAATATATACCAATATTGAAGTTCTCTATCTAAACAACCAAGACACATCAAAAATAAGTTGATTCAAGAGCTTTAGCCTCCATATGGATCCTATAGAGATAACTCTATTCCATATGATTAGTAATATTCTCCAAAATAGTTTTCTCCTACAATCTATCATATTGTATGCTATAGTCCCAATGGTTGAAGAATCTTTAAGATATTTTTGTAAAGTCAATTGTAGAGAATTTATGTACTTAAAAAAGTTATGATTGTAAATGCAATTCGGGAAATTTTATAGTTAATTAGCACAAAATAATAACATGGTGTGCCTCTCTTTCCATTTCCAATCATTTATAGCATCTATATGGTAAGGGCATACAATATTTGTAATAATTTTATAGTTACTAACAATAAACTTTGTGTAATTATTCATTTATTCAATTAATCATTTGTAGTATAAATATGGATAATAATAGTAAAGTATGATTTTCATTAACCAAAAATCCATAAGGCCATACAACATTATATGTCAATAAAAGTATACAATATATCCAATAAAGTCATATAGGCTTGCAAAAAATTTATATGGACATAAAATGTCACATATCCATAGTAAAAAACATATGTTTAAAAATATCATGTAGGCATACAACAAAGGACCCTAATACATAGTCATTTCCCACTAGGGGAAGGAAATATATCATGAGCTGCCTTCAACTGTCAATTGGATGGAGATGGATTTGATGTTGTTGTATTTCAAATGTGATCACTTGTCCTCCTCTCTTCAATTCTCTGGAATTCCAACTAATACAATAAAAATTATAGACATTAATATATAGAAATTGAATTGTGAAATATCATATAATAAAATAATCACTTACCACAAGAAAATAATCAATGTGCTCATCCACAATAGTGGCATGTTCACGCTTTGGAGTGACAAGCCCTTGTAGCAAGAATCAAGATAACAATTAAACTACATACAAGTATCATTAAATTTTTCAATCATAGACCAATAAAAGAGAATATATAATGTGTAATTTACTAATCTATCACATACCTTTATCAAAGGATCAAAACTTTCTACTGCTACAACAACTTCATGGTCCATTATGCCATGGATATTGGTAGGACTATATGATATTAGCATCTAAAAATGAAACAAAAAATATTGTTCAATTACCAAAACTACCCAACATTGTTTTACAACACCATTAATGAATAAAGGTTACCTAAGTGAAAGTTCATTAACGATGAGAAGAGTGAGGTGCTAATGTCGAAGGTCCACCAACAAATTATTCGACGTTTAAAGTGTTTTATGAGATAATAATTCATATAAGATTAAACTATTCACATGTAATAGTTATTTCTTTAATATTGGTTACATACCCATGGACTTGACGACGTAAACAAATAGGGGTTTGTAGGAACAAGTATCATCAACACTCTAACCCTAAATTTTCATCATATTCTTCTACTAATTTAGTTATTCTTACATTTCAAAATAAAATTTAATAAATTAAATTAAATGAACTTGCTAAAACTTAAGTGAGCATCAATGTCGAATGTTTCATTCAAAAAGCCATCTATCATAGCCATCTTCTATGAAGATGATGTATCCTATGTAGTTGCATCCTAAGAACTCTCATGATCATATGTGCAAATAGTTTTGCAAGAGTCACAAAAGTGGACTAGAACTCTAGGCCTAGAAGACTCACCCACATCAGGCTCTACTAGAGGCCTCAGATATTGTACAAGGCTTTGAGTGAGCGAGCTAATCGGTTCCAACATGATAACCTCAAAACTATCCTTCACAACAAAAGAAATGGTCACATGCTCCAACACAAGTCTAGCCAAGGGTCTTGGTGCTAGCTACAGATTGCGTCATTCCCCCACCTCTACCCTGAAAATCTAGTTAGTAGAAATAATTTGGAACCTTATTGAGGAGAAACTCGCAATATAGTTTCCTTAAAAAGTATTGTGGGACCTCATAGTAATTGTGTAGAGGTTGGTCAAAAACCATCCATGACCTATCCCAAAAATTATTCATTATTCCTTCATGGAGGCACCAATGAATGGGGAAATTCTTGCATGCAACTAATAAAGGTTGATTGGTTCTTGGGTATATGAAAAGGGCACACAAGTTGGATTTGGTAATTTTCTCTTTCTTCACTTGCACACACGAAAGTTTATTTGCATAAAATTGTTTTAATTCGTCCCTCTTATTTGAACAAAAAATAAATTGTGCACTCATTGATCCTACATGCGATACAATATACTGTAGGTATTCGACAAGGCCTCTCCTTTGAGAGTGTGTTGTGGAAATATCATTTAACCTTGCAATCAATTCTTCAAGTTCTTTTTTGTTGTTTTCTATTTTCCGTAGAACATTTTTTTGTGTTCCTATGAGATGTCTACAAATTGAGGGAGAAATTTTATGTTCTTGTTCATGAGGAGTTGATTGAGAGTTTTCAATATTTGGAGGTGGAGATTTTTTTAATTTTTTTCGGTAAAAAGTATGTTTCCTGTAGATACCATATTAATTTAAACAATGGTCACACTCGTTACTACCATCAAGGAGATTGGTCGGCCAAAAGGATCAATAGAAAATATAAAGCCTACTACTTGTCGTTTATGAGTGAACATGACATTACAAACAATATAGACATAGACAGGCTAGATTTACATTTACATTTGCATTTTACCCCATGGTCCTATCATGACATTGTAAAAACTATACCACTCAATATACTTTAAGGAAAAAAACTTCATATATGTTGAGTACAAGCCAATAAACTTATTAGACTTGGTGGTTATATTAATCCTCCATGTTCTTAGGGTCAATGGAGTTCTCACCTTGGAATTTTGCATCTTTAGCAACCTCTGCCACTTTTGTTGCCTTTATCGCCTCTATAACCCCCTGTAGTCTGGAAGCATTCACCTTTGGAGCCATCAAAAGAGATGAATTCACCTAGGAAGAAGAACCCTGGAAGCCATTCAAGGGAGGGTGATAAGTGTGTTCTTGGAGGAAATCTATTGCGTAATACTTTTCCTTTATGTTCATATCCATGCTTGTATAGAGGTAGTTCAAATTCTGATGCATGACTCTCAGGAGAATACGATCACATTTGTGTTCAAACAAGTGCTTAATGGCATTGTAAATTTCTGCAAACCCTTGACACTATTTTAAGTATTTCCTTAGGAAGAGCCCCCAATAAACCCCTTTCCTTTGTAGATATCATACTCTTGAAACCCCCTTAAGACAAAATTATCAACCAAGAAAACATCCTTCACAAATTTATCTACAATTTCTTCTAGGTCACTAAGCGACTAAAGAAAATCAAATAGATTTGAGAAGAAAATAGAAAGGACCCACGAAGGGAACAAAGCTCTTCTCACCACTGGGCTGGTTATCTCTATCCCTAACACCATGCACACACATTCCTCAACTCTTGAACAGTCCAGGTTGTAAATTATATCTAGGTATTCGTGCAACAAAAATCCTTTGAATGGTATTTCCCAGGCCTTCAATCTCATGGGAACACAAAATTTCCAGGGTTTTTATATATCACCACCTTTCCTTACTCTATTCTATAGCTTGGATGAAACCTTCACTCCCACAACTCTCCATGCTTCTCCCAATTTTATCAAAGAGAAATATGGAATACTCTAGAAATGCATGATAAAAAGGTGTGGAGAGCTATTTTTGTTTAAGCTGGTGGAGATAGAAAATGGTCATGCAATAGGTGTTTAATTTACAATTACCATTGTCACATCCTTGTATGCCATTTATTTTGGCACAAACCACCATCTACATAACTCATGTGAAATCAAAGCCAGGGTGGGAGAAATCAAATTAAACTGAGCTCATCCCAAGTCATGATGATCCTTTTATACCTACAAGAAAAACATGTTAGAATAAACCATGATATTGTATTACTAGTTTGGCTTCATTTGGGAGGGTCGTAGGGCTTTATAGCCAATTGCTCCAATTTTTGTATAGGTTGGAGATTCATTTAATGGAAATTAAAAACCTAATTCAATCTACAATTTAATTCAAATTTAAAACTAAAAATTTAGAAATACATAACTCTTTCACCTCTACAACATCTTGGTGGCATCTTCAAGAAGATTCACAAGCTCCAAGTGAAAAAATTGGACTCTATTTGGCAAACGTGGGTTGAGAAGAGGAAAAATGCAGCACTTGAAATGGTGAAAATGTAGAATGAGGGTAAAGGGTTAGTTTTTATATTATTAGATTTTCTCATTTGGTGAGTGCCAAATTTGGCACTCGTGAAACATGCAATTATTTTCAAAACATGAAAGTGGCACCTTTTTTGTGTCACAATTTTGTGCACATACCCTTCTTGCTCATATGTTTTTTGATGTGATTCTTCATCAATCTTAACATTTGAACTCTCAACTATCTTCCTCAATCTATTATAGAACTTGTAGGCTTTTATCCTAGTTGAGTATCCAAGAAAGATTCCTTCATCAAATCTTGAGTCAAACTTTCCCAAACCTTCTTCATCTCTTTTGATGTAACATCTACTTCCAAAAAATTGAATTACTTGATATTTGTTGGTCTTCCATACCATAGCTCATAAGGATTCAGGTTTTATTCTGCTCTTAGTTGACCTTTGTTAAGAATATAGACAACAATATGGGCTACTTCTTTCTAATATACATCAGGCAACTTGGCTTCATTCAACATTGTTCTTTCCGTCTCTTGTACAATTCTATTCTTTCTTTCCACTACTCCATTTTGATAAGGATTTCTAGAAGAAAATAGATGCCTCCTTATTCCATGTTCTTCACAAAATTCCTCAAATTCATTTGATGTGAAATCACCACATCTATCAGACCTTTAATACTTGATTCT
Organism: Sequoiadendron giganteum; assembly: GCA_007115665.2. NCBI lineage: Eukaryota > Viridiplantae > Streptophyta > Pinopsida > Cupressales > Cupressaceae > Sequoiadendron > Sequoiadendron giganteum. The sequence continues at coordinate 496,065,235 of CM021102.1, read as the reverse complement.
AGCATACATATCATTTTCAACCATTTACTTGAAAATCTTAAACCTACTAAAATATTCTAATTTTTCTTTAAAAAATGTAACCCATGTCATCCTAGAGAAATCATCAATGAGTAAGATGAAATACCTTTCACCTTGGAGAATCTTTGTCCTGGTAGGTCCGTACAAGTCAGTATGAATTAGTTCCAATGGCCTTGTAGAAGAATACTCCTTGGACTTGAATCTTATCCTTGTTTGCTTCCCAATCTATCATTCTTTACACATAGTACTTGCGAGATTGATAATCTTTGGCATATCTTCAACTTCTTGCATGGATTAGATCTTCACAAGATTATCAGAGTTAATATTTCCCATCCTTTTGTGCCACAACCAACCTTCAATTTTCTATCCTAGAATACAATTTCTTCCATTGAAACCCTTTAGGTTGTATAAATTTATTTGAGTCCTAGATCCGTCTGCCACCAATCTATCATATTTTTTTCTTTTGATTTCACATCCTTGATCATGAAATATGAGATTGTATCCTTTTCTACATATTTGAATTACACTGATAAGATTGTGCTTGAGACCTTCAACATAGAGAATATCTTTTATCTTGGATTTTCCATCAATACTTATGGTACCTTTTCCATAAATCCTTGTAGATAAATTGTCTCCAAAATTGATTGATTTGTCATTCCATTTAACAAGATTGATAATTTTATTTTGTCACATGTCATGTGACTTGAACAACCACTATCTATTACCCAGAGATTTGTTTTCCCTTGAGCATCAAATATTGTTTGGACAACCATTTAATTTTTAACTTCATTGTTTGATTCATCTCTCTTGGAAGTATCATTTTCCTTGACATGCTCAATAACATCTAATTTTTGAATTTCTAATTTTGTTAATCCACTTTTACAATATCTTTATGTGTCCAACATTGTTGCGAATTTTACATATCATATTGAAATCCACTAGAGAAACAAGAGAATTCCTACTTATTCAATTTCTTCTATTCATTTCAGACATGTAGTCTATAGCCTTATGACCATACTTATTGTAGATAAAACAATAACCAAAAAATGCATGATTGAACATATTTTTGGAGAATATTCTTGCTTGGAAAAGTCTTCCTTGAGACCTGATGTGATTTGCTTCTTTCAGATTTCCAGACTTTTCTTTCTCCAATTCCTTTTTGAGTAAAAGGATTTATTTCTCAAGTTATGTATGTTCATTTGTCTTGGCTTCAATTAGGGATTTTTTTTCTTTGTTCTCCTTTCTTGCATATTCCAAGTCTTCAAGAGCATAAATAAGTTCACCTTCAAAATTAAATTTACCTTCTTCTTCATGCATAATCTTGTCTGAGCCATCAAGGATCACCTTGGCCATGAATAGGGATTCTCCTCCATCATCAGATGAGCAGTGATTTACTTCTTCTAAGGAGTTGTAGTCTTCTTTAGAAAGGAGATTCCTCTTGAAATTGTTTCTCTTGAAACCTTCGCTAGTATTTTCATTTTCTCCAAAAGGAAAATTAGAATCATAATGAACAACTCTCCCACATTTAAAACATTTGAAAGTAAGTTTACCTTTATTCTTGCATGATCCCTTCTTTTTCTTTCTTACAAAGTTTTCTTCTTCTTCCTTGGATTCACTGTGTGAACCAGATGCTTCTTCTTTCTTCACAAATTTGAAAGGAACTTCTCTTTTGTGTGTACCTTGAACTTCATTTATCATCTCATAGGTAGTGAGAGACCCAAACAAATCTTCCATGGTAATGTTTGTTTGATCTTTGGCTTCTTCAATGGTAGAGACATTTGAATCAAATCAGCGAGGGAGAGTTCTCAAGACTTTTTCACAATCACTGAGTTAGTTATTTCTTCACCAAGTTCTCTGATTCCATTGACTACTTCATCCACTAGGAGAAAATAGCTAGCAATGTTCTCTTCTTCTTTCATTTTTATATTCTCAAAAAAATATTTGTAAGATTGTAACTTTGCTTGCTTCACACTATCATTTCCTTCATAGATGTTTTTGAGTTTATGCCATATCTCCTTGGTTTTCTTGCATTGTACCACCTTAAAAAATTATGAATTTGTTAACCCACTTAGGATAGCATTCTTTTCTTTAGCATTGTTCTCATGGTCCTTCTTTGCATTATCATCTATAATAGGATGAGTAGGTTTAGTATAATCATCCTTTACAGCTCTCCAAACATCATACCCTAACAAAGTAAGGTAGGACTCCATCCTCACAATCTAGAAGGCATAGTTAGTTCCATCAAATGGTGGTGCTTTAGAGGGGGACTCTTTCTAATCCATGTGTTCTAAACCAAGATCCGCCTTCATCTATTAGGCTACACCAAGAATCTTGAATTTGATACCAATTGTTAGAACATAGTGATATACTAAGAGGGGGTGAATTAGTATATCCCACTAGTTTATCCAATTCAACTTTATCAAACAAAACTTCTTACTATCTTAAATAGATAAAGCATCAAACACAATTCAAAATATAATTGCATAACCATAACACCAAATTTACATGGAAAACCCTAGAAGGGAAAAACCACAATGAACAAGCTGCTTGGAGCTACTGTCCAAATCCAACCTCACAAATAGAAACAAAAATTACAAAAATCTTTAAGGGCTATAACCCAAAGGAAGCTACAACTACTTGAAACAAAAATTTTATGGCTTCAACCAAAGGAAGTTCACAACTCCTTGAAAACATCAACACTTAAAAAAATGAGGCTACAACCTTTGTACACAATACTTAACAAAATTTATGGATCGACCACCACCATAACACTCTTCACATATGACTTCAACACCTCTTCTTAATGACCTTTTTTGCCTTTAGCTCATTTCTTTCAACACTTGTTCACACATATATCTTTACATACCTCCACAAATTACTTACATACACTTCTCTTTACAACAAACTTGATCTTCCATTTATGTCCTATGCAAGCTTCAAAAAGTTTCTCCTTAGTTGGCCAAAATGAAACGTATGACATGAAACGTGCAATGACCACAACAAGTCAGCTTCAAAATATTTGTAGTAAAAGGGAATCAAATGTGGTCCAAACCAAGAGATAATCAAGACCTATTTGACCTTAGCATACACCTCCACACTAGTGCACACTTCAAATATTTGGTGCAAACACTTTAACATTCCAAGTCGGCCCGAAAAACACTTAACCTTCTATGCATTAACTCTATACCACAAGTGGCACCATAGAGACCAGATAAAAATATGTGAATCACTTTACAATCATTACATGATATTTAAAAAATATTCTCATACACCCCTTTTACAACTTTACACTACATTATGTTAGTGCAAGAAAATAGACACTGAACCCAACATCTCTTGTAAAACCCAAAAATCATAGTCTTGAGATAAGACATTGAAAAATAGACTTGTGGTACACTTCAACACTTGAAACTTGAAATGAAAAACATATAGATAATTTGAGCTCATCCTCCAAACCGCAAGACCACAACATCAATCATGAAGAAATGTGAAGTATTTATCTGATCCTTCCTGACTACAACAACACAATCTCCACTTTGATATCCCTAGAAACTTTGGTGGTAACTTCTATGTTCTGAAATTAGGAATATGCATGCTTCACACTTGTCTATGTCTAACTTCCAAACTACAAGTCCATATCTTCAAATGTGGAGGAATGCGAAGTATTCTTTGGAGATTCTTTAGTACAAATTCTCGACGGGCACTAATTGCATGGAAATATTTCATACTTTCTTTCACATCTTACGTAATGCTTTACATCAAGAGACATAGAATACAAAATTCGCAACACTATGGACAAAAATAATTGATCAATCAACAAGAAACCACAACTTCCTCATGTCAACATACACTTCAACTATCAACTTTCACATATTCATGAGAAACAAGAGATGTGGTACACCGATGTACAACATGCTCATGGAATTCATCATCATTTCAACACTTCACAACACCATTGATTACATCACATGTAACCTTCCATACCACCACTTTGTTGACATCAATGATAATATATGCAATAATAAGAGGATTTTATTTCTTTCTTTTTAAATATTTCCCACTAACATATTAAATTAAGAACACCATGAAAATACACATGACATCAAATCATAATAATGAAACTTAAAAAAATAGAATAATTTCAATTGTGTAACCACTGTCAAACTTAGAAAAATCTAAAAAATCTAGTTTTTTCTAAGGAAATTCAAACTAATAATGATCTCTTAAGGAAAAACAAATTTACATAAGATAAGATTTAATAAATAAATAGGTCATGCAATAAAAATGACAAGTTTTTTAATAATGTACATGAATAAAAGGTAAAATGTTGATCTTTGTAAATCAAATGGCTTTAGGGTGATTTTAGAGGTTATGTTTGCAAGTCTAGAGCTCCAGACATTTCATTCTGAAATGCAATTGTAGCCATTCATCGAATGGTGAAATATTTTTATACATTTTGATTTTTTTGAGTATATATATATATATATATATTTGTAAGAACAACCCATGGTTGCATGTATTATATTAATCAAAAGAATAATTGTATTTATAGAAGTTAGAAACAATTAGGACCTAATTGATACCACACATAGAAACATTGACCATGACTACCAAACCAAGGATTTTTTAGTGGTGAATCTTCACCAATTGGTAAATAGTTCTATTCAGCCAATTCAAAATTGGAAATACATTGCAATCAATGAGGTGACCAAATAACCTAGATTTTTTTGAAATGATGAGAAACATTTTTAGGGCGTCATACCCTTCACATCAAGCCCCAAGGGCCAAAAAAGAGCAAGTCTAAAAAGCAAACATTAAGAAAATAGAAACCAGAGACAACCCATAGGCAGCACAGAGACCACAAAGAGACAACTGAAAGACAGGACCCCGACACAGGCAGCAGCTAACTGGCGTTGTCCCAGTTTTTGAGTAGGAGGTCTACAACCTCATCACCCACCCATTCTTTGTTCTCCTAACAGTTATTTCCCTCCAACTCCTCCTTAATAGAATTAGACAGGGTGCTAGTGAAAAAATGGCCCAACTTCATGGTGAAGCGGGTCAACCCACGAAACCTTTTGTTGAGCGTGTCCATTCTCTTCTCCAAATAACCTAGATGTTAGGAATTATTAGTCAAATGCATTTTAATTCACCATCAATTTATTTTATAAGCCATGTAATTAATAATTTTTCCATAACAAACTATGTGTTTCCAATGATCGAATTAATATTTTCTCTTGGAATCTTGAAAGCATGTATTAAATCACCCAAATATTCACCAATACTATTAAAATGGCATTGTATAGTAGGACACATCTTGCCAACATCATTAAATGTTAACCATATGTGAGGACCCATTTTACCAATACAATTTATAAATAATTATGTATGGGGACCCATTTTGCCAATAACATCAAAAATAATTATGATTGAGGACATATTTCGCCAATTATATTAAAAAATAATTACATATGAGGACCCATTTTTCTAGTACTAGGATAACTCCATACTATTTGTAGGCCCATAATCGCCTTGAAAATTACATATGTGTATCGTCAAGGTTTGATTTTCCTAATATTTAAACATATCATTGTATAATCATGTAGGATTCACCAAATTTTTACTATACCATTTAAAAACCCCACAAAATTCACCAAATATGGATTGATATAAATACAAGGGAAACTGTAATTTATTTTTACACATTTTATTCAGTTTTAAACTTTTGATCTTTTAGTTTGAAAGTTGGAACCTTGATCGTAGGCGAGTTACAAACTTATAATTACAAGCATTGTTGCATTAGCAAATAGCGAGTCAGTGAAAACATAAAGGTAGGTGATCATTTCTTCATAGTGTTATAAGGTTATTTATCTCTTTTTCATTCTTGCTTCAATCTTAAAGATGATATTGAATAGGGAATGGTATCTATATTTTATTTCCTTCTTAAACAAGAAGATATTTTTTGAAAACTTTTATTTTGTGAGATATCAAGATATGGAGTAGCAACAAGAGTAAGACTCATCAAGGTGGTGAAGAGAGGCCATAAAAACACCCAAAACACAAAGTTACCATAAAGTCATACTTTGGAAATGTTTTTGATCCATCAGATCAAAATGGAACTACAACATCAACTCTTGTACCAAATATTAATAAAGAAGGCATTTGCAATACCTCACAAAAATATCAGAATGAGTTAATTGAGTTAGATGAGGAAGAAAATGTCATAAAAGATGTTCCAAGAGATAACCAAGGTAGCCAAAATGAGTTAATTGACTTGTACGAAAATGTTATCATCGTAAATGATGTTGTTGCAAGAAAGAGGAAAATAAAAGTCAAATAAAAAATGGGGCACAAGTCGGATATGACAAGGAATTTTCAGATTGATTTGGTGTTAAAGTACATATTTGTTGAACCAGTGGAGAATGCAAACAAAGATGCACCTCCAATAGAATGCAAGTGTAAGATTTTTAGTTGGAAATATAAAAGAAACAAGAAGTTATAGGTAAATCTTGAAACTATAGAAAATCATATAAGTAAAGTTTATGAAAAATAAATCGTAGTCATAAAAGGAAATTCAATAGTAAGATGGAAATCAAAGGAAGAATGTATTCATGCTAAGTATACCGTGAAATATGATGAGCATATGCAAAGAATGAAGAAGCTTGCTAAATGTGGAGGTTCAATTGTAGCTCAACTTGGAAAGATAATGGTAGGAGCACAACTAGAAAAAAATGTTCATTTGAGTATTTTGTTCATATTTTATCCAGAGAGCATCCTATGATAGACTACCCAAAATATAATAATTTATCTTTTTTCGTGTTCCTAAATTTCCTAGTACACATTGGTAATAAAATATAGATGGGAATGGGTAAGATGTCTTACTAAGGTGGAAAAACAAGATTTATAGGAAAACATAAGAGTCAACCTTCATTACATTATCTTTAGATGAAGTTACTATGGTAGATAATATTTCTTGGGTACATACGCATGTGTATACTATACAAAAAAATTTCCTCCAAACTCATCTATTATGTGTTCATAAAGTGAAGGAGAGTTCAACATCACAAAATTTGTTTGAAGTAGTTAAGAAATATTTGAATGAAATTGGAGGTATAAATGACTTCACAATTTCCAAAAAGTTGGTGTGTGGAGGAGCTAATAGAGCTTCAATAATGCAAGGTCAAAGGAATGGTATTTTCATAAAGTTATAAATTATTTATTCATCATACATGATTTCCATTCACTACATGGCCCACAAAATGAATTTATCATTTCAAATTGTAAGAAAATTTCCTTCAGTATCAAATGTTGAAAATCTAGTCTTTGAGATCTACTCATACTTCTACCAAGTCCCAAACAATTTGTGAAATTTTAAATTTTTTTTGAGGGAATAATAGTAGGAAATAAGATTTTTAAGGATGTTGATATCAAATGGATCTCCTTCCATGTACTAGAGCTACGAGTTTTTTTAGAATATCAATCCTTGATTGCAGTAATGTACGGACATTACCACATAACAGACAAAGCTCTTGACCTCTTACATGGGTGAAGTGATATAAAGGAACTCTTAACTTTATCTAGTATTCTTCCCATGCTGGATGAAATGAACAATCTTGTGAAAAAATCCCAAGAAAAAACTATGTATATTAATGAATATATTAAATTATGTAGAATTACATGCATGATCATCGATAATCTATATCTATCATATTACACATTTCAAAGTCTAAAATTTATAAGTTGGAAGTTAATTATAGATTTGAACAATCTTGAAAATAATTATAGTTTAATTCAAATGGGGAGTTGTGTCTTCGTAAGTGGATTTGAGATAACAATGCACTAATGTACAATGGTGAGATACTCTACCATAGTACCTGTTACAAAGGAAGCTTTTAATGACATTGTTAAATCTATAAGTGCTATTTTAAGATCTATTGTAAGATATCTTTCCTCAAATATTATAGAATGATTCCCTCGAGATGAAATAGTTGAAGCCATGTCTATTGTGTATACTCAATTTTGGGTCATAGGCCACCATCATCCAAAATTATTTCATATGAAAGAAATTACCTTGGTCGAACATTTTTCTTAAAGTTCAAAATATAATGGATAGAAAATAGAAGGAATTATAAATATAAATAAGCTTAGTGAACAAGTTGTCTGATTTTCAATAACTATGACTGAATAGTTTGACTCCATGGAGAATCCCACACAACCGAGATCAATAAGAAGAGTTTGGGAGACCTTTGGTCAGAGTGAAATATTGCATAATTCATTATTGGAATATTTTAAACTTGTTGGTTTATGTCAAACAATGATATTGGGGTCAGTGGAGGATGAGAGAGTTTTCAATGTATTGGGGTTTTTGAAATTAAAGATAAAAAACAAACTAGACAAGAGTTTGGAAAATTGCTTGAAGATATATACAACTAGGTATGATATTTAAAGTTTTCCTTTTGAAAGAGTACTCACAATCTAGAATTCCATATGTGAAAGAAGAGGGTTGTGCAACACTTCAAACGTTAGTGATAGTGGCACAAATGACAATGACACAATGAATGTTTAACTTGAGATATAGTTAAGCAGACGTATGCAAGGCGGAGAAAATGAAGACTAGACTCATATTCAAGATGACTCCCAATCTCATCATTAGAGTGAGGACCACAAGGTGAATTAGAAAATACAAGGGATTTGGTAATTTTTAGGTATTTATATTGCATTTCATGAATCATAGAGTCATATTCTAAACTATAGTTGATGATATTTTATATTGTATTCCGTGAAATTATGAATCAAATTGAATAAAACTACTATTTTCCACTATTTCAATTTTCAATGTATAATCTAAATTTTAAAACATTATTTTCAATTGGTTAATTAGTTATCAAACACAATTTTTTTTTTAATTTATTGATTAACATATTATTAATAGTTTCATATTTTAATTATGTCATACTAATAAGTTTTACATGTACTCAATGATTCATCATTAAGCTCATTCTTAATAACATATTAAAAACAATAGCACACACCATTAGCAATCATCTAATGTGTATCTAGTAGTCGAAACTAGAGTTCTATTGAATTGAGCAAATAAATAATACAAATAATTTGAGCACATTAATGAATTTGAGTTTTATTTTGATTTTCAAATGAAGGATTACATAGTGGCAATACAAAATCTTTCTCCAAGACAACTTTGCATAGATTTGAGTTGAAAACTCTTACTATCAAATCATTCTATCAACTTTGTACTATGCTCCACTATTCATTTGATGGAAGTGCAATTTGTTGTAATTGGTAGTGTTTGACTTGAAAATTTGTTAACAATTCATAATTTAAATTGGAACTTGACTTGAATGTTTCAATAAAATTTTCATTCAAGGTTATTAGTCGTTTGATGGAATCCAAATAGTTCGCCTCATATGGGTTCTGAGAAAATTGGTCTAAATCAATCTTACTTCTATCCTCCATCTTTAGTTTGAAAGAATCCTTTTCAATAAATCACCTTTTTGTGTCAAAAGCCTTTGAAAAACCAAGCTCTATCAAGTTTCTTACTTTTTTATCCATCGTCTTCATCTTTTTGCAGCCTGGTCCAAAAATTTGTTTATTTCACGTATTCTCAAAATACTTTTCAATGATAGATGACACCTTTATTGAGGCATCAATCCAATCATGAATTCCTTTTTATTTCAATTCATTGTCATTGGCTTTGTAGATTGCTTGCAAAATTTTATTTACAATTTTCTCTCTTGAAATCACATTTCTATTGTTAGTTACGTGTTTCTTGAGCTTCCTATTATGTATTGTCAAAGAATCAATCAATTGAAACAATTCACAAAAATGATGAGTCCTCTAAATTATTTCCTCCCAGATCTTTTTTTCATTTTGTGCCTCATTGTTTCTCTACAAAATACAATTAACTTAGTCTAACAAGAATTTATTCCATTTTGTGCTTCCCTCAACTCTACCGCCAATCTTTCATTGATTTTTCTTTGTTCTTCCATTTTTTGCTCTCAATGTTTTGTTTTCGCCATATTTTATTTTAATTTTTCTAAAGTGGTTTTTTCATCATCATATTTATTTATTCTTTCATGTAATGTTTGCTTCAATTCATTCAATTTTAGTTCCACCTCTATTTGTTCAGTCTCTTTTCTTGTAGTTGTAGAGGTAGATTTTTTTATTCTTTTTTAATTAATTGCTCTTGTTATCTACTACTTTCCTCTTTTCTTTCTCATTTTCTAGGTCTAACTATAACTTTTCTATTTGAATCTAAAACTTTCTCTCTCTTTCTTTAGCAATTATGTGTACACCAATTTGTTGTTCTTTTTTGATATATTAATTTTTTCATAATTTTTGCATCCAAAAAAATCTATTTAGATATTGCTCATCTAAAAATCGAAGCGATCCATCTGATTTGAACTTTGGGAGCAACAAATATGTACTCCATGGTTTCTGTATTCGAGTCAAATGTAGGTATTACCTTGGTTTTTATAGGATCTGAAGCTACAATAGATGTATTATGTATTATATTCTTCCTTTGTTGTTTATTCCTTTTTGATTTCCTTTTAAACTCGGCATTGAAATCAAAATCTAGGGCTGAAAACATAATGGAATGCTTGAATGGCAAAGGATTACTTGCACTTGTAGTAATGGGAACATCACTAAATATATAAGATATGGTTGAGGATTATCCATTGATGTTGTAGTCACACTAACAACTAGAGGAGTGCCTAAAAATAACTCCTTTGGGGTAGAAATTAAGGTAGTGGGATTGGTAGTTGGACTTGGACTTGTCATAATCCTTTGCTTCTTCAGAATGCCTTGATCACTGGGTGTATGTGTAGTATCTTCTAATATTGGCCTCTTGTTTGTAATTTATTGTTTTAGTACATGTTGAACACTACTAGTACTACTACCCATACCATTTCCACCATTGAAAATGCTAGTTGCACTAGATTCTCCACCATGTCCTAGTTGTGATTGTATTTGACCATGAGTATTTGAAGCTATAACAAAATGAATTATTTCACTATCATTGTATACCCTTGGGATTTTTTATCAGCGCCAATCTCTTGTAAATCACTAGGTTTTCTATGGCCTACCTCTATTGGCACCCAAAAGCCTTGTCCTTTGGACCCAATACCACCACCTTTATAACCTATTTTTTTTGGTAATGATTTCTTTTGAAATATATGTTTGTTTTGTGGTCTTACTTAAACCAGGTTTGAATTTTTTTGTATATCATACACTTTTTTCTTTCCCATCAAATTCATCATCAGTTTCTTGAACCTCAAAGGGATGGTCTTTATTCCCTAAATTAATAAAATCGTAATCTTCTTGTATCTCTTCAAACGTTGCACTAGTTTTTGGTTCATCTAGGTCCTTCCTCATATACCAAAAGACAATAATTTATTATTGTGTCCAATTTTGTTCTCTACAAGACCTTCTTAGAGAATCTGGTATTTTTAATTTAGTAGATGGTAGATCACATTTTTCATAATGTCGTACCTCCTGATTTGCTTCTCTGATTCTCTCTATTCATGTTGGTGCAATGCCATTATTTTTGCTGAAAATTATTCAAAATAAATAACTTTCTTAGCAAAAATTTCCTCTATTTATTTTTTGACCTCATCCCAAGAATTCTTCTTTTTTAATATTTGAAGCAAGGGTTTACTTTGATGTTGAATTCTACTTGCAACATTCTTATTGGCCACAAGCCTTGATTTAATGGTGTCACATGGAGCATACTACTAGTAAGAGACAACATCAAATTGAAAAAAATCCAAAATTTCATGTACCACATTGAATGCTTTTCTCTCGAATGTGAACCCTCCACATGAAAAAGATAAAGAAGGAAATATGTTCTTTTGTTGAATAAAAAAGTATAGTTGATCAGTACTCTCCATCTACCATACATATTCCAATATAAATACCCTTTCTGTCACATGTGTTGGAAGTTTGTATGGTTCTACTCCTTATCCATAAAATCTTAGCACTGTATATTCTTCCATGAAGTAGCAATCAACTAATTGTATTTTTGATCCTAGTTTATGTAATCTTTACAAGACACAAGCAATCTAGGCATTGGAGTATTTGTAATTTCTTGATGCAATGGATCCAATAATTAGCCTATAAAATTATTGTAGTTCCTTCGAGTGTCTTGCATCCTTATCTTAGTGGTCCAATCATATACTGGAGCTATTTTTTCCTCAACATTCGTATAGCGTTGAACTTGAAGCTTGTTGGTAAAAAACATTCCACTAAATTTGAAGAGAAAAAATAGCACAAGTAGATTGTGAACCTGAATGTCTTAGTGTAACCTCCTTTAATTATTAAAAATTGTTTATAAATGTATTCTACAATTTTCTTAAGAAATTTATATTTGATAGGTCGAGTAGCATAATGGATATTATATACCCTTTCAAGGAGGCTTGTACCCACTTCCTGATTTCTATCCTAAACCCATGGTTTAAAACTTTCTAATTAATAAGGAGACTTATGTTGTTTTTGAATAAGTTACTATCCACAACTATTTTATTTAGAAAATAATATTTCTCCCCTTGGTCTATTGCTTCATAATTACTAGCAAGCTTTTCTAGGTCAATCTGGATATTTCCAAAATCTTCGGATGTAAACCCCAACACATTTCCAAATTCTTTTATAGTAATGGGTAACATTTCTTCTTTGCTATATTTATTAAGAATTACTTTTTTTTTATCATCATAATTGTGGGCGTAGACCATGATAAATTTTGGGCAAGCGAAAACCTCATGTAACATCATGTTCCCCAATCCAACTACCCATAATGTAGTGATACTATTAATTGGTATTTTTTTAATATTGGAAATTCTCATTTGCTTTGCAGCCTTATTCTCATATAAAAATAAAAGTTTTGAGGTAAGCCTATCATAGATTATAAGATCATAAATATCATTGTATTCATCTATGAAATCTAGGGTTTTAAGCACTCTAGTATAATCTTATTTTCTATTTGATTTTGCTTTGCCTTTCCTAATAGATTGGATGGTAGTGGTGGTGGACATGCTTGTATAGTGTGAACTCTCAAGTTCTCAACCTTAAAACCCAAGATGATAAAATTAAGAAATGATGAAACATAGGATTTATTTATTTCACTTATCCAAAATTTGATTCTTGAAAAGATGAATAAAAAGACACTGAAAAATGTGGATTGGTTGTGTTGGAACCTAGAATCTCCCTAGTGCACTTCAATGAGCAATCTCCCTATTTTATGACCTTCTCACCTAAAAATAAAATCACTTATCAATATAAGGTTTGCTTCTTATTTATTTTATTTTTCCCAAATGTTAAAGTGAATGAGATGTGTTACCTCTAGACTACACAATTAATACATTACAATTATGTATTGACACTTAAAATTAAATTCAACAGTTGTCTTGCATTTTTGTAGCTTCTATTAATTGATCACTTTCAATGAGAGGTGGTGTCATTCCAATGATTCATCTCAGATAAATTCTTAATTGTTGATCTTTGTAAATCTAACAGTTGAAGGGTGTTTTTAGAGATTTGAGTTTGCAAGCCTAGCGATGTGGGCATTTCATTTCAAAATTCAACTACAATCATCCATCAAGTGTTCATCAAATGATCGAGTGACTTATGATATAAACATGTGTTTTAAAGTTTTTTGTAAACCTTAAAGTCCTCTAGGATACATACTTAGTAAGCGATAAAAGGGGGTCAGTTGGAAAATGAAATAAAATCCATGAATAAACATTTAATTGTGATATTGAGCTAGTGAACTTTTGATGAAAGGATGAGATCTGAAAAATCTTCAACCAATATTAGGATCACTTTACACATCATTAGGAGGGTCATCGAGAGAAGAAAACTTAAAAGGTTTCTAACATCATCAAGTAATCCATGTGGTAGCTTCCCACAATTCCAAAAATTAAAAATGGACCCACTGCAAAGAGCTTGTAGACTCCCAAAATCCTCATGAAATCATACCACATGTCATCATTTCATTACTCACAATCCTAGCCTTTGATAGAAAACCCATTGGAGACATTGAGATGAGTCCACATGTCCTTACTCTGTGGTTCCACGACTCACATATAGGTCTTCTTGAATCATCTCATGGAACTGTGAAATCCCTTTAAAAAGCATGACATTGACACCTGTCCTCTTTTTGCAATTCCATGGTAGTTAACTTAACCTTTATAAAACTATCTGCAAAATCACATAATTATTCCAAAAGGACATCATGTGTATTACATTATGTGGCTCCACAATTGTAATTTTTCTTTAGTAACATACCCTTTGTTGACTAGTAAAAACCACTAAAAAGGAGACAAGTGTCAACCCTTCTATAGTTCTATGGGTGTTCCCTTCTTTAATAAATACTTTATGTGGATTAGAAAAAAGGCATAATAAGCGATGAGAACCATATATTAAGTGCGAGCTCAATTAATTCATTTAATTAAGAACATGTGGAATCTTCTTCTTGAGTGAGTAGTGGGAGAGGATAAAGGGGCTGGTAACTTAACATTGCAAAGGAGTTAATAAGATGACTAATGACATTAGGAACCAAGGGATAAAGTCAAAGAAAAATTAGAAATAAAGTGTGGGGAAAAGCAAACTAGTTAGGGGTTTTTAACCTAATTCATATATAAAGAAACATTTTAATAAACCCTAGCAAGAGTGACAACATTTTGTAGCCTAGAACTAGAGCAAAGACTATGAGTCCTTAAAATGTGAAAATCTACTACCACCAAGAATTTTACAAGTACTACCAAATTTTGGATTTTCAAAGATAGTATCATTGATTGTGGATATCTAATAATTAATAAAATTAATTCTAATTATTTATAATTTGAATGGACACTAAACACATAAAATAATTCTTTACTATAAATGAATAATGAAGAATAACACAACCATTTATTTTATTACAATTGAATTATAAATTTACAATATTACATATCTTTTTAAAGATGAGTAGAGCATGCAAGCTCTTGTATAAATGACACATGCCACTTTACATCAAACACAAATGATACCAAGCTAGTATTAATAGTTTGGTTATGGTGTTATGGGATGCATATCATATTCTCAATCCATGGGGCTTGTTGACAATGCTAGGGAAATGAGAGTTGTGAATATATAAAATATACCTATCATGGTTACCAACTGGAATTATAGAAAAAATAAGGGGTATAAATCTACTACCACCCTCTTCGAGCAACTCCAAGCCACCAAGATAGAACATAATGAAAATTTGAAAGTCCACACTTCCTCTTTAAGGGCCTCTATCAAAATAGAGTATGAGAAGTTGTCGGGTTTCAATCCAAACAAGATTAAAATACTTATGTGGTTGCACTCTCTATGAAAGAACTTATCTCCATCAAATCTCCTCATCCTGGTTCAAAACTTGGCTCAAGGTCCAGGTGAACCAAATCAACTTCTTTCCAATTCTTCCCATTTTGAACTTGAAGGAAATTGGTCTCTCTTTTACTTTGTAATTACATAGCTGGAGGCAAGAGAATTTAGAGTACCCCCAATAATACCACAACATCATCTTACTCCTTATCAACCTCACAAAATGAAAAACCTTATTAGAATTTAGAACATTGCACTCAAAACCATTTTATGGACTTAAGAATGATTTGAGTTGAACTCACCATCCCTATTTATGGCATTTACTAATTTTACTCATGATAATTAATTTTTTTGCTCGTGTGAGGTATAATAATTTCCTTTTTGGAGGTGTCATTAGCACATGGAAAGCCACTGTGAATGTTATTTTGATTGACATCTAGCTTCATGAAAATTGTACTTTAGAGATTTCCTCGAGCATATATATGATATGAAATCTATTGTAAATCTTATTTTGATTGGAAATACTAAGGATCTCCCACATTTAAATGATGTAATCATATCTCAACAACATGTTACATAACTTAAAACAAAAGAATAATTTCAATAGTGCAAATGACGTCAACCTTAGAAGTTAAGGAAATGTAAATTAAGAATGATATCTTAAGGAAAAACACTTCATAAATATAAGATAATATTTTTATTTATCAAAAAATAGAGTTTACATATGAAATGACCCCCTAGGGAATCACCATAATACAAAATGAGTTTAAAATTTTACAACCATTATCACCACCTTCTTTCTCATGAAATCCACACAGGGTTGAGCCAAGAAAACCCACTTTAAATGTAGCCAAAAATTGGTCTGCAACACTTTTCAATACTACAAAAAGCCTGATTAAACATTTTCATTCCCATGGATGCAATAAAAAAATTATCTAACCAATGCCCAATCTCTAATTGTTTCTAGTAGAATATATCTCCTTATGAATTTGAAACTACTTCTTGTACGAGCCCTATGCCAAGCCAGAGCCTCCCTATTTAAGCTGAGTAAAAAGGGAAGATTCTCCACCAAGGCCACCTCCCCAAGAATGAGAAACCATGGGAAATCTCTTGTCCTCAAAACTTCCTAGACATGCCACTGCAAGCATTTCTTCATCACCCCAAAGAATTTCGGTTTAACAATTAGCTTTCAATCACTAGAACCATACCTTTAGATGCATTCAAGTCTAACAATGATGTCATGAACTAAGAGGAAATATTTATGTTGACCCAATATTGATGATCAATAACAATACATTCTTTCCCTAAAACCAATTTAGTTGCTTCCCAAATTAAAATCCCTTTTAGCGACATCATAAAAATTGAATGCAGCTTGAGATCTGTGATCAATCCCCAAAATGTCATTTGTCTCTTCTGGCAAGTTAGATTGATTGGCATTTCCATCAATGCAGTGTGAAAATGAACATTGCAATGCTTTCATTCCTACCAAAATATATGAGTTGGCAATCGACCTTCAAAACTACAACTTGCACTCCAGTCACTTAATGCCTTTGAATTCAATAAATGTGAGGGATTTCAATTGGATTGTGCCAATTATTCTTCCTTCCAATGTTTGTGATGATTTTGCCTAGCAAATGTGGAGGTGGAAAAAAATATCAATTTTAAAAGGTCAATTGTTGATCTTTGTAAATCTAATGGATCTAAGGTGATTATGTTGGGATTAAGGTGCCTCAACCTTAGTGATTCACATGATTAATTTATTAATTTTTTCCATACTTTTTTGATTTAATTAATTAAATTCAATAATATTTGTTTCCAAATTGCTAAGTCACTTTGTGGGACCTAGCAGGGAGTTGGCATCCTACATGCAAGGTGTGAAAAGTGTAAGATTATGACACATATTAAATGGACACTCAATTGGGAAGGAAGAAAGCATTAAACCCACTTGAATGGGCACCATGTTGACATGTGGCAATGTATTTTGGAAATAAGTATTGGCAGGGTCCACTTGTGTGCTAGTTTATCTCTTCGAAAAAGTGGAGGCAAGGAAAGGTGACACTTGTCACTTAGGCGCTCATTTTTGCATTTCATATTATAAAAACCTATAGGAGGTGTGCCTGGATGCCATGTGGCATGTTGTTGACTTGTTGACTTAAGCTTGAAGAGGAAAATTTCTTAACGAATGTTGAGTTGTCACTCAGAGTGACTAGGAGTTGTGGGTTAGTTATATTTTGGTAGTAAATCAAATTTTCTCTATGGGACACCTAGCATGTGAGGTTGCTTGATTTTTGGAGTTGTAAGCCTTATATTTTATTGCATGTACATGTATTTTTGATAAGTTTCTAATTGGGTCACTTGGGATTCACGCATGTTATCGGTTTCAGTTTGCATGTATGCGGAGACTGAGAGATTGACACATGACAAAAATAAATACCCATGTATGAGAAGTATTTTATAATTCCTTATTGCATTTTTTGTAGAGAGCTTGATTGTAATTTTCTAAGATTTTGTAATTCTATCAAATTCATTCTAGATTCATATCACAATGAAACAACACCTGTAAGAGCATAGACTCTATACATTGTATTACAATTTAGTTTAACTAGAAATATAACTGTTTTGTGCTTTGGTGTGTGGGTTTTTTTTGAAAGGGTTTTCCCACATTAATTTTGTGTGTTATGCTTTATGCTTTATGTGTTTAAATCTGAAAATTAACTTAATGCATGTACAATCTTAAAGAAACTGTGAATGTTTAAAGATTTGAAACAAAGTGTTGCAACCTCTTCCTTGATTGATTTGCATTAGGGAAGTGTTTCTGCACTCAAATTTTCTTTCAAATTGCGAAGGTTTGAGTTCACAATTCTAGGGATCCAGACATTTCATTCTGGAATGCAACTACAACGGTCCATCGAATATTCATCAAACAATGAAATATTTTCGTACATTAATTTTAATTTTCTTAGTATATTAACTTATTAAATAATAATATTTTTGTTGAGTATGCTATGATTTTTATTCCCATACAAGTTTCTTGACAATTGAGACTAATATTAAATATATATGTCAAAGAAGTAGAAAAATGAATCATACAAAAATTATAAATGTCTTTTCAGTCTTAAAAATCAATTATTGCATTTTGAAAGCTCAACATGGCAAAGTCGCTGTATATATATTAAATATAAAAAAAAATACAATTTTGAATTACAAATTTTTTATTAGCATTAGCAAAGGAGATTGGAAGCAAAAGATCATGATGGTCCATGTAGGCCCTCAAGTAGGTGTTTAAGCAAGAGGTGAATTGAATTGAACAAATTAAGAGCAGAGATGAAAAGGGAATCACCCAACTCCTTCCTCCAAAACTCCAAACTTAGTAGTGATTCATTTGTCATATCATGGACCAGACCATACCTCATAAAAACTAGGGAAATAGCTTGCACTATAGAAGAAATTGGTTCATCTTTGGGAAATATTCCACTAACAAGAGCTAACCCAAATTCAAAATTATAATGCTCAAGTTCCAACTCCAACGAAGAGAGTAGATGAAAGGATAAAAATAACATATTTCCAACATCTTCACCAACTCTTTATCCAACAAAATTTACATGTAATTGGACAAGAAAGAAAAATATATCTCAAAAAATAGAGCATGGGGGTTGTTTTGAAGTCATTCCCTACTCAAAATTGTTCTTATAACCCCTTGAACAGAAACACAAGGAATAGTAAAAACCCTACCCAAATTTTATCTATTGTATGCATTATTGCTTCTTTTCTCCCAAAAATATTTGGGTAGCATGACATGCCATGAAGACTATAATATCACAGTGAAATTGTGAATAGAGAAGAGAGAAATAGAAATTAAATATTTTATAAATGATATGAAGAACATCAAGTTGGGGAAGTATATATAGAATGAAGACTTCAATACTCGACACTTGAGCATTTAATTCACCATAAGACACACATGTTTATGTGACAATACTATTTCGTAAAAATTGAGTCATGACTTTAAGTGATTTAGTAAGTAATAATGCACCTAAATAAAAGGTCAATCATTGATCTTTGCAAATCTATAACATGCCCATTGTTCTACATAGTAATTTTTCTATGTTTTACCCATAAGTGAATAGTTTATGCATCTAACCTTTAAGAACAATAAAATATTTCTTTTCCTTTAAATAATAAATGCACATTTGGAACATATTTCAAACTTTCCCATTGCATACAAAAGAATTCCTTTCATTAATTCAAGTAATGATGATACATAATTTCCATATAACATTTCATATTTATAAATCCCATAGAGATGGATACAAGTTTACATACATAGCTTAAACAAGCTTATAGAATATATAAAGTAAAATTGGTCCAGGTAGTCCCCCTCAAAATTTGGACACCAATTGATGAGGAGAAGCATCACTCAAGTGCTTTTCCACCAACCATAGACTTACAACGGTCTCCAACACATCTACCTAACTGGTAAGATGGCCCTACCCTTTGAAAAAGAGATTGGTTTAGTAACCTCATAATACTAGCCTTTCCTGAGCATGGTGTTGTGTCCTACATATCTGGAACTAACATAAGTGGCTACAACCTACATGTATGAATATCCCTGTCTAGTATATAAACCCGGATCACAATGAATTGATTGTGTAAACAATGGCTACTTACACTACTTTGGCCATATAATTCACCACCTAGTACTTCGAGCGAGAGTCATATATTTCACCCACCTTCCTAGCTCTATTTGGTTTTATGACCATTCATACTCTATATCTTAGTTACCCCCTTTCCCATGGATTAGACAAATCCCAAGAATAACCCACTGAACAACTCATAATCAAAATGACTTTACTACCAAAGTGATTCTAGCAACCTCTTACTTTATGCTACATATTTTTAGTATAGACATCCTACATATAGCGATGACAACTGCGTATAGTATAAATACATTGCATTCATACAAAATCTCATATAGAGGGTACATACATACATATACATTATAATCCAATATGATAAAATTCTATAACATAAGGAACAACCAAGAAACATGCAATCATGTACAAGCATCACAACATATTCAAAAGCATTATTTTCCAACATAACAACAAAACTATTTAACCTTTCCAACATAAATGATTTCAAAATGGCTATTTGTTGTCCTCAATTTTTGACATGCCGAAAATTGGAGCAACCTACCAAAAATTTGAGGTTTTTCTCTCTAAAGAATGTTTTACGAGGTGCTGAGGTCAAAAAACTTTAGATTTCAATTGATGATCCCCTTGGGCATCCTTTCATCAGCTCCCCTTTCCGTTTTTGTAAAATTCTGAGTCATTTTTCTTGTCTTTCTGGTCAAATTCGGGGTTTTAAGGCAGCTCAGCAAAATAGGGAATTTTAAGTCTAAAAGCAAAATTGCTAAAGTTTCCAAAAGTTCCGATTTTTGCTTAAGTGATAAAAAGTTCCTACTTTGCTAAAAGAAAAATTGCTAAAGTCACAAAAAGGTCCGAAATTGCTTAAGTTGCCAAAAATCCCTACTTTGTCAAAAATGAAAATTGTCAAAAGAGCTAAAAGGTCCGATTTCACCTATTTGACAAAAATAAAATTGTTGAAGTGATAAACAGTTCCTATTTTACTCATGAGTAGTGAAAAAAGTTGTTGAGTGAGGTTGAAAACCCGATTTTGGTTATTTTTATTCTTGCTTGGCTCGAAAACCCTGATTTGAGAGTTCGCCCAGATTTGAAGAAGAGTTTGTGTTCAAATTCTATTGTATACCTCTTTCTAAGGAGCTTTCATAAATTCTTCAGCTCAAATCGCGTCCTCAGCTTGATTATTAATCTTCTCTTCTTTGCTGAAGATTGTGCAAAGCATTTGGGGTTTTCTCTTCATTTTTGAGCTTCTCTTTCGCAGGTATGTGTTTTTATCTTGTCTTTTTCCTTTTGTTTGTTCTTCCTCACTGTCAAAACTATGCTTTGTCTTTGGTAAAACATTTTTTTTAATGATTTAAGTTTCTTCTTCAATCAAAAAATGCGTTTTGTCTTGACCAAATCACGATTTTATTTCTAATGCCTTTTGTCTTGCATTGGATGTTTTTAGAAACCACGTCTTTGTTTGTGGTCATTCTCTTCATATCAACATAGCGTTATTTTTGATATTTTCTTTTCAAACAGCAAAAAACGTGATTTCCTTTGTCAAGCGTGTCTTTACTTTTTATTAAATGTTGTTTTCCTTTGAAAATGCATCCCATTCGTAGCTGAGAAACAAGTTATTCATGGACCATCATGTTCTCATGCCACCATAAGAGGGTCATTTCTAAAATCGTATTTTCTCATGGTGAAAACGTGTTTCTTCACAAACATCTCCTTTTGAGTGAAAAACACGTTGTGTTTAACCTTTCCTGCTGAGAAGTGTCAGTTTCATTTGTCTCCTTGTCAATACATCATTTTGAAAAGTCATATCACATACATTGCATCTGAAAATGTTAGTCACAAAAGCCATTTTTGCTAAGCGTCTTTCCTTTTAGCAAAAACATGTTTTTCTCACTTCTTCATTTTCCATTTTCCATTCTCATTTTCCTTCACCAAATTTGCCTCTTTCATTTCACCGCATCTCATTTTCATCAAATCATCAAACCCTCTCTTTGCCATTTTTCGCAAAAAAAAATGCCTTGGCCTAAATTCGGGTTTTCATTATCAAATAGCAAGTCAGGATTTTTCATGAGAATTGCAAATGTAAAAGTTGCAAAACATAAAATTGCTAAATGTTCTAAAAATCCCGACTGCACTTTGTAAAGTTGTTGAAGACACTCAAAAACCCGAAATGCTTCAAAAAGCTTTAAAGTTGAACTTTTTTGAACTTGACTTCAAATTCAAGTTAGAAAATCTTTTTGACTTGCTGTTCCAAAAAGAGAAAACGTTGCTTTCAGTTGCAATCAACCCACCAAGACTTGAATTGGTCTTTATCATTCATTCTCCATCATCATTCAGAAGGCAATTTCATTACCCTAGGGTTTGAGTCTTGTTGTTAATGGTTACCATGTCTTCACACATTGATGCTAATGATGTTCTGACCTTATGGGGTTTTCACTACAGCCTTGCAAATTCCTGCTCAATGACAGACAAACCCACTTCTCCAACAAACAAGAAGATGAAATAAAAATTTGATAAGTATCAGAATGAGATTTCTCCATCTCATGTGGTCTCAAGCATAGATGAAATCAAGGACATAGAAATTGGGCATGTTGCTATGTCTGAGTTTCTTAAGAGGGCCGAGAAATCGACTTCTCATGATATGCAGTTGTTGCTGAGGAGTCATATTCACTTGGTGTCTACTTTTCCTATTGCTGCCCTTGAGCCAGAATTTGTTCTTGCATGTGCATCCCACTTTGACAGTGAATATAGAACCATCAAGGATGATGATGACAACGTGGTTATCATACTTGATCCTGAAACTATCAATAGAATCTTTAGAGTTCCTGATGCTCCTACATATTCAGAAATCATAGTGAAGAGTGCTCATAATCATTACGAGCAGAAAAAGAATGATTGTATCAAACATATCAATCACAGGTGGCTTCTCAAATCACGACCTTGTGTAACCTGGATACCCAAATTGTATCGGTCTGATTTTAAGGAAGAGATTAATGATATGATCACTCTCCTGAGTAGAATAGTGGGGTTGAAAGTTTCCAATATGTTTGAAAGCTGGATGTATAAATTCATCGTGGTTATCAGAAAAGCATAGTACCCAATCTTTTGGGGTGAAATAATCAACGACAATTTGTGTGAACAACTTGCATAGGTTCCTACCACACTCACCTTCTACATGAATTCATATTTGGTTTATATAGCAGCTTCATTGAGGCATTTTCTAGGCCTTTCTACTAAAGGTGATAGATCATTGGTTCCTGTATGGGAGTATTATGATCAACTAACTTTAAGGCAAAGTCGGGTGCATTATAGAAGAGTTCAAGATGCTTTCTTTGGTCATCTCATGTGTTTATTTGACAAAGCATTGGAAAACAACAGGGTATCTGAGGCTGCTTGGAGGAAAGTAAATGATTATGGTTGCCTATTTATTCAATTCCCTACCTTCGCTTATATGAGAGTTGGTTGTTTTGAAGACCAACCTTATATGCTTCCAAGATATCTGACAAATAAAATCATTTTGATGGAGCTGGGAAGGAAGTTGATGATAGTGCATGCACGCCAAGCTACACAACATAAGACTGGAGTCAGTATTTCATCAGATAATCCATTGATAATTGGGAGGTACTCTTTGACAACTTCCTCAAGGGCAAAAGCAATGGAAGCTGAACTTCAAAAAATAAAGTTAAAGAAATTTCAGGCCATAATGGAATTTGACTACAAAAGAGTGAAAGATAAAATTAAAAGAGACTTCACTCATGTACAATGCATTGAAGACATTTGGGCAGACCTCCGAACAGAAAAAGATATCTATAGAATGGATTACTGCAGGTTCATGGTGGAACAAGTTGTTGATCTCAATCTGACCTTAGTTCCAAAAGGAGTAATTGATGATGGGCAGGTTTTAGATCCTGAATATGAAGAACAAGAGGTGGCTAACGCTCTCATTCCTACAATCCAGCAGTCTCAAAAGGAATCTACCTCTATTTTTGATAGATTTCAGTTAGTCTTAGCAAATACCAACACTTGGCTCAAAAGCATAGGTGTTAAAACTATAAAAATCAGAATCGGAGCTGAGGATGATTCAGCTGGTCCCAAAGGATTGAAGTCAGAGGTTAGAGATAGATCAAAAGAAGGAGCTTCCTCTTCAGGTACCAAAATTAAGTTGAGAGTAAGTCAGACTGTGGAAGAACCATTGGAGAAGGAAACGCTAAAGGAGAAAGAAGTTAAGGAAACGCAGATTCAAGTTTTGGATCAACAAGAAGAAGAGGAGGTTCTTGAAACCTCTACTATTTTAAGTGAAATGTCTCCTCACGTTGAAGCTCCAATACCTGTTTCAGTGATATCCCCTATTTCTCCCATTGACAGTGATGTTGATTCTTTCTCCACAATATTTGTTTCTTCCATTCCACCTTCAGAAGCTATTCATCATTCCTCAGCCACATCAATAATGAATACACCTATGAGAAGCTTGCATGACAACTTGGAGAATGTTTTTGATACAAATCCAATCTTTTCGGTAATATCAGAGATAACTCTCCTAGAGATAGATACATCAGCAACAAGCTTTGATTGTTTCATGGCTGATCCTAGTCACAATTTGTCTTCTGAGAAAACCATTGTTGCTATACAAACTGAGGCGCCTCCTAGAATTTCAGTTGTGACACAAACTGAGTTCATTTCTATGCAGACTGCAGTTGCTGTTTCAAATGTGAGAACCTTGGATCTTCCTCCATGGTTAAACTCAGTTTCTCCGAAGAGAAAGAAACAAGCAGTCTCTCCTGATGTGTTTGATTTCCAGAAATTGAAGAAATCCAAACCAATGGTTGCAAAGAAAGCAAAAACAGTCTCGCAAGTGTTTATTGACAGTAATAAAATGAAATATGTTGAGATAGCAAAACCTCTTGTTGACAAACCACATGAAGAGATGCAGGTGTCTGATTACATATTCACTAGGGTGGAATTAGGCAAGCAGACTCATGCTAATATGATGCAAGATGCTCAGAGTTCAGTGACAGTCTTGGCACAAAGCTACAATGAACTTCTAGCCAAGAAGGAGAAACTCAAAGAGGAAAATGAAAAACTAGTTTCATTTATTCAAAGGATTACTGGGTCATTAGAAACAGTTGGTTCACCATCTTCATTTGCTCCTAATGAATCAGTCAGGCAATTAGAAATAATTGCACAAAAAGCTAAAGCAGTTGATTCCTAGACAACTCAATTAATTGATCAAGGAATACCAGTAGTCGAAAAGGCATTGAAGAATTTGAGTACTGTCAAAGCAGCAAGATTCAAAATGAATCAAACTCTAGAAGCCTTTCAACAAAGTCTACATTCTCTTGAGAAAGACTTAAAAATCTGGCATGAGATAGATCAAGTGAAGCTGGAAATTCTGTGCAACAACTTAGTGATTTCAAAAAGGGAAAAATACATAGAGTTTGAGGAACTTATGACAAACAAGTCATTAGTTATTCAAGATCTTATTAAAGATGTCCAGGCTATGCTTGAGATGAGTGCTGAAGTTGAACATGACATGCTTTCAGACTTTGAGAAAATCCCTTGCAAAGTTTTAAGTCATGAAGGGGAATTGCTTGCAGCTAGTGATGTTGTTTCTCAAATTACTGCAAGTCTTCACCAGGAGCTAGATTCAGACCAGTTTTCTATGGATACAATCCATAAATTTTTCAATCACCAGCTGGTCTTTAACAAGATGCAAGCTGCTTTCGAAGAACATAGAGAGGCGACAGTCAGATACTATGATGTTATCATAAAGACCATTGTCATTGCTAGAAATACACTTGGTCCCGATCCTGATGAGTTGCAGGGAATTATCAGCAAGTTTCTATCTTTCAAAGCTAGGAATGCGACAGAGTGAAAAATTTTAGATTGTTTAATGTATTTTACTTTCGACAAAATATATGTAAAAAAAAGTTTTGCAATTGCAAGTATTCTTTTCTTGTAGTTTTGGAAAATGTGATTACATGTAAATTCTTACAAGACAAATCACAATTTGGATTGTAATTTTGAATAAGTCAATTGCAGTTAGTTAGCGGTTGAGAGATTTTTTCAAGTTTGTTGAGATCCTCCCACCTTTTTCTCAAGGCATCTCTCCTATAAATACTTGAAGAGGTCTATTGTAATCTTGATCTTTTTAGCGAGCAAGAAATCTCTGTAGAATTTTGTACTCATAAAGACTTTGAGCTTTATAGTTATAAGTTGTGAATTTTCAAGTAATATCAAGGAGTTGGAATTTCAGACTTTGAGTTGAAGCCCTACTTTGCATCCTTTGTGTTCTTATGTCATTTTGGAGCATTACTTTGTGACTGCTTGAAAATTGTGGAGTATTGTTGAAGAGAGATTCAATTGAAATATCTACAGTCTTTGTGCTATAAATGTTGAAAGTTGAATTCGTAGTTAGTATTAGAAATTGAGAAGAATTGCAAGACTTTGTGCTCATGGTAGTTCTCATTTAGAGTAGTTAATAGATACATCATAGTTGCAGACTTTGTGTTGTTTTATGCTATATATTTGCATTAAGTAATCATTCTAAAAAGGGTAGATAGGATTTCATTCCTCAAGACTTTGTGCTTGATGGTTGTTTTCCCGTCCCGGAGGAAGTGACAGAAGTCTTTGTGCTTTTAGGAAACTTTATTTCCTCTTTCTTGGTCTCACTGCATAGCTGTTGTAATAAGTTTTCTTAATGTTTGCTATTGCTTTTCTGCGAAGAGAAAATAATATAATCTTTCCTGAAATAAGAGGAATGATTGCTGTCCTACCCATATTAGTTTTGTTTAGTTAAAGGGGGAGCCTTCCCTTAATTAGGAGAGTTTTATCTCATGTGCTGTGGCTGAAACCACAATTTTGTATGCTTTCCCACATATACAAAATTTTCAACCAACACTATTCTAGGGTGTTGCTCCTGCCCCTGTATCATAATGTCTACTTTGTCATGAAGTATTTTATGCTAGAGGGTCGCTTTCAATTGATGCATGGATATCATTTTCCAATCCTCAACCATATTAGGCACTAGGAAAAAATAAAATTACCCTTTTTTCCTCCTCTCCTCCCTGAAACATAGCCTAACCAATGGTGTGAACCCTCATTTATACTAGGGATTGATTAAATCCATATGCAAGTATATGCTTTCTACCACCCTGCAAAGAAATGCTTTCCATAACCTGATTGAGAACCCCACCCATAGAAGTTATGTGGAAATTAAACTAATTGAACGTTGATCCCACTCCCCTATCAAAGAACTTATCAACACTACCCCTAATGTTGTGGACCCCTCATGGTCAACACTTCTTAAAATAACCCTTGAAAAATGCACTACTTCCCACCCTCTTCTATTTCTAATAAGAAAAGAAAACTACTAATTTGAGAGCTAGGTGCTGACCCTAACACCATAACCATTTCATATGACATTAAGAATAGCCATGAATGTGGGTCTACTACCTCAGTGGGTCATAGGTCTACTCGTATGGCTTTGGCAGAGTCCAAGGGGTTGAATAATAGGAAAAAATAAAAAATCTTAGAGGAAACGAACTTGGAAGAGCCTTTGGAAAGCAAAAAAGAGAAAAAGATTGCTAGGGAGGGAAAGGATTCCTCCTCTGAAGAATGCATGCTTGATAGTCTGGGTGAAGTTGGGTCTCTTGGGGAAGAGGTGTTGGTGTCGGAGGACATGGAGGACTTGATCCAAGAGGAGGAGGAAGGGTTTAATCAACAAGAGGATGTGTAGGAGGATATTGTATAGTTGAGGATAAAGGAGTGACTACTACTAATTTAGAGGACATAGGCATTAATGTGGTGACCCCTGGTAATGAATAATGCTCGAAAGATAAACACATGGAAATGGAGAAAATTAAAATTGAAAGGTTGGAAGGAAGGATGGAGCTGATTGAGAAAATGATGCAGAAAGAGTACAATGCTAACAAATTTCATGTTCTGGAGAGTGTTGTGCTGAACATATGCAAGGTTATGGATGTGGTGATGAAAAGAGCGGTGATGGCTATAATCTCGAGACAAGGTAAAATCAAGAAACAACAGAGGAAAAAAGAGAATAGGGATAATGTTGATTTGTCTGGAAAGATGGAGATAAAAGATAGCATTGAAGATTTTGTGGAGAACCTGAAGAAGGCTTGGAGCCTTATTGAGGATTCTTAATCCTTAGTTTTTGTTTATTTTGCTTTCCGATGCTTGTTGGTAGATGGTTTTTTGGCTCTCCTATTAGGACTTTCGATGGAAAAGGCTCTATATGCTTGAACTATATTGTTTTAAGTTTTATTCCTATTATGAACATTATGAACTTGTTGGGTACTCTTTATAGGTTATGCTTTTATTAACTCATTTTGTTGATCAAAGTTTATACAGACTGGTTAAAAATATATTGGATCCTTGATAGATTAATTTGTTTTGATGCGGTTGGTATTGGCTGATGTGGGTTTTGGTTGGTTGGGCGTGGGGAAGTGGTTCTCCTTCTATTTTTCTATTATGTCCGGTAGTTGTTTCGCTAGACTATTTTGTTGCTTTGCATGGGATTGAGGCCCTTTCCCTGCTTAATCAATCAAAAACATAATTGAAAAGGGTATAGAAACTAGCATGCCTGTATAATGCTCCAATTGATTTAACTCCCTTCCTAGCTCTATTCCTCAAGATCGCTTGATACTTCCTTCAAGATCAACTCAATTTCCCTCTTCTAACTTCTCACTAATTCTCTCAACAATCACCAATACAAAACAGCAATACATCTCTCAAACTCACAAGATCTCAACTCTCTAACTCATAAATCATAGAAAAATAACAAGATAATCAGATTGAAAAGTGTAGCAATTGGTAGAATGAGCACCTCTATTTATACTAAATTGTGTGCAATCGAAGGCTACAAACAAGTTAATATTTCTGCCACCTTTTTATCCTCATGCAATGACTCATCAAAGTAACTTACAGGTTTGCAACACATAATAGTCCTCTCCATTTTAATGACCAAGTCAACTTGTTATAAGGGACAACAAGACTCTATTACTAAGTCAAATGAATAGGAAGCTAAAAAGCAAGTTTCCTAAATCAAATTCCTTCACATAGTGCTACCAAGTTTACTTTTGACTGAGTCTCAAGGCTATTATCAGACTATGTGTAGTTTTTAGACTTCTTTTGCATTCTATACACTTCCATATTGGCGACACATTCATAAGGTGGTGCCCCATAAAATAGTGTAGCTTTGACTGTTTCCTTTATGCTTAAACTACATTTATCTCTCCTTGAAATGTTTACACAATAGTTACAAATCCATACATGCTTCTAAAATTTGGTTGACTTGGTCTTTTATTGCTTTATGTGTTGGTTGTTATGTTTCTAAAGGCTGCACTATGCATTATCATATGCGCCTTATTCATTCAAGCGTCTTACTTAAGAATAGTGCTATATATATTGCGCTTAGAAATTATCACAAATGATTTTCATTTATATATTATATATCATATATACATTTATATATATATTATATATATATATATATATATATTATATATATATATATTAATATATACCCATTTCATAAAGTTATCAAATACATTTAATTTACGATAATAAACATATATAAATATATAAATAATAATATTATGTATATATATACAGTATATAAATACAAATACATAATACTATTTCAATATTTTTATAAAAATACTCATACTCATAACCATCGATTGACATATATACACATTTTATACATGTATCTCATCAATACCATAATAAACACATAAGGAAGGACTTTCACAGGACATCAAGACCTAATCACATTCCTCAACCCAAACATTCATTAAACAAGATCACAAACCAATATAAACATTTACAACCAAAACTGAAGATTACTTACCATCTACTCGAACTGACTTGACTCAACTAAGACCAACTAGGGTGAGAGTGTGTGAGTGCTCAACTAGGCTCATTAAGGGTTACCAAATCAAGTTCTTCTCCTAAGTGATACTTCCCCTCTCTTCTAGAGGTTCGAACTTGTTCCTGCACTCAACTTAGCACAACATAATCATATGCATCGTACATTTCATAGTTAGAATCATTATAAAATATCAAGATGCATTGATCATTCATTCATCATATTTCCATTCAAGATTCATAAAACACATTCATATAAAGATTCATAAAAGACATTCATATAAATATTCATAAAGCACATTCATATATTCAAGCAATTTAACCAAACAAGTTAATAGTAAATAGGTAATATCACTTGGGGTATAACAAAATCTAATGGTTCTAGGGTGATTTCAGAAGTTTGAGTTTGCAAGTATAGTGCTTTAGGAATTTCCTTGTGAAATGCAACTATAGTTTTCCATTGAACATGTATCAAATGGTAAAATATTTTTGTACATTAATTTTAATTTTTTGAGTATATGAACGTTATATTAGCTTATTAAATAATATAACGAGCATTAAGTTGCACTAATATCTAGCTTCAATAGAGTACTTTGAAGCACTGGAAAGAAGAGAATTAAATAGCTTGTACCTTAATCATTGCCAATATCCACTAACAAGTCACAACAAATTTCACTCACTTTTGATCAAAACTTATAAATATGTTGACACTTATCTCCATTCTGAAGACTTTATGTAGGAGTTTGGGTGTGGAAAATTTGTCATGGAATAAGACAATATATAACATTTTATATTTTAACACCATGCTATGATTTTTATTCGTTAACCAATTTAATTCGCCACGAAAAGATTTCATTGGTTTGAATACAGGTTTAATTTGTTGACAATTTTTTTCATTGGTTTGAATACAACTTTAATTTGCTAACACAAATATTTTATTGGTTTTTATACAGGTTTAATTCACCAATGAAAATATTTTATTAGTTTGAAAAAAGGTTTAGTTCACCAATAAAAATATTTTATCGGTTTGAAAATAGGTGTAATTCACCAACAAAAATATTTTATTGGTTTGAAAACAAGTTTAATTCGCTAATGAAAATATTTTTGGTTTGACAATAGGTTTAATTTTCCTATGAAAATATTTTATTGGTTTCAATAAAAGTATAATTTGCCAACATTTTCTTCAAACTTCTCTAAGTGATTGCAAAAGATTCGTCAATTAAATTTATATTTTTTCCAAAAAAAGAAAAAAAACACCAATGAAATCAATATTTTTTTTAGAAATTATACAAGATTTTCCAAGTTTTAACACCTTTTCCCATATGGGTTTCTTAAATTTATCCCTACACCAATGATAAAATGTTGTTATAGATGATTAATACAACAACCCAACCACCCGATACCACCATAAAATGGTGGTGCATGACCATTCACAGAGATAGAGACTACTACCACCCCACACATTATTAACACTATTATGTAAAAATAACTTAAAATTGAGTGTGCATGAGCCTTAGCCACTAGTGCCTGCCCTAACGAACATGAAGAAATATTTGACCCATTCCCAATTGCCAACCGATTCAAGAAACAAAATCCTTTTGAGGAAACGACATCTCTACATGTCAAATATTCACCACTACACCCAAGATTAGAAGCCAGTGAATATCATTGGGCATAGGTATTCCAATCCCATGTCGAGCGATGATAATAACATTCTCCACACCCATAAGATAGTCTCATTGAATTAAAATTCTAGCCATTACGAGCACCATCCCTTTCGATTCATTCAAATCTAGTAAAGTTGCCACAAAATGTGATGAGATGTTTGAGTTTACTCTATACTTGTCATCTACATGCATCAACTCCCACCCCAACACTAGCTTGATTGCTTTCAATGCAATCCTCCCTAAAAATTTAAACATTGACCTCAACCTCAAGTCTATGATATCTCCCAAAAAGGCCATCTAATGCTTGGGCATGCCAACCTTTAGGGAATATCTGTTGCTTAAGCTCCTTTGAATCTTTAGATCCTATGAGATGAATTTAAGGAGCCCATTAAAACTAGAAGGACTATCATTAACTCAAGTTGCATTAACTGTACTTGAAAAAATAATTGAAACTACCTCCCACCTTGACAATATTTTTGTACATTAATTTTCAATTTTATGAGTATATATATAAAAGTGGCAAAGCCACTATAAAATTTATATTGAAATTGAAGCAAAATATTACATTTTACAAACCTAAGATGGAAAAAAAGGCTTATAGTAGAAGTGGTAGAGCCACTATAAACTTTATATTAAAATTGAAGCAAAAAATATCATCATAGAAGCCCAATATGGAAAAAAAAAGACTTATATTAGAAGTCATACAACTGTAGATTTTAACATTAAAGAGCCACAATAGAGAAAAGGATAATTTATGCAACTCTCACTTGAGCTTGCAAGATCAGAAGGTGGTAGAAAGAGAGGACATGCGTGTGGGACCTCTTCAACATGTTTTATGAGAAATGTATTGAATTGAAAATATTAGATGCCTCAACATATATTGATTCACCCACAATAGAACACAAAGCATTTAAAGATCTACTAAAAAAATAAGGGTTTTCACCAACAAGTCCATTGACCATCACAAACAAAATTTCAAGATAGGAGTATCACCATTTAAAATATTTTTCCTGTCAAGAAAGCTCCCCACCAAGGATAATCTAGAGCTAAAATTATAGTTCTTCAAAGCCTCAAACACAACAAGAAAAGATAAAATAAAAGGTTGGAGATAGCTCCCAAAAAGGAAGTTGACTGGTTTTGCACACCAAAGAACATCCATTAGATTTGAAACAAATAAAGAAGCGACCTTAGATGGGAAGCTAGTCTCTGTCAACCACCATATTAACAACCAACTCCACTTGATCACATTGATATAAGAAAACATGACACAAATTCTCCCTTGACAAAGAGAACTTGTCTCTCACTTCCCAGTGGTGACAAGGGATAAACACTTTAAATTGGGACACTATTTCAAGACAAAAAACAGAAGCAAACAAAAAGAAAGCCCAACCATGAAATATATTGTTGAAAAATAAAGAATGAAGACATCAATACTCAGTAGTAGCACATGGGAGAGCCATTGAAAATGTTAGTTGGACTAACATTTGACTTCAGGCAGAGTACTTCAAAGCATTGAAAATATACAATAATTAAATGGCTTGTTGTACCTTAATAAATTTTGCTCACTTTCGACCATATTAGCATTTGATATTTTTTCCACCCACACTATGATTTTTATTCACATACAAGTTTAATTTTCCATGAAAAATATTTCATTGGCTTGTTTGAATACAATTTTAATTCGTCATGAAAATATTTTATTACAGGTTAATTCGTCAACAAAAATATTTTATTGGTTTGAATACAAGTTTAATTTGCCAACAAAAATTTTATTGGCTTGAATATAGGTTTAATTTGCCAATGCAAATATTTTATTGGTTTTGATACAGGTTTAATTCACCACAAAAATATTTTTTTGGTTTGAAAACATGTTTAATTCGCCAATGAAAATATTTAATTCATTTAAAAACATTTTTAACTCACCAATGAAAATATTTTATTGATTTCAATAAAAGTATAATTTGCCAAGATTTTCTACAAACTTCTAGTGATTCAAAAAATTTGCCAATAGAATTAATATTTTTTCAACAGAGTTAAATATTTTTTTGAGAATATTGCAAGATTCGCCAGGGTTTTTATTGTTAGAGTAAAATAATTATTATTCAATTGTTTATTACTCTTTATGTATTAAGCCACCTTTTGTGGCGATGTGTCACTTGAAGAGGTTGTTGGACTCTTGAAGGATGTCTGACATTTCTCACTTTCTACTAGTGGAACTTTGTCGCCACCTTGAGTTGAGCACTCCTACAATGACTCAAACTCATCATCCTATATGTACATCGTCCTCTTTGAAGATTGCACACACTTCTAATCAATCATTGAGTTATTGTATTACATTGTTATTTTCAATCTCATAAATTGAGTGTGTGCTTGCTTGACTTGCATGACTCAACTAATACAAACATTCCATGTAGAGTCGTTTTGCATTTGAGTGCTAGTTCAATTATTTTTATGAGAGTTGTTTTAAAACACTAGTGCATACAATTATAGTTTGTCGTATTTTATGTTATATTTATGCCTGATCAAGGAATTTGAAGGCTCAAGAAACTTGTGAGAGGAGGTCGTCTGAAAGATTCAGATTGTTATTTTTGAAAACATTGTATGTTGTTTGAGAGTTGCATAGACCATATCAAAGGTTTTCTATGACTGAACTATGTTTTGATGAGTGCGTGAAGCATTTCTCCACATGGTGGATAGAGGGATCTACTACTTAAGGTTATTTTTTTGTGTGTTTGTTGTATCTTCCTAATATGGATACAGAGGACTAATTTTTTCCTTCTAAGCATGTGAATTAACTCTCATTGAGTGAGTTGCAATTGATGTGTACAAATATTTGTGTGGCATGTAATTTTGGATACCACACTTTTAGAGGAAGATATTTTTCAATTTGGTCCACTTTCTACAAAAAAACTATGTATTCAATGGTCACCTCCCTCCTCAAGTTGAAGTTTTCTATCACGCGTTATTGCCCTTCTGACTTGGGATGCACTCCAATTGACCTCATCTCCACAGGGAGAAGGAGTTTAGCTTACATTATTTGTGGAAAATGTGAATTAATTAAAGCTCCAACAATTTTCAAGAAGTCAGTCAAAACACAACATCTATGCTCCAGCGAGGATGTGTCTCTCCACACATTATAGATCTCAACCAATAGGTCGGGTCAAGTTCTAATTCAAACACCACTCTCCAGCTAATTTTCAAAGTTTTTTTTGCAACTATCATTTCATTTAAAAATTATATACCATCAAGACTACTTACACCTCTATATTTGGTTAAGCTTTAACTAATGTTTACAATTAAAGTGAAAATTTTATTGTAACATTTAAATTGTAGGCCAGCTATTAGAATTTTTTGTCCCAACAATATTTTTATTAAAACACAAAAATTTAAGCTAATCACTAGTGGTTATATTAAACCGTTTAGGTACAATCAAGATCTTGCAAAGGGGGAGTAGTTTTCTTGGCATAACTTTCAAAGCATAAGTTGGATTTTTTTATTGTGAATAGTCATCGAAAATCTCTTTTTGAGCCAAACAAGCTAGCATTGAGATGATGTGAAAAATGTGTTGTTCAACACAATTTTTTGTCTCCTCTTGTAAAAGGTAAACTTTTAGTTTCTAAGTACAAAATTAGGCATACATGATTATTATATCTTTTGATTAGCTACTCACATCGAGTGATGCTTTTATAAAAGTGAATATCATTTGCCCATTTCATTAAAAATGATATCACACTCAATTATAAAGTATCATTATTCATTACTTTGAAATTGTTACATGCACTAAAACCTATAAAGTGTCAAAATTCATGGGGGGATCAAAATAATAATAAAGAGGGCTTGTCTTGTGTATTATTTTGCAAAATGAACATAATCCTAACACAATTTAACTTCTATGAATGTAATCAATCAATGGACATAAAACTCAAGAAACTAGGATTGCATTGTGTTACCATGGATTTGGAACTTGAACCTATAGGAGCGACTAAGAAATGAAAATTACATAATCAAACTGATGAAGTCTATGGAACATTGTGTACATTCATTTCTACTAGTCTTCACTTTCACATTGATTCTACCACAACACCTAATGATGCATGGACAACATTAGAAAATTTATTTGGTAAGCAAGATGTTATGAGGGGACATCAACTAGAAAATGAATCGATAAGCCTTAATCTACAAGTCTTTAACACAATACAATTTCTTTAGTAAATTGAATATTCTAAGGTTTCAACTCAAACAAAGTGGAATTAAAAAATAGGATGAATAATTGGTCCTATGTATCTAGTCAAAATTAGTTCCTCAATATTTAGTATTTGTTTCTACTTTTCATGCAACAAAGAATGTCTTTGGTGCATGCTATACTATGCCACTACTCTCATATTTTGATGTTTCTCTCACAAAGGAGCAATAAAAACTAATTCATTTGGGTACCATGCAACATTCAAAGCCACAAGTTTTTGTTGCAAAAAAATAGAAGGACAAAGAAATAAAAATAGTAAGACACAAAAAGTGAAGCACTCTTTCTACAAGAAAAATGGGCATAATGAAGACGAATATGTGAAGAAAAATATATACTACCTTGAGAATCTACTTGAGCAACAATGAGTTCCTATCTCCATCAAATAATCTTCATCTACTTCAACATCTAAAGGAAAAGTATAATGGTTATACTATAGGTTCAAAAATTGATAAATGGGCTCTTGATTCAGGAGCTTTGCATCATATGTCTCCTTATCCAAAAGTGTGCATGTCCTTTTATCCTTCTAGTGTTAAAAAGTACAAGTAGCTAATTACACTTTCATGTGTTTGTGGATAAGGTACAATTGAGGTATGAAATCATAGTATTTCTAATATCTTGTTTGTTCCTAAATTGGTGAACAACATTCTTTTCATTTGTCAACTTACAAAATTTGGGAAGATAGTTGAGTTTACATCAACTTCAGTGACAATACAAGACTCTTAGAGAAAAAATATTTTTGTAGAGGGCGCGCTTAATCAAATATCTCATGTTTATACATTTTCACAATTTTCTCCACCGAATTCATACTCACAAATTCATTCTTCCACTTCCAATATGGACAATTCATCTCCTCCACTATCTCTTGTTTCATTAGAATTCATAAGCGCTTCATCAAGAGCATCTAGAGGTTCTTTCTAGTAACATATTACAAGAAGAAATTCATCATCTTTTAGAGGCTTCATAGTCTCTCATTATTGTACTTTATTGTTATCATCTCTATTTTGGAGGTTAGTTTTTTCCCATAGGATTTTCTACCTTTCTCAACCTTTGGGAGAGTTTCATTGTACATGGGTATCTCATCAAGCCTAGTTGTCAGGACCCATCTATCTGTGTACCCACCTAAGCTGAGCTTAAAGGGGTGTTAGATTAAAATAATACTTATTTAATTTTTTATTACTCTTTATGTATTGGGTTCTTCCACAATAATGGGTTACACTTTCTAGGACATCCTGATTTTTTCCTAAAATCACATATTTTTGAAAAATATAATGATTTAAGTGTTTAAAAGTTCTATTCAAAGGGTTTTAATTAAAGAGGGTTTGATCAAAGCCCCCCAGATGAAACCCCCTTGGATAGAACCCCATTAGTTTTAAACCATACCTATAATGGAGTCTCCTATACACCTATCAAAATGTTGATTAAAACCACTTTTGATTTACCTTTTGGGGGGTGAAATGAATTCATTTAAAATTTATGTTTTGTAAGTATGTAGCCCTTATTATAAGCTTCCCAAAAAGTAATTTTAAATATATTTAATTTGATTATTATATTTATTTTTTTAATTCTTGTGAATGTAGGTTTTTCAATGAGCATCAAGGTCTTTGTTTCGCACATACGAAAAAAATAGGAAAATAGAATAAGTTAATTTTTATGCATAAAAAAAAAGTTATGTGGTATGAAGTAAACCTCTATCCAAATTATAATTACTCTGACTTGAAAAATTAATTAAAAAAATAATGCAATAAAAAATTATGAAAAAATATCCATGCATTAGATATTGGTGTGACAAATTTGTATTTTAAAAATTAGAATTGTATCCTTTATATTAAAAAAGTTATGCAGTACTGTAGACACTGAAAAATGTCCTAAGTCTATGAGCATTATTTTTCCCAGTCGTCATCTTTTGATAATTGAATAATTTTAATTATTCAATTATGTTCAATCATATTCCTCTATTAACTAAATAATTTTCAATTATTTAATTAATTCACTTTCTCATTTCTATCCTGATCAATTAAAATTATTTAATTGCGTCGTTGATATATCCCTTTCTCCAATAATTAAATAAATCATTATTTATTTTTCATCACATGTCTATAGTTAGATAATTATTATTATTTGACCCTTTATTCTTCTATAATTAAATAATTGACAAAATTATTTAATTATGTGTCATTCCTCCCTTTTGAATAAATAATTTAATACTTTGATTATCCATGTCTAATTTCTATCTCCTCCTTTAATTAAATTTATGAATTTAATTAAATCTCCTTTTTCATTTCCTCCAAATAAATTATTTATTTTCCACTTGTCCTTCTCCATTTTTGAATAAATAATTAAAAACAAATTATTTATGCACCTCTTTTGGTCAAAGATGCCTTGTCATTAATCCCTATGATAAGCCTTCATGGTCTATCATAGCCGTCGGGCATCATAGCTTCATTTCCCACCTCTTTCTGGTGCATCGATTCTCAACCGTTGATCTTGGCATCTTTCTAGAAGATCAATCTTGACCCTTCATTTCGTAACCTCCGTCTCATTCATTCTCATCCGTCGATCTTTGAATCCTTCTAGAGGATTGATCTCGATTGTCCGTTTGAATGGTTGTCTATAAAAGAGACCATTCTCCTCCATTTTCAACTTAACAGCTAATATTCTCCAACTTTCTACTTACTATTTTGTAGGTATTTTCACGTGTGAAGTAACAAATCTAAGGGAAAATATTGCAAAAAGGAGAAATAGGAGAGCAAGGGAAGTGATTCAAGATTCAAGCATGGGGAGTATTGTGATTTGATGTTATTATTTTTTCATGCTTTCATTGTTTTCTCTTGTTTAGGTGTGGTTAATGGTCTAGAGGTGTTAGCTATCACTATTCTAGGCTAGAAACTAAGAAACCCCATCTTACATTGGTGAACCCGATGCGAACATCATTTTTTGCAAATTTTTCGTACGAATTTTACTTGTTTTTGCAGATTTTGAGTACGAAACAACACAACTGTTGAGCACAGCGACACATTGTCCAAGAAGTGACGCATCTATCAAATGTAGTGACACACTTGTCTAGAAATGATGCATTTACAAGACACATCCATGGGTAGGAAAATTTAAATTCAAAATTGCAACACAATCGCCATCGTGTGACGCAACGCAACGACACAACTGCTGGAGGGAGTGACGCATTTCTCTGCTAGGTAAAAAGTTTCAGTTTTGGTAGATTTTTCGTCTTTCTTTTGATTTCTATGAGTAGAATATATTTTTTGGCTTTTTGATATTTCATTTGCAATGTGTGGCTTTAGGTTGGGACTCCCAAAATTGGTTCCTTGAGGAGCAACAAAAACAAAATGAGTCCTTTAGTTTTAGTTTTATTTAATTTTGAGTTCAGTTACTCTTTTTGTTTTCACTTTTAGTTTGGTGCTAACCCCTTTTTGGTGTTAACTTGAAGTTTGTGCAACTTTTTTGTTGGTCCAAGACTTTTCCTTTAAAGACTATTAATAAGTGGTTTTGTAGGTTCGAATGTCCAAGGATTATATTTTGAAACCAATTTGTTTGTTTTAGATTAGATATCAATTCATTTGGTGCTCTAAAATAAATGATTTTCCTTCTCACATAGGTTAAGTTAGAGGGTAAATGAACACCATGCCTTAATTTTTAAGGGTGGTAGGTATTATGCTCTCACCTTATGCAAACTCGGTGATCAAAAAGCCAGATCCATTCATTTTTGTGTTCACCCATTAGAAGGGCCTACCTTGGTGGGAAAAAGTACTCACCCCAAGGGACGACCCTAAGCGGTAATGGGCTAAATCCAAGTCCTTTTGAACCGCTATAGAAATTTGTGATTGCAAGGAAAGTTTGCAATCAATGGGACGTGGTACGTGATAGCTCTCCCCTAGTATCTTTATGATATGTAACCCCTTTATCTAAGGGTAGGGAGACCTCCTGAGGGATTTTATCATAGTACCCCTTGAATCGAATGCCCTTACTAGACACCTCTTGTTTGCATCAGCCAAAATCCTTCTATTTGTTGGTGCAAGAGGTCGGACCTCCGAAGTCATCCCACATACTCATGGTTCTTAGTAGAGATGAAGATTTTATCATGGGAGATTCATGAGAACTCAAAGCTTGGTTGACCTAAGAAGTGAGTTTCATGTTGGGGGAGCCATTGTGGCCAAGATTCTAAGTCATCAACTAAGAATAAGTACGGTTGGTTAATCTAAGTGGGAATTTAGCGAATATTGCTCTTTCCAACCTTAGGATTGTTTGTCTTCTTAAAAAATAAAATATTTTTACATCAAACCAGTCCTCAAACAAAGTGCTTGATACTATCTGTTGTGTTTTCTAGTCATATCACATAAGAAATAATCAAAAACTCGAATCAAAACTGTCAAACATAGACCCGTAATTGTCACCATGAACTGCAACTGTCAGTTTGAAAACTACAATTGTCTGCCTGAACAACAATTTGCAGAAATAGAGCCGCATCTAACAATGTGATCCGCAACTGTGAAACACATCTGATAAGAATTGAGCCGCAATTGTCTGCTAAGTAAAATTTCCTAAAATTTGTGTCTAGAATTTGATCAAAACCAGTTTATAGTGACCTCTATTTGATAAACCAGATACCTACAAGTTTTACCAGCCCATTCTAAACACCCCCATTAGGAAAACATTGCATTATAGTTTGAATCCATTCATTCCTTGCATTGCACAATTTAGACTTTCATCCTTAGGTTGCATTTGGACCCCTGAATTTTGAACATAGGGAGACCTTTGAGCTTTTGGAAAATTTGTTACACATTCTATTTGTCATTGACCATTATCATTGTCATTATCTTGTCATTTGTCACTTTGTGAAGTTTGATCTTGGTCTTGTGTCCTAGTCTTGGTTGTTCTCATATGGTCAATGAAATTTGGAATTTTTTGCCTTGGGTTCACATTAGATTGATTGCCACCCTTAGTTTAAAATTCCTTCACACTACTCTCATTTAGACTCATATTTCCTAGATTGCACTTTACATCCTTATACTCCAAAAATACAAAAAAAAAAAAACATAGCATAGTTTCAATCGCATCATTATCTTGATCTCCAATCAAGCATTATTTAGTCACTGTGATCACCAATCAGATTTTAGCATCCCTTACCATTCATTATCACCATCTTTTGGTCATTATTATCATTTCATTATCATCCCTACTTTAGCATCCTTGCATTTTCATATCCTAAAGTCTAAAAATCCAAAAACATAGTTTAGTGTCATCCACATCTTGCATTATCCCTCAACTTGCAAACGTCTCATATGGTTGAAACAAGGTCAAAATCCAAAAGAAAGGACATGGAACATTCAAGTGACCCTTTTCATGACACTACCCTTGGGTTTAATTCAAATCAATCCACACCTCACAGGGAGGTACCACAAAGAAATCAAACCAAAAACTGGGACAATCTAAATCACGATGAATTCAACAAGAAATGGGAAAACCTAAGCATAGAAGAATTCAAAAAATAATTGAATCCTCAAGAAATTGAAAGAGCTTATCAAGATCCAAAAATTTTAAACATGATTGATCAACTTGTTAGTGTTGATCCTAATAGATACTTCTATGCACTAGCTAAAAAGGGTGCCAAGCTACCTCAAGTTTTTTATGTATCAACCCTTGTAGAAGAGGAAACTAAAAATAAATTTTTGCTTGGCATGCCTTAATCATCTAAAACATCAAACGTACCCCTTGGGACAACCTCACACATGAGTACCACCACCACACATATTCCAAATATCCCAACATTTGGAAACAAGGTAACCCATACCACTACACAAGGAAAACATTCTACACTTGGAAGCACCTCCAACTCCATGGGTAAGACCTTGACAAATCCCCTTTTCCAAAACACACATCAAGGTTCTACTTCACAAGCTCCTACACCTTTGACTCAAAATGAAAACCAAGGTCCCATTCCTACACTTCAGAACACAAACCAAGGGTCTTTATTTCAATTTTCAAGCCAACCTAGAAAGGTTCACATTGTCTCACAAAAAATCCCAAAGAAAAACAATAATCAAGGATTTATCCCATCATTCCAAAATGCGAATCAAGGGTCCCTCTCATCATTCCAAAATTCTAACCAGGGAAACATTCCTTCATCAAAAAATGTCAATCAAGGGCCTACATCTTCATTTCAAAATACCAAGGGACCCTTTCTTCATCACAAAACATCAGTCAAGGACCAACACCTTCATTTGCAAACCAAGGACCTAATTTTTAAAACCAAAACACAAATCAAGGGTCTATACATCAATTCCAACATACCATACCACATGCAAACATGACCTTTGGAACAAACCTAAATGCCAATTTCATTCCAAATCAAACCAACACAAATGAATATGGCAACCAAGGTCTCACATCACAAGGTATCAATCATAATTCACATCCAACCTATGACCTTAATGTTAGCACTGTGACACCAAATCAAAACAATGCAACACCATCTCTTGCAGACTTCTTGATATAACAAGTGCAGACCCCTCAACAACAGATGACAAACATGCAATTGGGGACCAACAAAAAGACCTATTATGTGGAGGAATTATGCCCCTTTCCATTTGATCAAAATTTATACATTCCACCCTTTCCCCCTCATTTTACAACACCAACATTGCCTAAGTATAAGGGGACAAGGGATCCAATAGAGAAGATTCGAGAATTTAACACATCATGTATGGAAGTTTCATATGATCCAACTTATTTAATGGGACTATTTCCGTGAATTCTTACAAGGTAGCTCTATATTGGTTTTCACATCTTCCTCCAGGAATGAGAAGATGGGGTGAACTAGCTGACAAATTCATTAATCATTTTGCATTCAACATTAAAAATGATGCCACCCTTGCAACATTAAGCACCACTAGACAATAAGGAGAACCCCTTGCCTTGTTCTACCAAAGATGGCAAGGTTTGGCAATAAAATTCCCTTGTCACATTCCTGAAAAACAATTGGTCACCATGTTTGTGGAAAATATTAACAAAGAACTCATGATCCAAATTCAAATCCAATGTTGTACAACCTTTAAAGAGATCCTTGAGAAAGGTTTCCTTATTGAGAAAGGTCTTATCGCCAAAGGACTAGTCAAGATAAATAGATAAAATTTGAAATCCAATAATGACAAGAGAAAATACTGCTCTCGAATCAAAAATGTCACAAATGATGGAGTTGTTGATGCCAAACTGATAATTAAAGGTCCAACCATTCAATTTAAAGGTCCCTCCTCATCAAATACACCAACCATGCCAAATGCACAGATCCATAATCAAAACCAAATGTTGAACGCCGTCCAAAACAATCAACAACGAAGAGGACCTCCTCGTGCCAAGAGAACCTACACCCCCTTGGGTGAACCTATCAAATCAGTTCTCAAACAACGCTTGCAAACCAATACCATCACACTACCTGACACCAAGAATTATGAACCTTCCTTGATCAAACGAGATTGGTGGAAAGAGGATGAATACTGTGAGTACCACTGTAGCAAAGGACACAAAACAACAAGACGTTGGACACTCAAGAACATCATTCAAGACCTCATTGAAAATGGAACCATATAAGTGGGAGATTCATAAGGAAAAACCAATGTTGATCATACCATATTCAAGACTCCCTTGTAAGACCATGATAAAGGGAAAGCCTCCAGTTTAGGTAACAACAATAGTGCCAATTATGCTGCAGTCAAACACGACTATAGCACTATCATTCTTAACATAACACCCTTTGATGATCACATTGCTACCATCACCATAAACAATCCAAACTCAGATTGTGTTGTTGCTACTCACAGAACCAAGATAACTATTATAGGACCTCCGCCTAATCCTCAACCCAAGAACCAATATAATCTCCTGGAGAAATTGGGAAGAAATCCCATGCAAATCTCTATCTTGGAGCTCCTTCGCACATCCCCACAACATAGAGCTATACTTGACAAAGCATTGAAAGAAGCATCAATCCCCACCAACCTAGATTTCAATGCATTTTAGGCCATGGTCAGATACCTAGCTATGCCACATCATCTCACCTTCTTTGAGCAAGACTTTTCTGCACCAAAATATGATCATAATGACCCCTTACATTTCAAAGTCTGTGTTGATAAATGCAAGATTAGACGAGTTCTAGTAGACGGTGGAGAGGGTCTGAATATTTTCTCACTAAAATTAGTGAAAGCATTAGGATACTCTAAGAATTATATAGACCGAATAAATAAAATCACTATCAAATCTTATGATGATTTTGAATGCTGATCTGAAGGTGTCATTTCACTCCCTATAAGAGTTAGCCCCGCAATACAACATACAATATTTCATGTCTTGGATCTAGATTTACATTATAATCTTCTCCTTGGCCGTCCTTGGATTCATTCTATGAGAGATATTCCATCCACCTACCATCAATACCTCAAATTTCCACACAATGGCACTTAAATCACTATTCCAAGCGACCTCAACCCTTTTCAGTATTGTTCAAACCTAAGGGGAACTGCTGAATGTCAGGTGCCCATCAATCGAGATGCTTCACCTTCCACTTCATTTGCCACTCCATCCCACTACATCAACCCATCTACTCTGGTCAAATCATCCACTCCATTCACCACACCCTCCATGCCTAAGATCCAAATCAAAGACAAAGGATGTGAAGAATATAACATGAAGACTCTCTTTTTCATCGACAAATTGTCTAAATCATCAAAGTATTATGGAAAACCACACCTCATGCAGCCTAAGGTCATCCTTCATAATCCCCTTACCACCTTCATCAAATGGGGGGAACTTGCCAAGGAATCTCTAA
Organism: Sequoiadendron giganteum; assembly: GCA_007115665.2. Taxonomy (NCBI): domain Eukaryota; kingdom Viridiplantae; phylum Streptophyta; class Pinopsida; order Cupressales; family Cupressaceae; genus Sequoiadendron; species Sequoiadendron giganteum. The sequence goes on along the minus strand of CM021102.1, from coordinate 496,020,589 downwards.
ATGATCACATTCTCACATGGTTGTACAGAGAAGAAGAAGACACTCAATCTAAGAGGTTTCCAGTTGAACAATATCCAAAAGGGTTCCCAATAATGAAATGACAAGGATATGATGGACATAGTGGTTTTGGCCTAAATAAACAAGGAATGGTAGAAACCTCGCAACCTCCTAAGTTGATCAAACATCAAGGGTTAGGGTTCGTACCTATAAAAGTGACTATCTGAGGTATCGATTTACCTTTGAGTGAGGTTCCTAATGCTTTAGATGAGATTGAGACATATGAGGACCAATGGGATTTTGATGCTGATTCCAATGAATATGAATGGGATTCCCTATCATCCACTACCTTTATGGACTTAGATAAAATGTTTTGAATACTTGATGAGCCTCCTCTTGAAACACAGTTCACTCAAATTCTTACAATTGGTTTCCAACTAAGTCTACCAAGCCCTTGTCTCAAAGCCCCCTTAAATAAATAAGAATTGATTAAACACTTTTGGGAAACCATTAATGTTGCCTCCTAGGAACCTGATGACTCTACGTTCATCTTTACCCTATCAGCCTACACCATGAATCTTGATAACATTGACGATGGCTTACCCCTTGTAAAACCACAACTCATAGATTGGGATCAATAGGACCCACCAAGTTTGGACACTTTCGAGAATGACGAAGCAATCACTGAGTTTATGGGACTTCGTCAAGGAATACCTAGTGGGGATCATGGTGCAGGAGCACCTATTTGATTTCTTGCCTCCATGAGGCCATATTGTAAAAATTTCATAGGATAGGTGTTTTAATGATGTAATAAGGTTCATTTGACCATTTTAGGTGTGTTTGAAGTCCTAAAAGTCATTTTGGAGTCATATGTCCAATATTGCGAAAAGTTGTCAAAACTATAAAATGTTGTCATTTTGTCAAAAAGTGTAAAAATGCAAAAATGGAGAATATGAAGGGTCACAATGGTAGTTGAGTGGTTTTATGCAGTTGGGGGATTCAAAATGTATAAATAGTCTTTCATGAGCCATTTTTTACGTGTGGGTGAAGATGTATTGAAGTTTGAGAATGAGAAAGAAAGGAAGAACTATGTTTTTTACGCTGATATTGTTGTTCTTTTGTATGGTACAGATTTTATGGCTCTGATTATGGCCTGAAACCATCTAGGATGAATGTTTCTTTGAATCTAATTTCTTTTTCTTTTTGTTTCACGAAATTTCATTTCATTTTGAGGAAGTTATGAATGTTTTTGTGGCTATAATTCCCAGATTTTCTCTATAACTGTCCCGTTGCAGCGTGTAGTACATCCTTGTACAAAATTTTATTTGGATTGAAACCAATGGGAAAATAAGGATAAATGAATCTAGTTTCATTTTATTTTTTTTGGTTCAATTTCATGAAGATTTGCAGAAGTTATGATCATTTTTGTAAGTGCAGGTCTGAAAATCCTCCATTTGGGTAACTTAGGTATTCAAAATTGTGTTTATCTAATTCTAATTGGTGGAAACCCATAAAAATTGGTGAAATGATATATTTTGGTGTATATTTTCATGTGACAAAGTTTCAGGGTTTGAGGTTGAATTTTTCTATTGTTTACAGATGCCCTAGTTGCCAAATTTGCATATTTTAAGTGAAAATGGTGGTTTTGGGTGAGTGTTTGAGGAAAGAATGTTGTCAAAGGATAGATGAAGGATCATAGAGAATTTTCATACCCTATGAAGGGTGATTGAACCAATGGAAAGGTGATTTTGATCTGAGAAGGTAGATTTCCAATAAACCCCTCAAAAAACTAGGCAAATTGAGGGTTTTTGAGGTTTGGGCATAAAATCAGGCTATTAGTGGTTAAAACTTGATGATTTTTACCTATATGAAGTCTTCCTAGGATATCTGGGAAGGTTTTAGAGATTGGAGAAGAGATTTGTGGGTGGTTTCTTTGTAAAAGGGGCCTAATTAGGCCTAATTTGCAGTAGAGAAGTCAGGATAGCAAGCGTGTGTTACAAAAAAAGTATAGGTGAATTTGAGATATGTTATAATATCTCCAAATGGGTATTTGAAAATTCATTTTATTTGTGGGTGTGAAAATATTTCAAAAATTTATGCTTGATTTGGTTTGTTTGGAGGGCTATAAGGCTTCGAAATAGTGGATAGTAAGCAAGGTAAGGGTTTGATACTTGGAGAGTGGATTGAAACCACTTGCATTAGAATTTTGAAGCATTGGCCTCCCCTCTACATTTCATCAGATCATAAGGTTGGCTTTGCCATAGAACTTGATTATGCAGCCTACTCTGGTGAGGTTGTTTTATCCTCTAGTCGCAAAAGTGAAAATGACAAAAGTAAAAATAGAAATAATAGGTCTTTAGGTGAAAACCGAAAGGTGCTTGTTGACCGTGAAAAATTAAAAAAATTAAGGACGTATCTAAAGATGAAAACCTCCCTGAGGCGCCTGAGGATGGAGGATTAGATTGTCTCCCAATAGATCAAGAGAGATCGCCATTGCTAATAGAAGAAATAGATGAGGTGAATGTTGGAACACCATATAATTCCAAAATCATACAGTTAGCAACATCTTTGACCGATAAGGAAAATTCTGAATTCACAACTTTCTTTGCAGAAAGACAAGTCAATTTTTCTTGGACATATGCAGATATGCCTGGATTGGATCCGAATTGGTTTTACATCACTTACTGCTGCTACCTAATGCCAAACCAAACAAACAAAAGCTAAGAAAAATGCATCCACAGATTGCACTCCTTGTCAAGGAAGAATTGAAGAAACTTCTAGATGTTGGATTCATTCATTCTATTGACTATGCAGATTGGATATCAAACCTTGTTCCTATCACTAAACCAAATGGTCAAATAAGAATCTACAAAGATTTTAGAGATATTAACAAAGCTTGTCCCAAGGATGATTTTCCTCTACCAAACATCGACATCATCATAGACCTCACAACTAGATATGAAATGTTATCACTTATGGATGGATTCTCGGGTTATAATCAGATAAGGATTGCTATTGAAGATCAACCAAAAACAACTTTTACATGTGCTCGGGGAAATTTATGTTGGAATGTGATGTCGTTTGGACTGAAAAATACTGGAGCTACATATCATAGAATGATGACTACAATATTTCATGACTATATGCATGTGGTGATGGAAGATTATGTCGATGACCTTCTCTCTAAATCCTTAGAATGAAGTGGGCATTTAATAGTATTGGACAAGATCTTCACACGACTAGAAACATACCAACTCAGATTAAATCTAAAGAAATGTGTTTTCGGTGTCTAATCAGGAAGACTTCTTGGATACATAGTCTCACACAGAGGAATAGAAGTTGATCTCGTAAAGCTATCTTAGAAATTCTACCACCAACCAATATCATTCAATTTAGGATGTTACAAGGAAGGCTATAGTCGATCTGCAGATTCATTGTCCATTTAGCAAACAAAATCCACCCATTCCAACATCTGTTAAGAAAAGGAATTCCCTTCAATTGGACATAAAGTGTCAAGAAGCATTTGATCAGATCAAAAATTATCTATTGACTCCACCAATTCTTATGCCTCCAATCAACATAAAATATTTGATATTATATGTGACAACAACAACATCAACGCTGGGGGCATTGTTAGCACAAAATGATAATGATGGCAAAGAATGGGCTCTATATTACATCAGTCACACCCTAGTTGGATATGAGTTGAATTATAGTCCTATTGAAAGTGTGTGTCTAACAGTGGTATTTGTAGCACAAAAACTGATACATTACATATTGAATCATAAGAAAAAACTAATCTCCAAAATTGATGCTCTAAAGTATCTTCTTAGTAAAGCAGCCTTGATAGGAAGACTAACTAAGTGGGTTATGATGTTGAGTGAATACAAAATTAAGTATGCAAATCGAAAAGTAATAAAAGGACAAGTGATATCAAACCAACTTGCAGATGCACCCCTAAAAGCAGATCATCCTTTGATATTCGATTTCAAAGATGAATCAATCCTTGTCATAGACACACCAACCATATGGAAGTTATATTTTGATGTATCTTACACAATTCATGGTTCGGGAGTTGGAAGTTTGTTCATCACCCCTCAAGGAGATTCCATTCCTATGTCATTCTGAATAGCATTCCCCTACACTAACAACATAGAAGAATATGAGGCAATGCTGATAGGACTTCAGATAGCAATAAAATGGAAAATCAAGGATCTTCAAGTCTATGGTGATTCACAGTTAGTGATAAAACAAGTTAATGATGATTATGATATAAAGATGAGAAATTGATGCCCTAAAAATGCATGGTGGATATCTTCAAACTATACTTTGACAATGTTTCTTTTGAACAAATCCCAAGGATCTAGAATGAAGCAACTGATGCAATGGCTACCATTGGATCTCTCTTGGACATTCCCAATAATGCATTGCAATACGATTTCTTGGTAGAATAGTTTTTGATCCCTACGTTCGATGTCCCCGAAATCGAACTTGTGTGTGAACTTGTTGGTCTTGATTCACCTTGGTACAAATACATTTATACCTATTTGCATGACTAGATTATACCTTCTAACTTTTCCCTTAACCAAAGTAAGACCTTTATCTGACAAGCATCTAAATATGCCATCATCAGAGACACCCTTTATCATCGTAGCTTAGATAGTACCCTCCTTCGATGTCTTGACTCAAATGAAGCACAAAAAACCTTACAAGAGGTACATCATGGTATATGTGGAGCTCACTTTGTTGGTCCTACCTTAGCCAAAAAGGTCATGAGAACGGGATATTATTGGCCTACGATGGAACGTGATTCCTATCACTTTGTGAAGAAATGTCACCAATGCTAGATTCATGGAGATCTTATGCATGCACTTGCTCAAGAATTCTATCCGCTTACTTCACTATGGCCATTTTCTCAATGGCAAATCGACCTCATTGAAAAAATCCATCCCACCTCTTCCAATGGACATAAGTTTATCCTTGTTGCCATCGAGTACTTTACAAAATGGATTGAAGCCATCCCACTGACTTACATTAATAGTAAGTAGATAGCCAAATTCATCCTGAATTACATCATTTTCCATTATGGTGTCCCACAATTCATCATTATAGATAATGGTCACCCTTTCAAAAACCAGGATGTCCATGAGCTCTATGACAAATTCCATATTCAACATCATTTTTCTACTTCGTATTACCCCCACAATAATGGTCAAGCTAAGGCATCTAATAAGACTATCCTAAAGATCTTAAAGAAGATTGTGAATGACGTTGGTTGTGACTAACACTTACAACTTAACCCTACTTTATGGGCCTATCGTACTAGTATTCGCACCCCTACAGGAGCCACACCATATTCCCTTGTCTATGGATCTAAATCAATACTTCCTATAGAGGTTGAATTACCATCCCTACAAGTCTCTATGCAAGGCTCGATTGATCAAGAAGAATATCATGTATCCTGTCTACAAGAGCTAGAGTTACTAGATGAAAAGAGACAAAATGCTTTGACGCACTTGCAAGCATATCAAAATTTCCTCCAGCGTAGTTACAATAAGAAGGTTCACTCTAGAAATTTTGACATTGGTGATCTAGTCCTAAATGAAAATCCAAAGAATCAAGCAGAACGAGAAAAACCTAGGAAGTTTGAGCCTAATTAGTTGGGCCCGTACATTGTCACAATGACATATGGATCCATTCTTATCATCTTTCTACTCCTGAGGGAGAACCATTGTTCAAACCCATCAACAACATGCACCTTCACAAGTATTATAATTTATTCTCAGAGTATCCCTTAAAAGGTCAAAAATACAAAAAAATCACAAAAATAGTCACCTTGATGAAAACCCAACAAACAGGCATCTTGGTGACAACAAAAAAATCAAAAAAATTAAAAATCAAAAAATAGTAAAGAGAAATAATTCATCCAAAAGTGAAAACCACTTCGGTGGCGCTTTGGATAGGTACCATGGTGAAAACCTAGAAAATAGGCACCATGCGTAGCTAGTTTATGCCCCTTTATCTATTGTCACTCAATTTGGTCTTTCATTCACACTTATTCCTCATCCATAATAAAGCTTCATCATACTTCCCATGGCTTGAAGACCGTCAACATTTAGCATCCTTCGCTTTCATATCCACCTGTTGCATTCATTGTTTCCCCTCACACACAGTATATTGGTCCTATAACTGACTGGGGGAAATTCCTTTACTTACATCTTCATGGGAAATAATACATGGTACTATCCCTTTAAAACATCAAAATCCAAAAAAAATCATAAAACATCAAAACCCAAAAAAATCAAAACATTTTCAAATATCCAAAAAAAAATCAGAACATTTCAAAATCCAAAAAAATCATAAAATCCTCAAAATCCAAAAACATCGAAAAGCTTCAAAAATCCCAAAAGTGCAGTCTGATTCAGTTTGTTAGAGTGGTCGAACTACGTTGCCTCTGAGTGTTTTCTATGTAGGAAAAGGATCATCTTAAATGAGCCCCCTGAGGCATTAGGTCAGTCCTTTTAGGTTGTCCAAATAAAATCATGGCTCAACATTTTGTCAAATAAGATAAAGTCAAATCATGTCGAACTACAAGGTCTCTGCATGTATGCTACGTACGGAAGGCCATATGTCGATGAGCCCCTGATGCCCCCTAGGTCACCCTTTAGGATTTGACGAGTCGAATTGTGTCCTTGGCCCAAAAGCAATCATCATTCAAACTAAATCATGAAACAACAAACGAATGAAATCTTTCATCAATCAATTATCTTATAATTCATCCATCAACCTATTCATTCGACTGGAATGGGGCATTATGTCGTTTGTCTCATTTGGTCTTATCTCTTATCTTTTATCAGGATGTGTCCTTCCTGAGATTGGACTTTGTCAATTTGGTCATTCACCTTACGTAGGATATGTCTTTCTTGAAGATAGGTGCCTCATCAACACTTGTCTCTTGGTCAACTTTATCAAATGTGTCCTTTGCCTCAAACAAGATGTGTCCTTCTTGTGGTTGGGTATCGTCACATCGCTTGGTCATATTCATCAATCTTTGTCAAACAAATGATCAATCTTTGTCAACCTATCGATCAAATCAATTTGTCATCTTTGTCACACCAATCAATCTTATCATCTTGATCAATCAATCTTGCCTTCATTAGGATGTGTCCTTATTGAGGTGAGGCATGGTCAATCAAATCACTTTATCAATCTTTATCAACCTACCAATCAACTCGATCATCCTAATCAACCTAATCAATCAATCAAACCCATCATCATTATCACTGGAAAACACTATCTTGGTAAACACTTTGTTGGTCTGGATTTTCTTATCTTTTCGATTGGTTTTGGGTCATGTTACTAGTCTCCTTGAGGATGTCCTATCAATGGATTTAAAGAGAAAATGATGGATCATGGCCTCTTTTCTTTGTTTGTTGTCTATGGTTTGTCTTGCGAAAAAGACTGGGACAATTAGGTCCCTAGTATGCGTTGGGGCATTCCTTGTCTTTTTGACTGTTTGTCTCTCCCAAATGGTCACCTTGTACACCTTGGTCTATGTCGTATCATGGTGTTTGTGGACCATTTGTGACATTTTTGACGTCCAATGATGATAAATATGAAATTTAATCATGAAAGTTGGATCCCTTATCATTTATGGCCTAACTTTCCATCTCCATCTCCTTTGTGTTTTTCATGCTAACACTCATCTCCTATGTCTTCTCCACACTAACATTTCTTCCATCTTCATCTTGATAGAGTCCCATGACACACAAAAACATCTTGCATCCATAATCTTGTTAGATTACATCATAGAAAGCACCATCATCATAGACATCATTTTCATATTAGGTCACACATATTGGCATAAAAATATACAAAAACATGAAATGCACCCATATAGTATTCATCATCATCATATTAGTATAATTTGCATCATGTATTTCATCATAACATTACAGATCATATCACATAACATAACATATTGCATTACAATTCATTTGCATCACATATAACATTCCATTTTACATTATGATTTGTCACATCACATCTCACATCACATATCATATCATTTTCTCATATATCACATTAAGTGTCACATTTTGCATTCGCATTACATATTTTCCATCAAACACTTTTCATTAATCATACAAACATTACATTACATTAATACATTCCATCTCAAATTGTATTAAGCTATCTTCATTACATGCACCATTCACATAATCACAATATTCATAATCATTAATGCATTGCATCATGCTACATCCAATAAATGTTAGGTCATCCATGGTGCATATCATAAAAGCATAAACATTTATCACATAGTCATAGACACATAATCATAAAGAACATCACAACCATCACATAATCATATAAAGTGCATCAACAAAAATCTTAATCATACAAGCATAATCATCCATCATATCACAAATTTGTACATGAACATGTATAAATAAACACATAAGTATCCATCACATGGTATGTCATCATAAATGCATAAACACATCATAATGCATATCATCAACCACTACCAAAATCATATCGTATATATCACTCAAAATCATGTGTCATAAGTATAATGTCATGGTGTATAAATAAAATGGAGCTCACAGGCTTGATAATCAGGTGTATCAATATCTATATAAATGCTAAAGACAATCTATCTAGAACTGCCCTCATCTCCAGCCCCTATATTCATGTGCTCTATAGTAGGAGGCCTATCATATGGGGTGGCTGGCCTGGCATCTAAGGTCTCACCCTTTGACCTACTATGTGACTGTCAGTTGTGTGTCCTGCCCTATGATCTACTGGTCTCCACCTGTGAAAAGCTAGGATCCCACCTCTCTAGTAGCACAACCCTCTCATACAAGCCTCTGTAATACTGGGTGGTTGCACCCTGCCTCGCTAGCTCCTGTGCAATGTCAACCACTGATCCACTGTAGGTGGCTATGAAATCAATGATCCACTGCTCTGCTCATTGTTGCCCAATCACTACCGGGTCTCTCTCCACCTAGAATGCATCCCTCTCAACCTTAAGCTCGTCCCTCTCTAAAGTCATTATCCTTATTTGTGCCTCAAGGGCTTGCACTTGAACCTGTAGAGTGACTATCCTCTACTCTGCTAATCCCTCCCCATCTCTAGTCCCCACCTCTTGTGGTATCTCCTCCTCTCCCATGATGATCCTCTCATAGAGAATCCGCTCTGCCTCATCCATATCTATCTCCTCCTCACCTCCTACCTGTCCCCCCTCCACCTCTCTCGACCTCCATAGCCTCCAACTATGTAACCTTCTCTGCAGCCACCTCTGCATGCTGCTCCTAGCCTGTACCAACACCTCTATTGCGGCCCTAACCTCTGGATGATCCTCCTCCATCTCTGCCTCCTCTCGGATGGGTGTTAGTTGTTTACTCTCCTATCACCCTTTGTCCCTCATCCTCATCCTCCATCCCCCCATCCCATCCTCCCCCTCCATCTCCTCATCCTCCATCTCCTCTGCCTCTCCCATCCCTACCTCCTCATCGACCTCTCAATCCCCTAACTCTACGCTTTATTGGCGTTGGCTATTGTGGATCTGTAAGAGGGATAAGCCTGTGAATCTACCACCAATCATCATACTCTGGTGTAGTTCCTAAATTTGCATCTCCTTCCCACCACTCCCAATCCAAGGCCTGTAAGGCATCTACCTCTTGCTCAGTCGTGGTGACTACAATTTGTGGGCCCTAGAGATGCACCTCATGCAATGATCACCCATACTCCACACTTCCCACTAAACTCCCCATCTCTCTCCAAACTATCGTCAAACTCTCTCTAGTAAATATATCTCAACAATGTGTTGACTTTGTATTGTTCGTCTGATTAGATATCTAGGCTGTCTGCACCAAGGTAGGTGGTCATCCTCATCTATCCATAATGGGAATGTCCTGTAAGGTCTCTAGATGAAACTAACCAATGTATCTATGTTGTGCCTCCAGTAGCCCACATCGTTGACATGTGTCTGAGTCAAGGCTCCCTAATATAGATAAGAGTATAGTGTTGTGCCCACTACCTGTTGAACCATTAGTGGCAGAAACACTGCTGTGTGCTCCCATGCCCAAACTATCAACAAGGTGACACCGCAGCTCAAAATCTACCCCCTCCTGTACACAATATTGTGAAACTGGAAATATTGCATAGCCAATAGACATGGCCCCCATGCATACACTATCCTGTGTTGAATCATCAACCCCAACATCTCTCCCTAACCAACTAGGAAGCCATGACCCCTACGATCAGGAATCATCACCCCTGCTATCAGCGCACACATAACATAGTCAAACCTGTCATATGTCTTCGCCAGGATCTCCCATTAGATCTCATATCCATCAATCCTGAGTTGTGCATCATCATCAGTCTTGTAGTACTCATACAATGCTCAAAGTCCTTGAGTTAGGTTGTGCCGGACATGCTCCCCATGAATGGTTAATCTCTGGATCTTTTACACATCCTCTAGGGTGATTTTTGCCTCCCCTATAGGCAAATGAAAGTTGCTCGTCTTTGAGTGCCACCGCTTTTCTAGTGTCATCAACATCCCTTTGTTTTCCCTAATAGTGGGCATATAAGAAACATAAAATAAACCTAACTCCAACAACACACCCCTCTCATTATCACCTAGCTAGTCCTGTAGTCGGAACACATCTGGTCTAGACTCTCGTGTGTAAATGGGAGGAAGGCACTCCTGAAATCATCATGCAACCAATAATGTCCATCTAAGATTTTCTATTGACCACCTAAACCTACATTGACCAAGTCAAAATTTCCTAGTCTGGGGCAAATCATTCATTAGGAAATTATGTCACACTTTCTATCAAATGTGTCACATCAATCATAACCGACCCACAATCGCAAATGCATCACAAGATGAAAAAATGTGTCGTTCTGTGCAACATATGCATCACATGTAGTCTTTTGTGTCACTCCCAATCACATATGTGAATCGAAAATTCACTTGCGTTGCACAATTTCATTCATCGCACCACAAATGTTTCCTGCCCCTATTCCTATGCATTTGCATCGTGCTGAGACAATTGCGGTGAACTGCTTATCAAATGCATCGAACACGATAATAGATGCATCGCACATCGTGTGACATATTTGTCTGCTAAATTATTTCCTAGCCTAAATGCACGTGAAACAAAAAAATTAAAAGCTAGGTTCGTAGTACGTACCGGGGCGGGCGCTCCGCTCCCTCAGGACGACAGTGTGTGCAGATCCGATATGTGTGATGGGAAGCCTCTAGAACTGGAGACATTTTCGCTATCTATCACTCTGAGCTCTCAATATTTTTAACTATGGAATGTGAAAATGACCCCCTTTTAAAATTCAAATTGCCATTTATAGGTCCAAATTTAGGGTTTTTGACCTACCTTGCCTTTTGGACGCACCCTTTGTAACCCTTGATCTTGATTTTGACCATGTCTTTGACCTTGATCATCAATTCTATCTTCACCATCGAAGGCATGGCCATCCTTTTGTCTTATCGAGACAATTTTCCAAATTTTCATAACTTTGTTGAAAATTTGTCAAATTTTCTTGAGGGGTTATACCCATACCCTATTGTCACCGGGGCATCCTGGAGCATCTCCTGACTAAATTTCTTTAACACAACACGATGAACTACATTATATCAAAGAGGGGGAAAATGTAGACACTAAAAAAATTCCTAAGTCTGCGAGCATCATTTTTCCCAGCCATCATCTTTTGATAATTGAATAATTTTAATTATTCAATTATGTTGAATCATATTCCTCTATTAACTAGATAATTTTCAATTATTTAATTAATTCATCTTCTCATTTCTATCCTGATTAATTTAAATTATTTAATTACGTCGTTGATATATCCCTTTCTCCAATAATTAAATAAATCATTATTTATTTAATTATTTATCTTTCATCACTTGTCTATAGTCAGATAATAATTATTATTTGACCCTTTATTCTTCTATAATTAAATAATTGATGAAATTATTTAATTATGTGTCATTCCTCCCTTTTGAATAAATAATTTAATACTTTGATTATCCATGTCTAATTTCTATCTCCTCCTTTAATTAAATTTATGAATTTAATGAAATCTCTTTTTTTATTTCCTCCAAATAAATAATTTATTTTCCACTTGTCCTTCTCCATTTTTGAATAAATAATTAATTTTATTTATTTATGCACCTCTTTTGGTCAAAGATGCCTTGTCATTAATCCCTATCATAAGCCTTCATGGTCTGCCATAGCTGTTAGGTGTCATAGCCTTCATTGCCCACCTCTTTCTGGTGCATCAATTCTCAACTGTTGATCTTGGCATCTTTGTAGAAGATCAATCTTGACCCTTCATTTCGTAACCTCCATCTCATTCATACCCATCCGTCGATCTTGGAATCCTTCTAGAGGATTGATCTAGAGTGCCTGAATGGTTGTCTATAAAAGAGACCATTCTCCTCTATTTTCAACTTAACAACTAATAGTCTCCAACTTTCTACTTACTATTTTGTAGGTATTTGTATGTGTGAAGCAACAAATCTGAGGGAAAAGATTGCAAAAATGAGAAATAGGAGAGCAAGGGAAGTGATTCAAGCATGGGGAGTATTGTGATTTGATGTTATTATTTTCTCATGCTTTCATTGTTTTCTCTTGGTTAGGTGTGGTTAATGGTCTAGAGGTGTTAGTTGTCACTATTCTAGGCTAGAAACTAAGAAACCCCATCTTATAGGTACGAAGTAAACAATACTTTTTAAAAATGTTGTCTAGTAGAAAAAACAATTTATTAAAAATTACATTAAAGGATTCACAATTTTTATTTTTAAAAATATATAATTAGAATCTACACACAAAATATCAAAAATCACTAGTTTGCTTCATCTTCAAAATCTTAATGGTTTAGCTGCTATAAGTGTAAGAAAGTGAAGATCTAGTGAAAAATATTGATTTCAATGTCAAGTTTGACCAAAAAGTGTAACCCAGTATTGTGGGATTACTCTATTAATCCACCTTATGTGGTGATGTGTCACTTGAAGAGGTAGTTGAACTCTTAAAGGATGTGTGACATTCCTTATTTACCACTTGGTGGAACTTTATTTCTACCTTGAGTTGACCACTCCTGTAGTGACTCAAACTCATCATCCTATATGTACATCATCCTCTTTGAGGATTTCACATACTTATAATCAATTCCATTTTTCAACTCTTGCATTGCATTCTTTGACTTATTGATATCAACACTTAATTAAAGGTCTTGGCAACCATCAACATTTATACCTTTTCTCGAGGGGGTTTCTTAGAGTTATCCTTGTTTATATCTATATATTTATCTCTCCTTTCTATTATATTTATATATACCTCTCACTCACACACACTCCTTGTTTCTCCCTTCCTATCTCTATCTCTCTATCACTTGTCTTTATCACTTCCTTTATCTCACTCTTGCCCCCTCTATATATCCCTCTCTACCTCTATATATGACTTCATATATATTTATCTTTATATCTTTATATCTGTCCATTGTTGGTATGTGGCGACTAATCATTGTATACTGTACACTCTTCATGTATCCTCACTGGGGTCTAGCGCCAGGCCGGGCCCCGGGCGGGGGTTTGGGGGCAGCAGCCCCTCCTATTTTTTCACGAAATTACCAAAAAAGGGAAAAATCACCAAAAAGGGGAAAACTCCAAATTTGTATAACCCTAATCCGAAAGCTTCTAAAAAGTTGGTTATAAGGGGTTTGTAATAGAGTTACAGTAGCATAAGAAAATGCGATTATTCGCGATATTGTAATAGGGTTTTACACTGGTTAATGAAATCATTGGATGGTTGCGGTTTGGTGGATGTAGCCCACATTGGGTGAACCACGTTAAATTCTCTATGTTATTTTTTTGTGTGTTTTATTTCTGGTTTATTTGATAAAATCTGCATTTAGCTTTTGGATGTCTGCCTTTAAAAACCTAACATCCATCTCTCTCTCACCCCCTCTTCTATCTTTCCCAAGTTATATCTATCTTTCTAACTCTCCTTTCTATCCCTATCTATCCCTCTCCACTCCTCTCTCTCTATCTCTCCCTCTTTATATCTCTCTACTTCTCCTCTCCCTCCCTCTCTATCTCTCTCTCATATACACACATTCCCTATTTCTCCCTATCTTTATCTCTATCTCTATCTTTTCCCCCTCTATCTCTTTATCCCTCTCTTTGTATACCTCTCTCTATTGCTTATGATCTCTATCACCTTCTTTCTCACTCTCTCTTGCTCCCTCTATCTCTATCTCCCTATCTATTTCCCCTCTATTTATATCTCATTATCTCTACCTCTCTCTCTTATTCACTCTATCTAGTATTATCTCTCTCTCTCCATCACTTTCTATCCATATCTTTGTCTACCTCTATCTCCCTATCTCCCTATCTCTATATCACTTTTCCTATCACTCTTTTATCTCTCTCTCTCTATATATATATATCCCTCTCCCTTTCTCCCTTCTCTTCTCTCTCCCTCTACCTATCTCTCTCCCTTTCTCTCTCTCCATCTCTCTATCTCCTCCTATATTTTCCCACCTCTCCCTCCCTCACTCCCTCCCTATCCCATGATGTATCTCCCTGTCTCCACATCTATATCTATTTGTCTCCATCTTCCTCTCTTGCTCTATATTCATCTCTACATCTATCATCCTCTCTTCCCCTTTATCTCTAGACATTTTTCCCTCTCCCTCTCTCTCCATATTTATTCTTCTCTCTCTCTCTACACACACACACACACACACACACACACATATATATCAATTTTTATTCAAGTATCTTTATATGTCTCTCCATCTCTAAATATTTATCTCTTCCATCTCTATTTATCCCTCTCTCCTCTCTCTTTTCATCTCTCCTCTCATTATTCATTTTCTTCTCCATATCTATCTATGGCTTCCTCTATATCTCTATCTCCTTGCCCCCTCTATATCTCCCTCTTTCTATCCTTATCTCTCCATCTCTCTATTTAAAAAAAAATGAGCCTGTTAATAATGGAACCTAAATATCTTTATTCAAAATTTTGGTTTTAGTCATGTTTGGATCCATGTAAGTGGATCCATAGTTGATTTGAAGCCATCACTTCTCCATTGAAACTTTTTTTTGCACAAACAACATCATTTTCTAAATGACCTACCAATTGACCTCATGTACTACACAAATATATGCAAACAATAGACCTAAATTTTCCCTAATTGACCTTCCACACCTCTTCGACGTACCCATTGCACACCAAGATGTGATTTCTAGTTTATTTAAATTTTATCTTATTATTTGAGGAAGACAAGTATACATTGAAGTACATGCCTTTTTAGTACTATGAAAGAATTATTGAGTAGAATAGTTAAATTTCAATTTGTTCTTTATAATTATTAAATACATTTTAATTAATTATAATTCTAAATTTAATTAATTAAAAAATCTATATAATTATAATCATAATTAATCTATATAATGATAATATAATAACAATAAAAATAATTTTGAATCTATTTTTTAAATTATTATTATTTTAAGATTATATTATTATTATTCTGTAATTTATAAATTAAAAATATTATATCTCTTACTAATCATAATATATTTTTTTTAAATATCTTCATTAAGACATAAAAATGCATCAAAATATTAGTTGAAGAGAAGAATTATATTGCAAATAAATAAATAAATAAAACTATTTAAAATAGATATTTATTTTTAAATATAAAGACATCAAAGTTTTACAATATATATTAATATAAAATTATTTTAAAATATAACATTTACTATATTTTGAGAAATATAAATAAATATAAAATTATATACATAAATATAAATTTTATGTATTTATATAGAAAAATCACTATTTACTCAAATATTTCATAAAATATCATAAAAAGTCTAAAAAACCTATCATTCCTATAAATTTGCCGTTAACACCTAACCAATCATAATCATGATAAATAGTTTTGAAAAAAATTAACTTATAAGTCTTGCATCTCTACTTTAGAAAATAAACCTGTTTCTTGAGTAGGAAAAAATAATGATTTCTAATCTGTTGTAAAACACATTTATTAATAACTAATTAAGCATCAATTATTGCAATAGTATTGCCTAATAAGATGTATTATATAAAAATTATTATGACTTATCACTTGTAATGATAAAATAAGACATTATATATAGTTGTAAATGAAAAATAAAAATATGTGTATGTTGTACAAAGGAATAATTATTTTTATGCTATTAAATTATTTAAAATGAAAGATGGTATGATATTGTTATTTAAATTTTGTATAAGTGATGGTTGTTTTATTTCATTTAGTACTTAGCTCTCCATGTCACATATGATCTACACACTAAATTCGAAAGGTTATGACATGAAATGAGATAAAATTAAACATGTATTTACATTTAAAATTATATGCATTAGATTGAATCAAATTATTGATCATTTTTTAATCTTTAGGTACGCTTTGAACACACACTTATAGCCATACTCCTAATATTTAACAACCCAAATTCATAAACAAATTTATATTTATTAGAGCTAATGATCCTAGTTTAAGTCACTAACAAAAGTCTTTAGTTTAGATTGAATACACAATCAAAGTTAGATAAAGATCTTGATTTAGATTGGATAGTCATTTCATAGTTTGATAAATGCATTAAGCATAGTAAATTTTAAAGTTCCATAGCTTAGGTAGTTCTTGGACCTTCCTATCATACCACTCTAAGAAAAGGGTGACAAGCTTTGGGTTTTTATATAAACTATAGGTCAAAATATTTTAAGTATTACAAACTACGTTAAAGTGGATAAAACATATTTCATTCTAGCTCTTTTTTATCTTGAACTTATAGGATGGACTTCTCCATGTTTTGAAAACAAATTATTACCATCCATGCATGTTTTGACATTTAAATATTTATATAAAATTAAGGGAGAGTAGAAATATGATCATTTTGCTAATTTTTCTAATGAGGTCTTCTTGATTTAGGTTGAAGGACTATTCTATGATTGTGTGAGCCTAGTCACAATTTCAAAATCAAACATCTAAGATGGTATTGAAGTCTTGGACACTTGTAAGATCTATAGACTTGCTTGAATACTAGGGACACACACATGAACTATGATAGAGGTACCTCCTTATGGCCTTCTCCATGTAGGAGATGTGAATAGAGGCAAGCACAATCGATCAAGAAGCCACCATAATTGTGTAGGATGATTTACCTACAATGGTCCATGCCTTGATTTAATAAACAAAGAGGTGTGGTAGCTAAGGACAATCATCAATACTAAATTCCCATATTCAGTGGTAAAAATTTATATTAGGACACTTAGCTTGAGTATGTGGAACTTAAAGTAGAGGAGCTAGGAACAAATGAGATTGGAGGGATCAATCTTGAAATACTCTTCCTATTAGGTGTTAAGGAAAATACACAAACCATAATTGTCCATTTTCAAATTCTTAAGACAACTCTAGTTAAGCTTTGTGATGTTTATGTGGTTCATGCTTTTGTGATTTACAATGTAAGTGCTTGGTGGGCATTTCCACAAATTTGTGACATTAGCATTCTTTATGACCTAAATATTGACTTAACTTGTAGCCTAAATTTTTTTTATTTTTTTAATAATATTTTTTTGTTCGTAATAGCACATATATCCTATGATTTAAAGAACCACTATCATATTGCACCCACTTTTGTAACATAATAAATGGTGTTGTTTTATAATTATTTTTATTATTAATGGCAATGAAGTTGCTTCCATTCAAAAATTTCATACCATTATAATGCATATATTAAAATATTTATTAATGATTTTAAATGTACCTTGGGACCTCAAGTGTGAGATAATACAAAGTAATTTATCTTTCATAAGAGTAAAGGTACATCATAAAAAATTCCCTTCCTCTATTGTAAACATTGATTGCACTCATTATAAAGACTTACAATGACTTATAAATCTATGTTTCCTCATAAGCATAGAGTTATCAAAAAAGATGAAGAAACAAAATTCATCATTCTAGATTCTTTCCAAAAATTATTTGTTCCTCCCTTCATTCTAGATGCTTATGATAACATTTCAACATTTTAAAATTGACTAAACAAAAATTGTTAGCAACATGTGTTCGCAATCAGATATGCACCCCGTCAGATTTAAAAAAAATTAGACTATATGTTGCAACATTGAAACTCTTTCCAGACGTGGGTGGTCTATAAGGAAAGAGAATCTCCAGAGTGAGCTAGTTCTCCGTATAATGATCCTATTCTAAAATCTTCTTAGAAAAGGGATAAAGAGAAAATCAGAACTTAAAACTTATAACTTTGAAATGATTTTTAATATTGGATGATGAAATACTGACTATTCTTGGATTTTCCTCACAAATAGTGCTCACAAATCAACAAAACTTCACAAACTCTCGAGAACAATTTCTTACATAAGTACTTTGCATGAAGGTCTGTTCAAAACACAACATGCAACCTGTATTTGCACTTTTATGCATCAAACTACAACCTAGGACATAACAAGGATTTCTTAAACTGAAAATCACAAGAATAACATCAACTGAACTATAAATGGACACAAAAATGATAGGTAGGAATGTTGTTCTTTATTCAGTGTAGGAGTATGCCAAAAATAATCCAACTGAGTACAAAACAGTTTCAGCTCAAAAATGTGTAAGAGCCAAAACAGACTGAACTAGAAAACCCTAAGTTTTCTCCCAAGATATATGTCTCAAACCCTAATCCAAGCTCTTGAAAAAATCTCAAGGAAAAGGCTCCAAAAACTATGTAACAAGTCAGCATAAAAGTGGAAAGTCACATTTTTTGCATGCATCAACTGTCAAGCCTCTAAAAAAAAGAAAAAAATTGCTTTTAAAGCAAGAAAAACACCTTATCTCTCCAACTGAAAACCCAATTCCGACCAAGAAGAAAAGTCAACCTTAACTGCCAAAAATAGCAAGAAAACAAAGCAATTTATAAGGCATTTCTCTGCTTTTGCTTTACATGATGTAGTTTTACAATTATTCCATTTTACAATTAAAGCTTTTTTTTTTTTTTTTTAAATCTTCTGCATATAACAACTTATATCTCCTTCACAAGTTTTGATTTTCTATAAAAAATCATAAAATTATAATCCCCTCTTTACATATTTTAATTGTTTTCTCCAAAAACAATAAAAATAAATACTAACAAGCCTAGGTACTAACCCTAATCCTAAGGCATACTATTCTCTCAATCTCCTAATATGGCTTATCTTTGTGCTTAAAACATTTTTCCCTTTTTGACTAAGGCAACCACTAAAGGCCTAAAGTCTTCAAATAATTCATTAAATAAACAAGACTTAGGCAAAATTTCATCACTCATAACTCCACACGGTTCGGCCTAGATCAAGAATAATCGGCCATTCAAAACATTGCATAAAGTTTGATAAAGAATGATAAGTCCCTATTTCGAATTAGGGAAACATAGCAAAAACAAGGTCAAACTCTAAAAGCACTTCATTTTGCATTTGACATTTCGAAAGAATGCTTTGCTGAGAGGAAATGTGTCACCATGCCTATGCTCAACCCTAGCTTGTGAAGGCTTTGGAAACTTCAAACTCTCCTCCATTCTGGTCGACTTTGCTATGGGACTACATGGTAAGTTGATTTCCTTAACATAAGGCTTTCTCCATCGTTTTTGAAAGCAAGAAAATGCCTTTGAAGGCTGCAGCCTATCCTCCATTATTTTCTAATTTTCCTCTTGCATTATTTTCATTGTGCTTTGCTATCTCCACCTTGGGCACCATGAGAGGGCTCGACCCATGCATTGTGGGCTCCAAACGAGCTGGGTGCGGCCTGTAAGCTTCTTGAACAACAAACATAAGGGTAAGTTCTCCCTTCAAAACTCTTTCTCTATATTTTATCTCTCCATACTGAAGCTCGCGAGTTTTATCTTCTGCAAACGATTGTTATTTCCTAGACAAATACAGGCCCATTGACTGGTCGCGCCATGAGTTCTTATGTTGGCTTATTTGTTGTGAAATTTATGTGCATTATCTCCTTAACAGGCCGTGACATATCATAGTTAACTGATGACTCTACATAATGAAGAAATGCAAACTCCAAGCATACTGTGTTTTGATTTTGATTTAGAATGTAGAAACCCATGTGGGTATTCTGGAAACTACACCATTTTTTGCTAAATTTAAAAAAAACCCATATGGGTAACTGAAAAAGATGGTAAATCTGCATTCCTGTTGAAAACCGCATGTGGGTATTTATGAATAAAATCTGTTTCTTATCAAAATCTATATGAGAGTATTTGTTATTTGAATTATGCATTTTAAATGAAACCCCAATGTGGGTATTTTCAAAATTTTGAAGAAAATTGTGTTTTAACCTGCATTTCTGTTATATTTGAACTCGAACATGAGAGCACTGTATAAAATATTTCTTTCTGAGAAAACCCCACCTAGGTGTATAAAATTCTGAGAACATATCTTGCTTAAATCATTGTAACCCCATGGACTGCATTCTCTCTTATAGCCAACTAACACTTTCAGAAATACTTACTTCCTATTTTGTCATTATCCGCTCATTTTGTAGCAACACTTGCATTCTCAACCAAAATGAAACTGGTTGTCTTTGTTGGATCATTGCTTCACCTTATTAAACAACTGGCTACAGGTTACTATATTAATCTTGTAACCTTTCATCATTCTGATAGAAACCTGAGACTCTTCACATATCTCCATGCATTTTTATGCTCTATTTATTCTGGCAACAAACTCTTCATGAATTTACCTGTTCTTGACATAACCTCCATAACTTGCATTGTTCACTATCATTGTTAAAAGATAGGAACTGTTGTTCCAAAATAGAAAATATGAAACAGCACTACAAAGCGAATAGTCTTAAAAAATAACAAAACAGTATTCGAAACAGCAACTCAAAAGCATGATAGATTGATAACTTTTACTAGAACAAGCTGTCTAATTAGCATTGTTTTGCAATGGTCACTTCTATAAGTTGATCTAATTGAGCGGATTAAACCCACTGTTCACCTGTAGCTTTTAGAAAGCATTTACATGATTGTTATGAATGCACAGTTGGTCTAATGGCTTGATGGATAACTTTGCTTTACCCTCTCATTTGCACTTCCTTTCTTGATGACTATGATGATTGCAATTACTATCCCAACCCTCTTGTAACATATAAGGGTAGCATGTCAGGCTCTACCCTTGTGGGAGCCCGTTTTTTCCCACATGCTTGGTCTTCGAAGATAAACAGCTACATGGATTTTCCTATACTTGCACAAGGAAACAAACAGTGTTAGCATAAAAAAAATATATCATGTTTGTGTTGATGTTTCTCCTTCAGTTCATATCTCTGCACTTTCCTTGATTGTTTCAATGCATGATCAATAGCATACTGCATTATCGTTGATGGTTCATATAGGTATATTCATAATAGTAGCCTCTGACATCTCTTCCTTCCTACAGGTCAACGGAGCTCGAAGAAGACAAATGGTGCACCACTTCTGCGCCAGTCATCAACCAATCAGGGAATGATGATTATGTTTGTAATTATGTCATTGTTTCCTTTTATGCATCTTCCATAGTGTAGTGTGTTGTTTATGATGCACTGTCACAGTCACATCCATGGCTTGTGTGGATATTTGATTTCATTCTTTCTGTTTTTCATTTGGAAAAGAAAAAATGCATTTCAATGCAAATTTGTACTAGCATTTGTATTCTCGCAATCAAATGAAATGTTGTAAATATGAATCACTTTATGAAATAAATGAAAGCATTTGAAAATCTTTATTGTTTAATGCTTGGTCATGTACTTCATTTGAATGTAAAGCATTGAATAGAAAATTCTGAAACTCTGATTCCTCTTTTCAAATCATGACTGTAACTTAATGGACTAAAACGAAGTGCAAAAATAACACTCAAGCATATTCAAAAATAACTGCATTTCACTTTTAAATATAATAGCATTTAAATCAGCTCCACCATTTGATCTATAGCGAAATATTGGTAACATTTTGGCAATTTCCACTAGATGCTTGCCATCTAAGCATAGATCAGTTGCCTTTAAAAACTCCATTGGACGCGGAGTCAAAACTGCCCCTTCATGAACTCACAAAAACTGAAACAATAACACCAAAACAACAGCAAAACAAAACAAACAAAGCTAAAAGCAAACTAACAGGCCCTGATGGCCAACAAAACAATGTGCAACAACGCTTAGGGAAAGAAAAACTACTGAAAAGAAATGTGCGTAACACACTTATTTGTAACAACTACTCTATTTATGTACAAGATAGAACTTATCTCAGAGGCAATGTTTGAGGTGGATCCCATTAACTGGGATAGACAACACCTCTCCAGTCAGCTTTGAAAGTTGGCAAGCGTTGTGCTCCTCGCACTCCATGATTACGTAAGGCTCGTCCCAAATTGCATCGAACTTGAAATGTCGTCCAGGTCTACTCTTGTATTCATTCCACTTGAAGACCAGATCACCAATGATAAACTCTCATCGTCTTTCCTTCTTATCAAAAGAGCTCTTCATCTGAGCTTGATGTATTTCAAGTTGTTTTAAAGCTTCCCTTCTAGTTTCCTCAAGCTCTACCAACTATGCAAACCGCACTTCAAGAGGCTGCTCATTCAGTAATTCCAGTTCTTTCACAAAACTTAAGGTCAGTAGCTCAATAGAAATGGGTAACTTGGATTCTTTACCATAAGCAAGTACATAAGGAGAACAACCAGTGGCCCTTTTAGGTGTCACTCTGTCAGCTCAAAGGGCTAATTTAAGCTTTTCGTGCCATGTCCGTTGATTGTCCTTGACAATCTTTTGATTATCCGGATCAGATTCTTATTTGTAGATTATGCCTGCCCGTTTCCCTGTGGATAATAGTTAGAAGATGTATTCAAATAAATGTTATTTCTAACTGGCCAATCAGAAATTCTTAAACCAATGAAGGCCAAACCATTGTCAAAAATTATAGAATCTGGAGTACCGAATCTTGACACTAAGTCTTGATAAAAATTAAGCACAAAAGTCTCATTTGCTTCTTTTGCCTCGATCTATTTAGTAAAATAATCTGTGGTGGTCAGTATCCACTTATGACCCGCGCTTGAAGGTGGGTTGATTGGCCCTATAAAATCTAAGCCCCATTTAGCAAAGGGCTACTCCACTTGAATAGGTTGCAGAGGTAAAGCTGCAAGCTTCTATTTTCCTGAAAACATAGCACATTTTTCACATTTTCAGACCCAAGCAATGGCATGCATCCTTGAAAAAAATTGGCCAATAATAACCAGCCCGCATAATTTTTAGGGTTGTTGTTCTGGCAGCAAAGTGGCCTCCTAAAGGCCCATCATGAAACTCTGCTAAAATCTTATCAACTCGGTCAGGTTCAATGCATTGTAACAAAACACCTTGAAAATCTCTTCTATACAGAATGCCATCAATAATTACAAAAGGAATAGACTGTAATCTATAATACCTCCTTTTTGCTCTGTCTAGACCTGCGGGACACTCACCAGTTTGCAAATAAAGCATCATTTGTTGCACCCAGGTAGCAACAGGAACTGGAACAACATTTGTATCATCGTTGTTTAGCACTATGCCAACCCTTTCAGTCTCCTCTAGGTTGCTTCCCACTATATTTTCTACAATTTGCTCACACAAACCCTTACCTCTGACAAGCTAGATTATTTTGATATCTATGTCAAACTCCATGACCTTGGTTATCCAACCAACACGCTTATCATTAATTTCACGATTCAACAAGAAATCTTTAATAGTTGAATGCACAACCAACAAATGAATCTTGTTGTTCGACAGCATATGTCTGATTTTTTTAAACTTCTTACAATAGAAAACACATGCTTCTCGACAAAGGAATACTTTACCTCATAATCATGAAGTACCTGGCTGAAAAAGGCCACTGGTTGCTCCAAACCTTCATCGTTTTGTTGGAAAAGCATAGCAAAAATAGTATCCACTCCTCCAAATGCATAAAGAATGAAATCTTTGTTGTACTTTGGATTAATGAGGGTAGGGGTAGCTACGAGAGCTTCTTTGATCTGATCAAAGCTCCTTTTACCTTCCTTGGTCCAGGCGACATGAATATTCTTTTTCAACATAAGAGTGAGAGGTTGCAACAAAGCTGCAATATTTGGTATAAACCTTCTCACAAAATTTATTCTTCCAAGAAAGCTTTGCAAGCCTTTCTTGTGAGCTAGTAATGGCAATTCGAGGATTGCAGAAATCCTTTCAGAATCTATGGAAATGCCCTGCTTTGAAACAATGTGTCCAAGGAGTTTACCTGCATGCACAGAAAAAATACACTTCTTTAGGTTGAGAGACACTCTGAATTCCCTGCATCTCTAAAAAATTTGTTCTAAATGATCAAGATGTTCATTAGCATTTCTGGAAAAAACAGTAATATCATCTAAATAAACCAGAACAAACTTGTTCATGAGGCCGTGAAAGGCCATATCCATCACTCGCAGAAAAGTTGCTCCAACGTTGGATAAGCTGAAAGGCATCCTTTTGTAAGCCATTGTGCCCCACTTAGTCGTGAATGTTGTTTTAAATTGATCCTGATGCTTAACCAGAATTTGGTTGTAACCTGAATAACCATCTAGCAAAGAAAATTTGTCAGAACCGGAAACCACCTGTAAAGTTTGCTCCATGGAAGGGAGTGGGTAGTGGTCTTTCAGTGATGCTCTATTTAAATCTCGGAAATCAACACATAATCTATCTCCCCACTTTTCTTCCTAACTGGAACTAGATTCGAGACCCAAGAAGTATGCTTGATGGGAAAAATGATACCACTTTCAACTAATTTATTCAGTTCGGCTTTCATAAGGTGTTCTAATTTGGGATTGAGAGGCCTTTGTTTCTGCTTGACTGGTTTTGCAGCAGGCTCTAATTCAATAGTATGTTGGGCTAATTTTGGGTCAAACCCCTTCAAATCCTTATACTCCCAAGCAAAAATATCACTAAATTTCTAACATAACAGAATAAGCTCTTGTTGTTCCTCTTTATTACATACCTTTCCCAGCTTGAGAAGCTTACCTTTGAAGATTTCGATCACTTCATAGTGTTCCTCTTTAACAGTCAGACTGCACTTGTCTCTCCTCATCTAGTCATCTGAATTGAATGCAGATTCCAAAGTCACCAAACCCCTTGGCAGCTTGTTAGTCCTCAACTGTACAATTTGATTGTCATACTGTTGTTGCCACTTTTGTTGGTTTCCATCTGCAAACTCAGCTTCAGCAATTAAAAAGTTTACAATTTGCTCATCGCTGTCAAAAACCTGCCAACTCACATTATTGTCAGGAACAGAAGGTCTGACAACTATCTTTACATATTGGCGTGCTTCTATTTTGTGAATTTCTTTTGGAATATCAAATTGAGCCCCTATAGCAGCAAGCCTATCTGCATGCTTATTTTCATTTCTAGGAACTGAACAGATATTAAAAGCATCAAGATCCTCTATTAAATCACATACATGATGCTTATATTTCTTAAGAAAATCATTCTTTGTAGCATTTAGATTTCTAACCTAGTTTACAATTAACTCAGAATCACCATAAACACACAAGCATTTAATACCTCTTCTTCGGGCCCATTCTAGGCCGTGTACAAGTGCCTCGTATTTAGCTGTATTGTTTGTACAGCTGAATGCAAATCTGAAAGTAGAATAATATTTTTCTCCCTCTAGTGAAATTAGCATGGCCCTGCCACCAGCACCTACACTGCTCCTCGAACCATCAAAATAGAGTTTCCAAAGTTCATTTTCCTGCCCTGTAAGTTGTACTTCCCTTTTGATCAGGTTAGGTATATCAGAATCAGGTTCATGAATCATGTAAACCCCTAACCCTACCTCATCTGTATGCTGGAAGGGATCAAGCTCATGATCTTTGGCTGCCCATTCATCTAGATTTATACTTTCTACATGGGTGTTGTGGTCTGATATCATGGTTTGCTCCTCCAGTATAGGGGTGACGTAGAGGTTAGCGTTTATAGGACTCGAAACGTATGGTTCGATGTGGTCTTTGGCTAAAGGCTTAGACTTTATGGTTACCTTTGTACCATACCTTGTTCTAAAAAATAGATGAGACCAGTCAGATGACAAGAAACCCCTCAACTTGGTTGTAAAATCCCTTGATAAGCAAATGGAAAAGTGTGGTCGAAAATCGATTACATGTATGTCTTGATGAATCGCAAAATTGGGAGATGCGTGCAAGGTAAGGGCTAAATTTTTTACTATACCAGCAGTTCTAACAACAGATCTAACTGAACTACACCCTTCTGAGGGTTGGGTTCATAGATGAGACCTAAAGCATCAGCTAATTTTTTAGGCATGACTGAGCTACTTGCGCTAGAATCAACCATACAATTATGCACTAATTTATCCCCAATGATCAGAGTTAAATAAAATGGGGGAGGATTTACCTCCTTACCTTTTTGTTCGCTTTTACCTTTCGAACTGTTAGTGAACACTGCTTTGGTAGCACCTTGATTAGTATCATCAAAAATAGACAACTCGGCTAAAGCATCCTGCAGCAAACCTCTCTAACCTGGGATGTGCAAAGCATCTAATACAAACATCCTGACAGTAGTCTTTCTGAGGTGTTCAACAATATTAAAAGAAGTGGCATTTACCTTCTACTGGTTTTTTGAAATAGCAGCATCATTCTGCTTCTACAAGGGCTACAAATGTGTCTTTGACTGCTCTTTTCTAGGTATCTCTTGGCCCTTTTGTAAAAACTGCACCTTGGATTGTGTTGCAGCATTAGTACTGGATGTAGAAATAGGCTGCTTATCTTTCGTAGGCTGTTGTTGTGAACTTCCAGCTTGTTGTCCTAGATCCATTGCTCTTTTTTTCGATCTTGTGTTGGCTATGACAAGAGAAACTTGTTGATCCTAACCGTTCATGCCACAGAACTCAAAACTCTGCCAGTTTGGCAAAGCAACCTCGAAACCTTCTTGTTATTCCAAGTTCTGATTTGAAATGCTCTCTGAACTTGCATAACTGTTTTGAACCATCAAAGCCTGATTTCTCATGCCATTATCACATGTTGATTGGTTATGGGGCTGGTTACATGGATAACACTAATCGTAATCTTGGGCGATATAATTTTGAGGTACGAGCTCCTTTGACGAACTGGTTGTGTTTGGGTTGTATGGCTAGAAGGGTCTTGGGTTAAAATTTCTCTTCTCGCCCTGGTAATCATTCTGAAAAGCAGGCCTATTAGGCTGGTTCTACTGATAAGTGACTTGATAGGGTTTATGTTCATGACCTACTTGCTTCTTAATGCTCACCAGATCATTCTCGAAGCTCTTGAGTATACTCTTAATCTCCTTGATTTCTTGGTTTTGGGCTGGAGCAGCAATTTGTTGTGTTGCGATATGATAACCTATTGCTGGGACAGCGGGAACATTAGCTAAGGGAGGTAAAGAAATAGGGGTAGGTGGTTGTATCTCAAGAAACATCGGCATAGGAGGTCTAGGAGCTATATCTCTAGCTTGAATAAGGAAATTTTCGGCTCTAATAGCAATATCGTAAGCATCAGGGAGCGTATGCCCACCCATAGACTGGGTCATAACTGAAATTTTATAGTTCAAAGCTTTCAAGTAAAACAGAAAACATTGAGCTGGTAAAGGCCTTACCATTGCAGGAATCCTGGTCCAAGTCCTCTGAAAATGGTGATTGAAATCTGCCAAATGTTTGTGCGGTGCTCTTTGAATTGTGCTCAGTTGTATAAACAAAAAATTGGTATAGACCGTTACCTAGTGCATCCCATGTTGCAATAGATTTGGTTGTGAGGCCTCTGAACCACTGTAATGCTTTACCCTTGAGCGATGCAGCCAAGAGCCTCAATGCAACGTTCTCCTGCGTGATGTTGTGAATTGAACATAAGGTGGACTCGTCACAAATGTGCTCCACTGGTTTTGTGTGATCTTCTCCAGTGAAGAATGGCAGGCTTCTAAGGGCTGCAACTGGGATGTCATCATGTTGAGCGATGTATAATGGACTGCCTCCATTAAAAGGTGTGAATGGATGTTTCTTTGGCACTGCCATTGGCGGTATCTGTGATATAAGAACTGTTACTCCTGGTGATAAAACCAGAGAGCTGAAAATAGGAAGTGTTGATTTTGACCTCACTGGCGCTTCAAATAGCCTCCTTGTTGTTCTGCCAACTCTTCGTGGTGGGGACAGCTGTTAGTATCGAAAAGGTGCAGCGCTTGATCTGGTTTGTACCTTTCTCATGCGCAGGCTGCACTAGATCTGCATGCAAAAAATCAGAAGTCGGAGTCACTAGGTATATTTGAACAAGCCTCCAAAAGGCTGAGAAACCTAATACATACACCAAACAACAAATTTTGGAAATTAAATTCTCTGAAAATGATTTTCAGACTGTCCCACTACGTGTGCCAAAAAATTGTTAGCAATCAGATATGCACCCCAGTCAGATTTAAAAAAAGATCAGACTATCTGTTGCAACATTTATACTCTTTCCAGATGTGGGTGGTCTATAAGGAAAGAGAATCTCGAGAGCGAGCTAGTTCTCCGTATAATGATCCTATTCTAAAATCTTTTTAGAAAAGGGATAGAGAGAAAAACATAACTTATAACTTATAACTTTGAAATGATTTTTAATATTGGATGATGAAATACTGACTATTCTTGGATTTTCCTCACAAACAATGCTCACAAATCAACAAAACTTCACAACCTCTCTAGAACAATTTCTTACATAAATACTTTGCATGAAGGTTTGCTCAAAACACTACATGCAACTTGTATTTTTGCACTTTTCTGCATCAAACTACAGCCTAGGACATAACAAGGATTTCTTAAACTGAAAATCACAAGAATAACATCAACTGAACTGTAAATGGACACAAAAATGATAGGTAGGAATGCTGTTCTTTATTCAGTGTAGGAGTATGCCAAAAATTATCCAACTGAGTACAAAACAGTTTCAGCTCAAAAATGTGTAAGAGCCAAAACAGACTGAACTAGAAAACCCTAAGTTTTCTCCCAAGATATATGTCTCAAACCCTAATCCGAGCTCTTGAAAAAAGCTCAAGGAAAAGGCTCCAAAAACTATGCAACAAGTCAGCATAAAAGTGGAAAGTCGCACTTTTTGCATGCATCAACTGTCAAGCCTCTAAAAAAAGCAAAAAATTGCTTTTAAAGCAAGAAAAACACCTTATCTCTCCAACTGAAAACCCAATTTTGACCAAGAAGAAAAGTCAACCTTAACTGCCAAAAATAGCAAGAAAACAAAACAATTTATAAAGCATTGCTTTGCTTCTACTTTACATGATGCAGTTTTACAATTATTCCATTTTACAATTAAAGAATTTATAAAAAAAAAAAAAAAAATCTTCTGCATATAACACCTTATATCTCCTTCACAAGTTTTGATTTTTCTATAAAAAATCATAAAATTATAATTCCCTCTTTACATATTCTTATTGTTTTCTCCAAAAACAATAAAAATAAATACTAATAAGCCTAGGTACTAACCCTAATCCTAAGGCATATTATTCTCTCAATCTCCTAATATGGCTTATCTTTGTGCTTAAAGCAATTTTCCCTTTTTGACTAAGGCAACCACTAAAGGCCTAAAGTCTTCAAATAATTCATTAAATAAACAAGACTTAGGCAAAATTTCATCACTCTGAACTCCACATGGTTCGACCTAAATCAAGAATAATCGGCCATTCAAAATTTTGCATAAAGTTTGATAAAGAATGATAAGTCCCTATTTCGAATGAGGGCAACATAGCAAAAACAAGGTCAAACCCTAAAAGCGCTTCATTTTGTATTTGACATTTCGAAAGAATGCTCTGCTGAGAGGAAATGTGTTGCCATGCCTATGCTTGACCCTAGCTTGTGAAGGATTTTGAAACTTCAAACTCTCCTCCATTCTGGTCGACTTTGCTCTAGGACTACATGGTAAGTTGATTTCCTTAACATAAGGATTTCTCCATTAATTTTGAAAGCAAGAAAATGCCTCTGAAGGTCGCGGCCTGTCCTCCATTATTTTCTGATTTTCCTCTTGCATTCTTTTCATTGTGCTTTGCTATCTCCACCTTGGGCGCCATGAGAGGGCTCGACCCAAGCATTGTGAGCTCCAAACGAGCTGGGCGCGGCCTGTAAGCTTCTTGAACAACAAACATAAGGGTAAGTTCTCCCTTCAAAACTCTTTCTCTGTATTTTATCTCTCCATACTGAAGCTCACAAGTTTTATCTTCTGCAAATGGTTGTTATTTACTTGACAAATATAGGCCCATTGACTAGTCACACCATGAGTTCTTGTGTTGGCTTATTTGTTGTGAAATTTATGTGCATTATCTCCTTAACAGGCCACGAAATATCATAGTTAACTGATGACTCTCCATAATGAAGAAATGTGAACTCCAAGCATACTGTGTTCTGATTCTGATTTAGAATGTAGAAACCCATGTGGGTATTTTGGAAACTACACTGTTTTTTGCTAAATTTAAAAAACCCCCATATGGGTAACTAAAAAAGATGGTAAATCTGCATTCCTGTTGAAAACCCCATGTGGGTATTTATGAATAAAATATGTTTCTTATCAAAATCTATATGAGAGTATTTGTTATTTGAATTCTGTGTTTTAAATGAAACCCCAATTTGGGTATTTTCAAAATTTTGAAGAAAATTGTGTTTTAACCTGCATTTATGTTATATTTGAGCTCGAACATGAGAGCACTGTATAAAATCTTGTTTTTTGAGAAAACCCCACCTGGGTGTATAACATTCTGAGAACATATCTTGCTTAAATCATTGTAACCCCATGGACTGCATTCTCTCTTACAGCCAACTAACACTTCAGAAATACTTCCTTCCTATTTTGTCATTATCCGCTCATTTTGTAGCAACACTTGCATTCTCAACCAAAATGAAACTGGTTGTCTTTGTTGGATCATTACTTCACCTTATTAAACAACTGGCTACAGGTTACTGTATTAATCTTGTAACCTTTCATCATTCTGATAGAAACCTGAGACTCTTCACATATCTCCATGCATTTTATGCTTTATTTATTCTGACAACAAAATCTTCATGAATTTACCTATTCTTGACATAACCTCCATAACTTGCACTGTTCACTATCATTGTTAAAAGATAGGACACTGCTGTTCCAAAACAAAAAATATGAAACAACACTACAAAGCGAACAGTCTTAAAAAAAAGCAAAACAGTATTCGAAACAACAACTCAAAAGCATGATAGATTGATAACTTTTACTAGAACAAGTTGTCTGATTAGCATTCTTTTGCAATTTTCACTTTTATAAGTGGATCTGATTGAGCAGATTAAACCCACTATTCACCTGTAGCTTTCAAAAAGCATTTACATGATTGTTATGAATGCACAGTTGGTATAATGGCTTGATGGATAACTTTGCTTTACCCTCTCAGTTGCACTTCCTTTCTTGATGATTATGATGATTGCAATTACTATCCTGACCCTCTTGTATCATATAAGGGCAGCATGTTGGGCTCTACCCTTGTGGGAGCCCATTTTTTCCCACATGCTTGGTCTTCGAAGATAAACAGCTACATGGCTTTTCCTATACCTGCACAAGGAAATAAACAGTGTTAGCATAAAAAATAATATATCATGTTTGTGTTGATGTTTCTTCTTCAACTCATATCTATGCACTTTCCTTGATTGTTTCAATGCATGATCAGTAGCATACGACATTATCGTTGATGGTTCATATAGGTATATTCATAATCGGAGCCTCTGACATCCCTCTCTTCCTTCCTACAGGTCAACGGAGCTCGAAGAAGACAAATAGTGCACCACTTCTGCGCCGGTCATCAACCAATCAGGCAATGATGATTATGTTTGTACTTATGTGATTTTTTCCTTTTATGCATCTTCCATAGTGTAGTGTGTTGTTTATGATGCACTGTTACAGTCACATCCACTGCTTGTGTGGATATTTGATTTCATTCTTTCTGCTTTTCATTTGGAAAAGAAATAATGCATTTCAATGCAAATTTGTACTAGCATTTGTATTCTCGCAATCAAATGAAATGTTGTAAATATGAATCACTTTATAAAATAAATGAAAGCATTTGAAAAGCTTTATTGTTTAATGCTCGGTCCTGTACTTCATTTGACTATAAAGCATTGAATAACAAGTTCTGAAACTCTGATTCCTCTTTTCAAATCATGACTATAACTTAATGAACTAAAACGAAGTGCAAAAACAACACTCAAGCATATTCAAAAATAATTGCATTTCACTTTTAAATATAACAGCATTTAAATCAACTCCACCATTTGAGCTGTAGCGAAATATTGGTAACAACATGACTCATAAGTCTTCGAATATTATGAATTAAATCACTTATTATAAAATTTTGACATGAAAC
This sequence comes from Sequoiadendron giganteum, assembly GCA_007115665.2. NCBI lineage: Eukaryota > Viridiplantae > Streptophyta > Pinopsida > Cupressales > Cupressaceae > Sequoiadendron > Sequoiadendron giganteum. Next base: position 495,988,141 of record CM021102.1, on the reverse strand, counting down.
AAGTACAAAATTTCAAGATTATTAATGTAGTTTTGATTAACGATTGAAAACAAATCTTAGATGTGGCATATGGAATTTAATCTTCACTGGAATTTGTTAGTTATGCAACTAAGATAAAAGCATTCAATTCTTATCTTATCAAATGGAAATTAACATTTATTGTCATTTGTTAGGTTTGCCACACATGAATAAAGTAACCAATTTGACAATATTATGAATATAGTTGTAATATTTTTTTTAATGCAACGGATGTCTCCCATTAGGTTTAATGTGAAATTCTTATGTTTTTTATCCATTTGAGTTCCTTTTGTTTAAATCTAATATCACTCAAAATATTTAAGAAGTGCCCTATTTAGCTCTCTCAACCACCTTTAAACTCTCATCTCATTAGAATCAATTTATAAATCTCATACAATTTTGTAATACAATTAATTGTGATTACAATGCCATATAACTTGTAATTTTATTTTCACAAACAAATATTATTCTCTTCTCTCTAATATCATTATGCAAGTTTTTCAAATGCCATGCATTCTATAAATTAGAAGATAAACACAATTGTAAATATTCGTTCACTTCATATAAAATTATAATAATTTATTTTTAATTAAATCCAAACAGATTAAAATAAAAATATATTTGTGAATTCACAAATATATTAACTATCTCACCAAGCAAAAGGATGTGAAGTCCACCAAATGCCATGCAAATGAGGGCTTTGATCTTGTTATTGAAGCTGTCCGCTCTAATGAGGATTTGTCTGACATTAAGCCCCCTCTTCGATGGGGGAACTGGGAGACATATGGGGAAAGTAGGAATGAATGTTAGCTATTATTCTGAAACTTTTAGTACTGGAGTCAGATAATATATGTAATAAAATACTATATGCTGTAGGAAAGTATTGTATAGCAGATAAACACTCTCCTTATTTTGTATTGTATGCTGTTATAAACAGCAGATGATGACACATATGATGCACAAGGCATCAAGAAAATCTGTATAATGTTTTTTATCTATATTTAATATAAAATAAAGGATGTGAAGTAATAATAGAAATATCTAATCATAAAAATAATCTTAAAATGTGTAATTTAATCTCAAATGATCAAACCTAACATAAACAAAAGATAATACAATTAATCCAAACAAAAGAGCCATACAAAATGAGAAGGGTTGATAGTCCTTTTGAATCCTCCTCTCCCAATTCCTGCTGGTAAAGCATCTTTCCATTCACTTGAAGTGTTTCTCATCTTTCTTTTTTTCTTATTCTCTACCTCCTCCAGTATTTCGTTCATATATATGTAGGTTTCCTAAAAACATAAATAGATTTTTGATAGATACTTCAATAGACTAAATAAGCAGTGATATACATTACACTCTATGCATCTAATTTTGTGAAGTCAACAACATGGTTTAAATTGCCAAATACTCAAAACAAAACAACACAAAATTTCTAGAAACTGAATATAAAACCTGTCCCTTCATTATTACCGCAGGTCTGGCACTATGCACACTATGCAAGCCTATTTTTCAGATTGCTTCATTTAGCATCACCAATAATCTCCACAAGAACATTGTCCCTGTTTAAAATGATGGAAACGGTTTGCATCTCTTACAACAATCTCTCTTGCAACAATCTTGGAGATAAATTTTGTTGCAGTGTGACAATCCACACATACTCGAAGGTTCTTAACAACTCTAATAGTTGTTCCAAAGGGAGTGTTTAACAAACCAAATGCAATTGCCAACTTTTCACTATGGTGGCAGACAAATAGTTTTTTTTCCTCCTTTTCCACATCATTAAGTGAATGTCTTGAATCTAGAAAATAACCTGCTGCCTTCATCTCCCAATCCAACTTCTCCAACTTTGCATAGATCTCCTGTGTTTGTGGGTGCGATCTGTCTCCTACACCAAAAACATGTACCATTTTATGGCCCTCAATCCAACTACATCCAGGAATCTTTTTAATTCCCCCATCTTTCATCAATTTCCTTACCATTTGAACCTCACCCCACTTGCCCACTTCTGCGTATATGTTTGAGAGAAGAACATAAGTTGCAGCATTTTTAGGATCCAAATCAAAAAGCAGCATTGCTGTAAATACTCCTAAGCCCATATTCATATGTAACCTACAAGCACCAAGAAAACACATCCACACAACCACAACAGGTTTAATTGGCATCTTAATGATAAAGTTTAAGGAGTGTTCAAGATAGCCAGCACGCGCAAAAAGGTCAACCATGCACACATAATGATCAACAGTGGGTGTAATGCAATAAGGGTTTCCCATCTGAATGAAATATGTACAGCCCTCATCCACTAAACCTGCATGGCTGCATGCAAAGAGAACACAAGCAAAGCTTACAATGTCAGGATATGTTCCAGAGTGCTTCATTAATTCAAAGGTTTTGAGGGCATCCTTGGAAAATCCATTTTGTGCATATCCTGCAATCATAGCATTCCATGAGACCACCTTTCTTTGAGGCATTTTGTCAAACAGCTCACGTGCCTTATCTATGCTTCCACATTTTGCATACATGTCTATCAGGGCAGTTGTAACTACAACATCTGACAAAAATCCCCCTTCCATTATGCTTTGATGGATGTCCATACCCTGTTCCAAAGCTCCCATTTTGGCACAGGCTGGGAGGATGCTGGCAAAGGTTGTGGAATCTGGCTTTACACCTGCCGATTGCATTTGCTTGAAAGTTTCTAAAGCCTTTTCAACAAGCCCATTCTGTGAATACCCTACAATCATTACAGTCCATGAGATGACATCTCTTTGAGGCATTCTGTCAAACAGTTCACATGCCTTGTCTATGCTTCCACATTTTGCATACATATCTACTAGAGCATTTCCAACTATAATATCTGAAAAAAATCCATTTTCAATTATGTTTCGATGGATGGCTGTGCCCTGTTCCAAGGCTCCCATTTGAGCACAAGCAGGGAGGATGCTGGCATAGGTTGAGGAGTCTGGCTTTACACCCACTAGGTGCATTTGCTTGAATGTTTCAAAAGCCTTTTCAACAATCCCATTTTGCGCATATCCTGCAATCATGGCATTCCATGAGACCACATTTCTTTGAGGCATTTTGTCAAACAGTTCACGTGCCTTGTCTATGCTTCCACATTTTGCATACATGTCTACCAGGGCAGTTCCAACTACAACATCTGACAAAAATCCCCCTTCTGTTATGCTTTGATGGATGTCGATACCCTGTTCCAAAGCTCCCATTTTGGCACATGCTGGGAGGATGCTGGCAAAGGTTGTGAAGTCTGGGTTTACACCTGACAATTGCATTTGCTTGAAAGTTTCTAAAGCCTTTTCAACAAGCCCATGTTGTGCATATCCTACAATCATTGCATTCCATGAGATTGCATTTCTTTGAGGCATTCTGTCAAACAGTTCATATGCCTTATCTATGCTTCCACATTTTGCGTACATATCTGCTAGAGCATTTCCAACTATAATATCTGAAAAAAATCCACTTTCAATTATGTTTTGATGAATGGCTGTACCCTGTCTCAAGGCTCCCGTCTGAGCACAGGCAGGGAGGATGCTGGCAAATGTTGAGGAGTCTGGCTTTATACCCGCCAGTTGCATTTGCTTAAAAGTTTCAAAGGCCTTTTCAATAAACCCATTTTGTGCATATCCTGCAATCATGGCATTCCATGAGACCACATTTCTTTGAGGCATTTTGTCAAACAGTTCACGTGCCTTGTCTAAACTTCGACATTTTGCATACATGTCGACCAGGGCAGTTGCAACTATAACATCTGAAAGAAATCCCCCTTCCGTTATTCTTTGATGGATGTCCATACCCTGTACCAAATCTCCCAGTTTGGCACAGGCTGGAAGAATACTGGCAAAGGCTGTGGTGTCTGGCTTTACACCCGCCAATTGCATTTGCTTGAAAGTTTCTAAAGCCTTTTCAACAAGCCCATTTTGTGCATATCCTACAATCATTGCATTCCATGTGACGACATCTCTTTGAGGCATTCCGTCAAACAGTTCACGTGCCTTGTGCATGCTTCCACATTTTGCATACATGTCTACCAGGGCACTTGCAACTATAACATCTGTCGAAATTCCTCTATCCTTTATGCTTTGATGGATGTCTATACCCTGTTCCAAAGCTCCCAAATTGGCACAGGCTGGGAGTACGCTAGAAAATGTGAACTGATCGGGTTGGAAACCTGTTCGTTGCATTTGGTGAAACAGTGTGACTGCTTCCTGAGGATACCCATGTCTTCGGTATGCTGCGATAATCGTATTCCATGAGACGCTGTCTTGTTCTTTCATGTGGTCAAACACTTTCCGAGCATCCACTAAACTTCCGCATTTGACATACATGTTAATAAGCTTATTCTGAAAAGGTGTGCGTGTAGCAAATGCAAATCGCCTGTGAGCGATGAAAGAGTGAATAGTTTTCCCTTGTGAGAGCGCATTCTTGAGAATGCAGGTCTGCAATAACTGAAGATATATAGAGGAGTCTCCAGGAGGGTTATGGGTAGTAAGCAGAAGATATGCTGTGAGACTGAGATTAGTGGATGGCAATGGCATTTTGTAATTGTAATTGAACGTGGATAATGTGCAGTGTAATTCAGTCTATGTCTGCCATAATGACATTGCCAGGCCTGGGAACATGTGAACTTTCACTAACCTATTTCGTCGATTTATAAGCTAAATTGCAAATTTAATTATTTCTTTCAAAGCAAGGAAGAGGTCTCCACGAGATAAAAATTGGCAGTCTCTTACATCGATGGAAGGCTTGGTGTGGATGGTGGTGCTGCAAACTTAGCAAACTTATTCGTTTCATACTGCAAATGGTTTGTTATATTGAAAATTTTATTTCATTATTACAATTAGGTGAAGTTCAGGGATTGAGATAAATATTTAGAATTAGAGAACAAACACGGAATTGATTCTTGCTAATGCCTATTATCGTTCACTGGCAATGAAAAAATTATAAATATAGGGTTACCAACAATGACAAATAAATTATGAGTATAGGCCAAGAATGGTAATAAGCAAGAAACCCTGACTGTATCAACCTGTTCAAACACTTGTGGTTACTGAAACATACACATTCAGCGAACAGATGCGACTTCCATTGAACTCTAATGTTAGCAGCTCGGCTCATCCCTTCTGCAATTAGGTGTAATCCCTGTTTACTGGCAACGACTGGCTTTACGAAACCACTGCTTTCCCACTCTGTTGAATGAATTTTCCAGCTCAATTCAAAACCTTTGATACGCACAAACGAGAAGGGTACATCATAATATAAGTGGCAATCTGGATTATTTCAAGTTCGAGACATTCGACCAGACCAAATCAACTTGAGTGCTGATTTGATAGATGAAACAATCAATAAATGTCAACTTCAGAATGAATTAATGTTTTTTTAATTACATCCATGATACCAGTCAGTCTTTGATGAAAAAAAACTGACACCGTCTTTGTCAAATAACAAAACAATTGCTGATCCCATCAATTTTTTTGTTGTTTTCTAATTTTTTGTTGATTTTGTTTCGTCTGTTGTGTATTTTGATTAGGTAACTTGTTGTTTTAGAAATATTCTCCTCTTCAAACAAGGTCACTAACGATGTAACTTTTAGCAAATCCGAGCAATTGTACCGGATGTCCTTGTAAGCCTTACACTGCATAATGTAGTGCCACTTTGTCTCCACTAAACTTGAAAAGCAAAAACAACAAATCCTATCCGCCCACACCTCTTTGGGTATTTTTCATCTTCATGTTTCACATTTCAATCAGTGTGAGCTAGTTCTTAAGTGGGCTATTGACATTTTAGCTTTCCATTTCATATATGTTACCACGTAGTATTTTTGCTCGTGATCACAAGTGGGGTTAAAATGCAAAACATAGTGTTCTCTTTTTCGACTAAGTTATTTCAACCACATGATATTCTTGACTTTCTCTTTTACATACCTTTTAATTTCTACATTTGTGTTTGGACACTCTTGCATGTTGACGCCCCATTTTCCCATCCACTTGACATTTTGCTTCATCCATGTGCTCTTCCTTGTAGTTAATTTTTCTTCCACCACAATTTCGGGCCATCAATGTTCCCCCATATTCTCAATTCTCTTCAAGTAGCCTAATAAACGAATAAACGCCATTTCCATTAGAAAGAGACTAGGTTTGGCTGGAACAATCTCATATAGGACTATACTTTTTATTTTGAAATTGCTTGTAATTAGGTGCTTTTGTAATCTTTCTATTTGTTTCCATTTTAAAGTCGGCGTGTTGCAACCCCAAACTTCGCAGCCATATAAGACCACAGGTGTAACAAGCAACCCAAATAACTTCTTTATTTTTCAATCCCATAACTTAGCTAATCTACATTTGTTTTGAAGCAAGTAAAGGGCTTTCCAACCCCCTTGAATTGCTTTTGTCCTACCACTCTCCCAATTGAGAGTGTTGCAAAAATCAAGACCCAAATACTTGTATTCATTTACCACTTGCAAAGAGTTTCCCTCAAACTCAAAATTTATTTGCTTCCTAGTTCTTTTCAACACAAATATCATCTTGGTTTTGCTAATGTTTACTTGCATCCCTACATCTTGACAAAATGACTCTAGAGCTTCTATATGTTCTTGTAGACTATTTTTTGAATTTTCCATTAAGGTAAGGTCATTTGCATACAACAACAACTTGATCACGAAAGTGGCCAAGAGAACACCATCACCTCCCCACTTGTCTAACAACTAGATTCTAACTTGTCTATGTATATCCCAAACAAAGTGGGAGACAAAGCGCAGCCTTGCTTCGCCCGAACCTGAAGAGGTCTCTAAATGTAGCAATGAATGATTATGCTTCACCTGACCCCAAATGGGTCCCTAACCCCATCGTGGAGGAGAAATCCTTTTGCGATGTGGTGGCTGAAGTATCTGGTAATGTCTCTCCTTCTACAACGTTCAACCCTATCTCGTCCGACGAAAATGGAGGTTCTCATGACTTTGCAGGATGGGAAGGTAAGTATTCTGGTAGCCCTAATGAAGTTTGGCTCAATCCTAGTCCTAATACGCATAAGGCTCTTCTTAACGAAAATAACAAATTACAAATTAAAAGATATTGCAATTTTTCTAGTTGTTGTTGATTCTAGTAAAATGCCTGCAAGAAGATTCATTGATGATTGGTTTATTAGTGTTTGTGGGGGGAGGGGGGGGGAAATGGTATTAGAATCTCCTTCTATTGAATGGTGCAAAAAGGGATGTTTTTAATTTTCTTTCATAACCCTAAAATGCAAGAAATTATAACCAGTAAGCAATTTTGCAATGTTGGTAAATGCTTGTTTAGGGCTTTAAGGTGGTCCCCAGAGGCAATTTATGAAGAAGTTTTAGCCCTTTTTGGGCCAAGATGGCTCACAATAAAAAAAGTCCCTTTGTTTGTATGGAAATTCTTACCGAACTTTCTTTCCCCTTTTAGAAGTGTTCTTCGAGTCAAAGACCCCAAAATTTATCTTCCTCACCTTGATGCTAGGGTATTAATTACCCTCCTCCCTGACATTGATATCCCTTAAAAGATTAAATTTTTGGATCAAGGCACTATAATTTGCTATGAGATTGAGATGTTAGCTAGCTTGAATGTGTTCTTCTTATCCAGGAGGGAAGGGCATTTTCATGGGAACTGCCCTATCCTCAAAGGTAGGGCAAATGGCATAAGAAATACTACAATTCTCACTTTGAATTTGACTAGCCATGTAAACCCTAGTGAGGTGGGGTCTAGAAATACTCAACCCCCAAATTGCTCTCCAAGCCAGGGAGCAGTGTGTGGTGAAACCGAGGAGGAACCTCTCTTGAATGGGGATCTTATCCCTTCTGAGCAGAGATCGACCCCTCTATTGCATTCTGAGGTTCTCAATGTTTGCAAAGAAGGGGGGGAAACCCTGCTCCCTCTTCCCCCATGTATAGAAGAAACAATTCATCTTGGTTCCACAAATGAGCTTGGACCTTTTGAGGAAATGGAAGCCACTACCACTTCACCGGGTAGCAATTTTGGGCAAGAGGCACTGGTTCACCCACCCCCTCTTGGGTCAGTTGGTTGGAGTAAATATAGCATCTCAGAGGCCATTAATCCAATTGTGGAACTCAAAAAAAATATCCACTCTTACTTTAAGAGTGGTAAGAAAAATGCTTAATAGTTGGCAATTGAAAAATTTCATTATAAGCTTACCCCAAGGAACAAAGGAAAAATAACCCTGAAAACAACTTCTAATAATTTTACCCTCCTTGGTAAGGAGTTTGTTTTCTCTAAAATTGAGGAAGGTTTGGAGGACTCAAGCCTCAACATTAATAAGAATGTTGATTCTAAAGTTTAAAACATGATAAATGACTTAGAAAATTCCAACCAAAACCTTGGAAGCTTGCATAGGCCTATCATTCAGTCACTATCTCAACAAGAGAAAGTTGAAAACTAATAAAAAGAAAACCATAATGATCAAATTAAAAACTGATGCCTTGTTCTAGATCAGAGGCAGAGTGATGGGAACTTGTAGGCTCCTAAGGGGTTGGCTAAAAGTTCTCAAGGAGTTGTTAATCTCTATAATAAATGATGTGACAAATCAAACCCAAAATGAGAAGGTCTCTAATAATGAAACCAATCCTAAGCTTGCAGCTAACATAAATAAGCAGGAAATATTGTTTAATTCCTCAAAAGGTGATGATGCCAATAACAATAATGCAAATAGGGAAAATGGCCCCCCAAGTGAGGAGGCGAAAAATGGTTGCTCCCAAGATCCTGTAGTTAACACTAAACTAGATCTGCCACTTGGCGACAAAGAAAAGGTTTCCCCCCAAGCTAATATTGCCCAACAACACTACGGCAATTCTGAAAGGATAAAAACTGTTTAGAAGGCATTGGGAATCCAGGTGATGTAAATCACAAGAGAAAGAAAAGAGCCAAAGAATCTCCACGCCCCTTCATAAAAATGTTGGATAACCAAAGTAGTCTTCCTAAATGCTATAATAGCTTTAGGAAGCCGATGGACACAAATTAACTCTCCTTTTTTCATGGATTTAAGTTGTGTATCCTAGAATGTAAGGGGACTCGAGTCCCCAAACAGGAAATATATAGTTAGGAAATTCTTAAACTTAGTTAAAGATAAGGAGGTGGTCCTAGCTACTTTGTTTACCCTTGAAACAAACTTGAAGGTAATATGGAAGGAATCAATACACTTTGCAACAAAGCATGAAAGAGGAAAAGTTGGAGCAGCTATTTTGTTGACTAAGGCAATAGAAAAATTTGTGGTGGATAATGGCTCATCCCCATGCCAGAGAGACATGTGGGTAATAATTGAAAAACATGGTGCCAAATTTGGCATCTACTCAATCTACACCCCAATCACTATAGGGGCAAAGCAATACTTTAGCAATGGTTCTTTGGTCTCCAAAAATCCCATGGGACAGTGGAAGGTGACTTTAACATGGTGGAACACCAAGAAGATAAATGTGAGGGAAGTAAGCTAGAATGGAAAGGCAATGAGTTGTACTTTTGGTCAAAGATGAAGTCTAAGCACCAACTAGTGGATCCATTGCTTGGGAATAAAAAAGAAAATAAAAGCATCTGGTACACATGGTGTAACTATCAGAAAGGGAACAAAAAAATCTACTATAGATTAGATAGATTCTATGCTAATAAGAACTTCTTTAATTTTGATAAGAATGAGGAAGGCCAAATTGTCCAAGTCTATCCATATACTCTCTCTAATCACCATCCAATTTTGACAAAAATAAGAATGAATTATAAGGTGGAAAACAACACAATCTAAGATAATTTATTCGAGTTGAACACTAATCTGCTAAGAGATCAAGATTGCAACAATGCAATCTTTACTCTAAGAGAGGTTAATAGATGGATGCTAAAAGATGTTTCAGCAAGGGAGAGGTGGGAACACAATTTCAAAAGATGGAAAATAATCTTCCAAATGATTGGAAAGAAGAAAGCCATGGACTCTAGACAAGAGGAATTACATATGAATGAAGAACTACTGAGAGCTGAGAACAATATTCAAAAATACCCAACCAACACCGCACTCTCAAAAGAGGTTTCCCTAATCAAGGATTCACTAAGGAGAGTCCAAACCAAAAACGTTCAGGGGATGAGAATCAGATCCAAAATGAACTAGCTAAAGAATGGGGATGGAGGAACCAAATTCTTTTTCAAATTATTGATAAGAAAATAGGAAAAAGTATTGCAAATACGGCTATCGTTGCACCAAAATATCGACCTGTTAATGCTCGATACAACTACTACAGTTAATGAATCCATAGGAGGCATTTAAGCCATGCCACAAACCCAAGCACTGCACTGCACAACACAAGGAGACCAAGGGCGCACACCTTGCAACAATCCCCCCAACATAAGTGAGGGGTTCAAACTCGTGACCTAGACTCTGATACGAATTGTTGCAAAGAAGGTCATCGTTGCACCAAAATATTGACTTGTTAATGCCAAATATAATTGCTAGAGTTAATGAATCCATGGGAAGCAGTTAAGCCATGTCACAAATATGAGCACTACACTGCACAACATAAGGAGACCAAGGGTGCAAGCCTTGCAACAAAAAAAAAACATTGATAAGATTTGGTTAGATGATAATGCTATATGAATTAGGAGAAAATTAAGGAAGCCTTCCTAAAATTTTACAAGAACCCATGGATTCTCCTCAGATGGTACCAATAGGGGTACAACTAGAGCTAGAGAACATTGCAAGCAAGTCATTCCCAAGAAGTTAACTAAAGAGCATGTTATGAGCCTCGACAAAGAAATCACTATTGAGGAAATCAAGAATGTTATCTTGGCTCTAAATAATGATTAATCACCTAGAGTTGATGGCCTCATAGTGGAATTCTATAAACAAAACATCAAATGGGTGAGTGAAGACCTCCTCCAGGTATACAAGGATGTTTCCCTCAAAGGTTCTCTAGGTAAAGTAATTAATAAATGCATTATTAAGCTCATAAAGAATGCAATTTGTTTTGGTTATTACTTACTAATGAAATTCTATGGTTCATATGGATCAAAAGGAATGAGGAAAAACTACAAGGGGTAAAAAGAATGCTTACTAGGTTTTATAAAAAAATCATGTTTCACAAAATTGTTGTGCAAGTAACAATAACTATGGAGACTTCAAAGCATAAATTCTTGAAATTCCTGTAGGATGGAGGGGTGCTAGAGAACACAAGAGAAATCAAATATAGGCTCACCTGGGTTGTTGACAAAGACACAAATATTCATTTGATTAAAGGCATGGTTGAATTGTTGAAAGACTACAACTAGAAAATGGAACAGAAGGCAAGAAAGGATAACTGTTGCATTGAGGCTATTTGTTCAAATGTAGACATTACAATTAACTTCCCAAGAGGTAACCTGCCTTAGTAGGACATTGGAGACAACGAGGTTGAGTGAAGAATACCTACTATTTTTTTGGCTGGGCTAACTATGTACAAATGAGCAATGTAAATCCACCTAAACCTTGTAACTATGAGCATACAGATTGAACAATAGTTCTTGATAGTAGAGTATATACACTAGATAATGCAATGAGGGTATTTATGGTGGAATTGTGCTTAATACATATATGTAACTTTTTTTTCATAATTATTAATACAAAAAAAGGGCAGCCCTGATTGACACCAATGTCGCTCCTAAAGCAATCAAAATGACTCGCCTTTGTTCTGATTTTGGCCTAAACTTGATCATAAAGTTTGTGGACAACAACCCTATACTTTTTTGGAATTCCAAGTTGTTCCATTATCTCTCAAATTTTATTTCTAGGTACCATGTCAAAATCCTTTTTGAAGTCAACAAAACAACAAAATATCTCATTACCTTGTTTATCCCAAACTTTTTCAACCATGTGACTAAGAGTAATGCAATGGTAAATTGTAGAATGCTTTGGTCCGAAAACAACTTGCCCTTTCACCCTCTTACCCTCCTTAGGCCAACAATTGATTCTCGTTCCACCATGCTCCCAAAGAGATTCCCAAAAAGAGGATTAATCATTATGTTGTGGTAGTTTGATGGGTTGTTGACATCGCCACTCTTGGGGTGCTACCACAATAATGGGTTACACTTTCTAGGACATCCTGATTTTTTCTAAAACCACATATTTTTAGAAAATATAATTATTTAAGCCTTAAAAGGTTTCGTTTAAAGGATTTTAATTGAAGAGGGTTTGATGAAACCCCCTTGGATAGAACCCCACTAGTTTTAAACCATACCTATAATGGAGTCTCCTCTACACCTATCAAAATATTGATAAAAAACCACTTTTGATTTACCTTTTGGGGGATCAAATGAATTCATTTAAAATTTATGTTTTGGTAGTCTTTATTATAAGCTTCCCAAAAAGTATAATTTTAAATATATTTAATTTGATTATTATGTTTATTTTTTATTTCTTGTGAAGGTAGGTTTTTCGATGAATATCAAGGTCTTTGTTTCACACATACAAACAAATAGAAAAATAGAGAAAAAAATTCTAAAAAATACATGTCCTTTAGGTATTGATGTCCTTATTCCAACAAAAAAAAAAGAATTATGATACATACAAAAAAATTTATTCTCTTTACTCTTTATAGTACACCTATGTCTAAATTGTAATTTGTTTGACTTCAAAACTTAATTAAAAAAATATTCAATAAAACATTATGAAACCAAATGCATCCTCTAGATATTGTAGTTACAAATCCAAATTTGAAAAAAAATAGAATTTTATCCTTCATAGAAAAAAAATTATGTGGTTTATAGTACACATCACTCTTTAAAAATGATGTTTACTGTTAAAAAAACTAGTTATCAAACAAGATGGAAAAAGAAATGCAATTTGATTCTAAAATTTTAAAAATATATATATATATATATAGAATCTATAGACAAAATATCACAAATCACTAGTTTGCATCATCTTCAAATTCCTCAGGGTTAGCTATAAGTGTCTGAAAGTGAAGATTTAGATCAAAATGTTAATTTCAATGTTAAGTTTGGCCAAAAAGTGTAACCCACTATTGCGGGATCACCTCTTATGGAGAGGGATAACAATTCTCATCATCCAATTTGTTGGGAAACCATGTTGAATGACCCTATTGAAAATCCTTTTGATATGTGGTGCCGAGAGCTCTAAAACCCATTTCAAATATTTAGCTTGTAACCCATCAATGTCATGAGCCTTGCCCACCACCAATGCTTTAATACCAACCTTGATATCCTTTGTGGATAAAAGTTTATCATTAGTGTTAATTATTGCAGGGTAGGGTTTATCTTGGTCTCTTTCATTCAATATTATTGTGTATACTAACCATTGAATGTCTGTGATGCTATTCCCATTGGTACCTCTAGTCTGTTGCAATTCCCTCCAAAAATCCTTCAGATTGTGCTTTCCAAGAGGAATTAGTTCCCTCCTTACTATCATGTATTCCTCTTTTTTTGATCTTACTAATTTTTCATACAGTTTTTTATTTGCTTGTTCCCTTCCAAATATTTTCAATCTCCTTTTAGCTGCCTTACACTCTTTATCATACCAAGGATTTGCTGGAAAACAATTTTTGGGATCTCTTCTACCCTTAGCTCTTTTGCATGTTATGAGAGCCTTGTGAATGATTGCCATCAACTTGTCACTATTTATTATTTTTTGGTTTCCATTGGGGATGCCACTATTTTTTATTTCCTTTAACTATTTTTCAAGCACTTTTTAAATGTCTTGATTCTCACAAGTTAGGATAATTTTGTCTTGAAGGTCACTTCTTTTGCACGGTTGTAGACTAGTTCTTTGCTAGGCAGTTTTTTGCACTCCAAGATTTATGTAAATAGGACTATGATCATATTTATATTCTATAGGGTAGCTCCCTATTTCCAAATCTATTATCCTTGGTATACTACTTTGCGAACCAATGACATAGTCCACCATTTTTTGCCCATTGTGGGCATGACATGTGAAAGCCCCTGAGCTTGACAGTGTATTTATGCCATTACATATGATTAAGTTGTGAAGGCAACAAAACCCCAACAAATTTACACCAAAATATGAAATACCACCTTTAGAGTCTTGAGATACCCTTTTCCATCTTTGATTTTCTTCTTCCTTTATCCACATAGGATCTCTATTATACCCCTCTTCCTTACCAAAAAAAAGAGCTTGGTTATTTATTGTTCTTGCATTAAAGTCCCCAAGTAGAATAATCTTTCTTGTGGCACAATATTTTGTTATGTCCATTTTTAGTGCTTCATATGGATCTTCTCTGTCTAGATTCATTTTCTTGTACACTTTAGAACCATAAGGGGCGAAATAACAAGATGTGATCCAAATCATAGATTCCCCCTATTATTTTTCACCTATATGTATTGGTCATTTGGGCCTTTCTTTTCTAATTTTATGATTCTTTCACATTATTTCCTAACCAAGATCATCACTCCTCCATGCCCCTTGCCACTTTTCATTGGCTCATTCCAAACTAATATCTTTTTATAACCTTTGAATTCAGGTATCCTTCAGCCCTCGTGTTCATGTGTTTTCATGAGTGTAATGATATCTTTACCTTCTTCTATGGGCCCCAACCCAAGCCCCCTCCTCCAAGAGTAGCCTCTACAATTCTAGCTTACTGTTGAGAGGTGATCTTGTAGTACCCCACTTTCCTATGTATTATGGTTCATGTTTTCCCTGAATTGGGCTTTCCCTCTATATAACCAAGCATCATTTGATGCCTTTCTCATTGTTATAACTTTCTCCCATTCTTTCCTTCTTTCTTCTAGCTATGATGGGGTTATATCCTCATCTATATAAATTTTTGTGCCTTGGAGGAATCTTTTGCTTCTTAGAATTTTGTTCCTATCTTCCCCAATTTTCAAGGTTACCCTTATATTTATGCTCTTTCCTCTATTTGTTTTTCTAATTTTGTTTGCTTGGAAGAAAAATTAATATGCACTTGGGTTTAACCCATCACTAATATAGTCATCTACAAACATAGTTTTACTACTATTGACCAAAAAACAATAAAAAAGGCAACTACATTTCACTCCAAACCACTTCTAATAATACAATTTAGATGAAACTTGAAGTTGGATACAACTTGGGAGGTGGTAAGTTCCTAAATGGACTGGAGAAACCTTTTTATAGGAAACCAGATGGAATGACAATATATAAATGAACCTTATTAAAAATGTATCCCACACAAGAGATGTTCATCCTAGAGATATCCAACATTTTCTAGTCAAATTTTGGAGATAATTCCTTAAAGGACTAAGATTTATTGTGAGGCTCTCAAGACAATCTACCAATCAGTATATATATTTCCCTTGTTAATTTGCATAGGGTACATTCCTAGGGTTCATAAATACAAATAGTTATGAACAATAGAGGGCATATTAGTTTAAATAAGAATAATTTATAATCCAAAGTGATGAAACAAAGATATATTTATTTTGATACAAGAGTATCTTTTGTATCCTCTAAATATCCTTTATTTTATATTTTGTTTTGTTTTGCAAATTTTTAATGACTTTGAAATTCTTAATCTTTCACCAAAACAAAAATAGCTTGCTATAAAGGTAAATTTTCTTGTCCAATCTCCATTGTAATGTATTCCAAGTTCTATACCAAGTTCTCATTATGCAATGATTGTTCAAGATTTTAAATAGAAAGTGAGTACATTTCCAAGCTTATTGGTCCTACAAAGTTTTGGACTAAAACCGCATTAAGTTTCAATGCATAGATCTCACTTGAATGACATCCACTCAATGGGCCACCTTGATCAACAAAGCATAATGTGCAAAAGGCCCTTTTGAGTTTCGCAAAAAAATTTGAGTATTGTGTGGACTTAAGAATACTTTGAGTTGGTCTTAGGAAATATTATTAATGAAGGTTTAGAAACCTTCAATCAACACTAGCTTATCATTGGAAGGGATCCTTATAAAAAATACAATAAAATCTTTGAAATGAGTAAAACATAAAGAAGATGAGTTTGACAATGTTTTTTAGGTTCTTAATCAATGTAATAGGCTCATAGCCTACAAGTATGTATAGTTATCTAAGCTTTCTTATTATTGAAACCTATTGTGTCAAAGCATTTGAATGTGGTATTATGCTAAATATTAATAATTGAGTTACATTGTCATTGATTTGCAACATCTCATTTTGTATTCTAAATCTATTTATATTATATACTTTGCTAGTATTTTTCTTATCAATGTTTGTACTACATGAATAATTTTTTCATTCGAATATCTATCCATGATTGTGTCAAGATGTATCATAGATTAGTTGTAACTATAAGTACCCTAAATTGTATGGCCCTACATGATAGTCTAATTACAATTCGATGATCCAACTAATGACTCACATGGTGTGAATGATTTATCCTCACAACTTCTTCACCTTGATGGAAGTCCTCCTTAGGCTTTGAGGATACTTCTCTCCAAACAAATTATCCTTGAAAATATCTCCCTAATTTGTGCTTTCTCTCCTTTCTCTAAAACTACTTTTCAAGCCTTTAGCTATAGGGTCACTTGCACAAACTAGGTTAAGTTGTAGGATCCCCTGAGCAACCTTCCCTCATAAAATGGGTCACCCACCTCACCAAAAGGGTTGAACCTACATATTTGGTTGGTGCATGTATTTTTTAGTTTCAATAGTTTCTCTTCCAATTTAACCTCAATCACTTCCTCTAACTTATGATATTATATCCTTAAGTGATTTACATATCCCTTTGTTTGATTGTTCATCTTCATATTTAAACACCCCATGCCTCATGCATATAATTGATTTTGCATACTTTTGTTAGCCTCTATATGATTTTGTAAAGAAGCTCTATATATCTTCATCTTTGAGTAATAATAGGATCTCATCTTCATAAGTTTGTATGTGTCCCTTTAAGACAAATACAAGATCAATCATATATCTTTTTAGGCTCTAAGACTCCTCGTACAACACTTAAATTTTTTAGTTTTCATACTATCTCCCACACAGTCTCCAATCTCTCTATGTAATCCCCTAATCTTTTGCCCGAGATATTAATGGAAAAATAAGACAAGTAGATATTTGCATTGCTAGTGCAATATTTAAATCTTGTATTGCACACTTTCATGTGTACAAGGTGTTTTGGAAAAGCAAAATGACACATAAGAAACCATACATGATACACCAAGTATGGTGGCACAAGTGGAAGACTTTACCAAGTGTGGAACAAGTCACCATAAAGACCATGTGTGAGGATTGGGTTTTCTCCATGACAAAGATTGGAAACTAATATATGATATCATTCTATTATGAATGAAAGGATTAGGATGAGAGTGATACCCCCTTCATTCCATTCTAGATGATAAAAAACATTCAAAAACTTAGGAATACCTACACAATCGATAAGTCAAATAAGAGGTACAAGGCCTCAAGCAATTGAATCAAAGATGTTGATTTCACACCAAGGAACACATCAAAATATAAAAGAGGGAATATCTTGTAAATTACAACATATTCCTCCAAAGAGATATGATAGGAAGACTAAGTAGACCAAAGTGAATACTTCAATTTAGTACTTTTTCTCAAAAAATCCCAAGAAGTGCCTTTTGTTTGAAGGAAAAGGACTAATGCATAATAGAACATAAACATGCCTCTAGGACTCCAGTATGCCTAGAGGACTTTAGTGTTCTTGCATTGTATTTGTTCATTACTGTTGTAGTCTTGGTCAACCTTTTATCATATAATAGATTGACTATATCCAACGTGCAAAATTTTATAAAGGTTTTTCTACATAGAACTCAATCCCTTGATTTGATATGAATCTAAGATTAGTAAAACAAGCTCCAAGAATATAACCACATAGATTCCAACTTGCGCAACATCTTAAACATCACACCGAATGAGAGCACAAAACTACAAGGATATGAATTGAAATATAGATATAAGGATCACACACTAAAAGGGATAAAGAGGTAGGTAAACCCAATGGTATACCCAACCCCCTCTAAAATAGTCATCCTAATATTAGGCACAACTCTCAATACATAGAGTGTCCAAAAATCACAAACAAAGTGATGCATCACCCAAATCTAGGGGTAGAGCGAGTGGGACATTCAAAAGACATCATTAAATCTCTAAACCCACAAACATCTATTCACCTACACACATAGGTGCATAGTTATGATAGGAAGTGATACAACCATCCTATGAAAAACCATTTCAACCATCCAAGATATATTCCAATTGTATCAATTAAATAAAATATACATTACATCCACACTATTTTACATGTTCATTCTATAAGAATATTCAAAACTAATTTCACTAATTATATTTTCATCATTTAGCAAATATGAGAAAAAAACAATATAAAATGCTATCCATATTCGACAAGAACATCGAGGTATGCCAAAATTAAAGATAGATCCCTCACCACTTATGTGGGTGAATCACAGTCCAACTCAAGTGAGTTTCAAATAATAATTACTTTATATGTGGATATCAATGTCCCAAATTTTAATTTTCCTCAAATTACATAAAGTGATACATTACAACACTAAAGATGACACTCCTTTTTCACACAATCTCAAACTACACCAAAGGATCTATGAGTTACCAATGGTGGTTCAACACCATCCAACCATGTGGATCCCTTAGGACCATCGCTCTATACTAGGAGATAGTAGACTAGGTAACAAACATCTCAAACATAATAACGATAAAATATGGCTACACATGCCAATCAAATTAAATAAAAAATACCAAACAAACATACATGAATGAGGGTTCTTCATGCTACCAATGAACATATGAGGTGTCTCAAAAAGTGTTGAATATGAAATATGATGAAATAAGTAGGAATAGGATCCTGCATGTAAAGCAAATAGTATCAAAGCTTTTGCATAGCTATCATGTAGGTTGTTTAGTAGTATTTCTATCCATAGTACATGAGTACCCAATGACATTAACCAATCTCAATGAGTGATAAAATACCTTATTCTTCCAAGTCACAAATTCATTAAATAATTTGACACTTGATGAAGGTTTATCTTGATTGTGATTGTAATTCATTTAATCCCCAAGTTTCATTACACTCTCACTTGGCTTCTTGAACAAGTTCCTTTCAAACCGTATAAGCATTGAGAGGCCACTCCTTACTCTATACCTCAATCCTAAGCATTAAATGATCCAAAAACATAAGTTTGTTGTGGCATGAAAATAAATAAAAAAAATCTGAACACATTATCCATTGGCGCACAATCACAAACCAGTGAAGAGACTACTATCACAGTCAAAAGTGTCTCTTTACTATTTTCGTATGCGAGTGTTTTTATCAAAAGTGTCACATTGGTGTTCATATGCGTCGCATCAAGTTTCATAAGCGCCGCCCATAAAATGATGCGTTTGTTTACCTAAATTTGCCTACATTTTTTGCTACCTAGAACTACGTTGAAAGTAGGTTAGGTTAGTCATATATCGGGGGATGCTTTGGCAGGCCGTTGGAACTAATGGACCATGTCTACATGATGTGGGGTACAAATTGTGTGTGCCACAGCATCGAGGTCTCTACAAGGTGTTTAGGAAGCTAGACTGCCTAGAGCTCTCTCAAAATATTAAACCCTAAGTGTGCAAATGCACTAAAAATGTCTCCAAAAGCATATATATGGTCCCCAAAACATAGGGTTTCACTCTTTATCCATCTTTAACTAATTCTTCATCCTCACTATCTATCTTGATTAGTTTTTAGGATCCTTGGACCTATTTTTGTCCTCTTCTCTACAAAACTAGTCTTGTCATCCTATCATGAGTCCGACCTGAAAATTGATTTTTCTTGTTGATCTCTCGAGGGGAAGCTAGCCATCCTTCTTTTTCCCGTTGGGGCATAGTGGGACATCAAATAAAATTTAACTTTTTTTTTAATAGCATTATGTCTTTGAAACAACGAAATAGGTAAATTGTCTCAAATAAGAGAAAAATATAAACACACTCTCCTTATTTTCCTTTTAACACCATTTTCCTTAATTTCCCTAATTCTTCATTTTAATTAAATAATTTCTAATTATTTTATTAAATTCATTATTTTCCTCTATTAATTGAATAATTAATGTTATCTGATTAATTCATCATTTTTTATCATTTCTCATTAATATCCCTTTAATTAAATATTTTTGAATTATTTAATTAAATTCAATTTTCCTCTTCTTTCTTTGATTAAATAATTTTGGTTATTTAATTAAATTCTAATTTTCTTCAATCCCACCTAATTAAATATTTTTCAAGTATTTAATTACAATTCCTAATTTTCTCTCATCCTCACAATTAAATTATTTTCTTAATTATTTAATTCTTATTTTTTCCTCCAACTTGCACAAAGCATATTCCTTTTTAGAAAGAGAATATTCTCTTCTCAAAATATCTTCTTCCCTCCAAAATATCTAAATGGCATATTCCCTCCAAAAGGAATATTTCATAATTCAAACTCAAATTTGAATAGATAATTTTCTCCAAAATACCTTTAACCAATTTTCCATGAAAATAGGGATATTTTGGGCTCTCATTCATCCTCCACCCTTGATCTCCTTGATTTCCTCTCATTCATTGATCTTCATCTTCAATCTCTACCATTGACTAGACATCCTAAAAATCTATAAGAAAAAGTCATTTCTTCATAAAATTCATTCACAATCCTCATGTGCTTGAATTAAAATTCATTCACAAATTTCATGATCTTGAGCATTCTTGAATTCTTGAGAAATATTGAGTAATTTGAGCATCCTTGTGTGAATCAAATCATCATCTTAGGTTTTGCAATCATGGGTTATGCACAATTTGAGCAGTCCACATCACAAATTATCATCAATCCACAATAGGATTGAAGGATTACATGTTTCTTTGATTTAATTGTGTTTGAATTAGGTTTTCATATCTTTTACTTTTAATATTTAAAGCATTAAAATTCTAATTTCATTGAGTATGGGTGTAAGTGATCTTTCTTGTTTGTTTTTTTTAGTGTTTTCTGACCCTAATTGCTCTTATTATGTTTTCTAACCATTACCCATTATTCCCCTACGACAAAAATGAAATAATCATGTGCATTATTATCATAAGTTTTTCTAGTTCTTACACATCTAAAGACAACTAGAAAATGCACAACACATGAATTGGATGACACGTTTTCAATAATTTCATCTAGTTATCAAGTATAAAAAGGAAAAATCCAATTGGATAGTTGACTACCCATGTACCACTCATCACAATATTGGAATTACATAAGCACAACTTTTTGGATCAAGAGTCACTCTACTCAACAAACTCTAACTTTGCACAAACTTATGCGAAGATTTTGCAAGACAAATAAGCTAGTGAATTTTACTTACTTGACAAGCATTATGCCAAAATAGGTATACACTATGGAATTACCAAAATATTGTTAGCATTTCAACAACATTACTACTAGCCTTGTATGTCAACACAAATTGGTCGCTATATTAAGTCATCCATTCATTGTAGCATCACAAGACCTACAAACAAGAATCCTAGAATTTACTCTCCTTTTTGGTCTAGACTCGACCTTGGAAATCTATAAACATGTATTTTTTAATTAGACTACCTATGACCAATTATTAGAATGAATTATTTTTTATTGTGGTAGATGGTTATCTAAGTTTCCCATCACGATTTCATGCAAGAAGAACCTTGTTGCAACCAAATTTGCACACCTCCTCACCCATAATGAGGTACACTTTAACTTATCAAATTTCATTAATTTTACCATGATCCATGATTTTTCAATTATGTCTAATAGATATTATGGACCATATTAATAAACAATTGGATTTCTCTAAAAATATCAATATATAGATAATTATTCAAACAAAAATGATCAAAGCACTCTCATGGACCTTCTATACATATACAATAGTGCCCACTTGGGCACTTGGGATGCTAAAACAAACTACGTATAACTTGCTTATAAAAAATCTCTTCATAATTCCATAAGGCATAGATATTTCTAGATATATAGATTTTAACTTGTGGCTCACCTTTACATATCGCAGTACACATCATCCATGCTAGAGACATGAAGTTAAAAGGGCATAAACATTTTCATAGTATATTCAGGATGTGCACTTATAGGTTTAGTAGTGCCAATAATAAAATAAAAATATTTTCATAATACTCACTACACACTTCACACATTCGAGGTTGTTGATAATTCTTGGTTGCATATATGAAAGAAATGCTTCAAGGGAACATGTTAGAAGATTAATCTTTTAAAGCTATGATGCTTACACCATTTTTCACACAACTAGTGATAATGCCTTCATTTTTGACATTCCCCTATAGTTGGGCATGTATTATATATTCAACATGAGATTCCTTAAACCTTACTTTCCTTTACTAAAACTCATAATTGTCTAACATCTTAAATATTTAAACCCACCACATTCACAAATAACCACAATGAATGATATCATTGACACCACTACTATTCATACTCACCACGATGCTCATCAACTCTTTTGAGTAACCAAAACTAAGCATTATACATATCAACACAAGTGGTACACTATCTAGCAATTATGTGCAATATGTCCTCATCTCATTAGTGATATAATGGGGGTCAATGATCCACAAGGAGGATGAATGATCAAAGTGCAGTCTCATGCATCCTCTCTAGTAGCATCATCTATGCACTTAGTTTCACTCAATGTGTGCAACATAATATTCAATCATACATATGCAATATTATCCCGACACATCTATATACAGTTCTCTCACACAATTACAAATTACTAGTCATATGCTTGTTGTGGCCCTAAATATGGGTGCACATGCTAATATGTCCCTTAGACCATACATGTGCAACAAATGGGAAATTCTCATCCACATGATACACTAGCATACAAGTATGCCACCTAGAAGCTTTTTCTCCATATAACATGATCATAAAATTGATACCATACACATCTAAAAAATGCAAATTTTGTGACACATGTCCCTACAATACAATTAGAATGATATAGATTTGATCTTTGTCATCTTCTTGTCTACATAGTTACTGCTACATATATGTGTGATTCATGTCAACTTATATGTGGAGCCTAGCTAATAAACTACCAATATAAATACTTGTGATGAGATGTATTTATGTGTTGGAAAAACAAGGATATACAACTGAGAGGGGGGGTGAGTTAGTTGTCACAAATTATTCAAACTTATTAACCTTTACTCAACTTATTCTTAGATCTGATGAAAGAACATTAAGCATAAACAATAACCACATCAAAAACACAAAGAACACCAAGATTTTATACATGGAAACCCTGTTAGGGGAAAAAACCACAGTGGATGTCAGTCCACAATATTATACCTTGTTAAAAGTATAGAGATGAATAATAGGAATGCAGGAATGCACATGCATTCAAGCACACTACCTAGAGATCACTACTCAAAGAAGACACACTGTCCTACAAAGACAATCATATTAAAACCATTTGAAGGATTTGAACTAAGAAATTAGCTTATGCAAAAGCTTGATTACAGTTCCGGTTAAGCACATAAACACTTCTTCACACTTCGCTCAAACTTCTTCACACTCTACTCTACAATCGAATGATCTGATCTCTATTCGCACATAACACTCACACACTTCACATTACACACTTCACACATACTTCAAAATGAAGAAATAATTGCTCTTATATATCCGCTACATGGAATTACATCACCAACTTTGTCAACCAAAAATAAAATAATAGATGAATACAAACTGTCAACCCAATTCATGAACAAATCTCAATGCGCACCAACTGAATTCAGTCACAACATAATGATGACCTAAAACAACATCCTTGAATGTGCCAAAAATTCAAAAATTAATCCATGAGGATCCATAACACGCTACAACCACCATGTCGGCCAAGAACATGGAAACCCAAACATGCAAAGAAAAAATCTCTGATCACGAGCACAACGATCAATGTGGACGTACAAAAAAGATAGAGCATGATCTAGAAACATCAATGAATATCATAGGAGCATACACAATAACTCAAATTACCAGAGTCACGTTCTCTTCTTCTAGAAACACCAGCTATAGTAACAGAATAACTATAGGAACACAGAGACTCACAACTTGCTCAAATCTTGATGCACACCTCTGAAACTTTTGGATGATAAACTAGATAGGCTCATAAACAAATCCTTTCAAGAGAAACTTTTGAATACCAACATACTAAAATTTTCATCACACTGAACTTCACAGCTTCACAGACAACGTCCAACATATTTATTAAAATTTTCTCAATATCCTCGACATATAAAGCCTTCAAGACATCAATGGTAATAGTGTTGACATTAATGACAACCACATATCAGAAAAACAACCACAACATCCAAAAATCTCCCCCTTTGGAATTGATGGCAACACATGATGTGAAAAATACCATCAACACAACTAAATTTTCTCCAATAGTCTCCCCCTTAGATATTGCACTGTTCTTCTCCCTTTTCATTTTTAGCTCTTCCAATATTACTCTTCTCTCTAGATTTTTTCACATTACTCTTCTCCCCCTTTGAAATCAATGGAAAAGGTACACATTCTTTGAACCACATATCTAAATCGTCTAAATACTCCCCCTAAGTAGCAGCCACCATAACATCAATCCGAAATAAGATATGATTGCAAATGCACAGATTGATGCAAAGACTATGCATCTTAGTTCTGATTAGGAGGGGAAATCACCCCTAACTTCCCTCTGAGATACTCAAAAGTATCCTTAGGCAACGACTTAGTAAAGATTTATGCAATCTGTTCCTTAGTAGGCACATACTCCAGTCTGACTTCTTTATCACTCACTTTGTCTCTCAAAAAGTGATATCTGATAGATATATGTTTTGTCTTTGAATGCAACACTAGATTCTTGGAAATGTTTATGGCACTTGAATTATCATAGAATATAGAAATAGGCTCATCATACTCAATTCTGATATCTCTCAGCATCTGCTTCATCCATATTACTTGAGTACAATTGTTTGCAGCAACAATATATTTTGCCTCAGTAGTAGATAAGGAAATGGAATTCTGCTTTTTACTTAACCAGGACACCAACTTCTTCCCCAAGAAGAAGGCACCACCACTAGTACTTTTCCTGTCATCCACATCACCCGCCCAATCTGCATCAGTAAAGGCGCTCAAGGTAAGATCATCATCTTTAGGATACCAAAGACCAAAATCAACTACCCCTTTCAAGTATCTAAAAATTCTCTTCATAGTAGTCACATGGGATTCCTTTGGATCAACTTGATATCTAGCAACCATACATACAACATTCATGATGTTTGGTCTGGTCTGAGTCAAATAAATTAATCCACTGATCATTGACCTGTATCTTGTTTGATTTTCCTTAAGAGAATCATCATTCTATGTTAAGTTGCATCCAGTTAGCATGGGTGTACCAACAGGCTTTGAGTCTTCCATGCCAAACTTTTTCAGTAACTCTCTTACATATTTAGACTGAGATATAAAGATTCCATTATCTAACTGAGTAATTTTCAATCCCAAAAAGGATTTCATCTCTCCAATCATTGACATCTCAAACTCACTTTTCATTTCATCAACAAACTTCATACATAAGTCATCATTACCTTAAAAAATGATATCATCGACAAAGACTTCAATAATCAACTCTTTATCATTATCCATCTTAAAATATAGATTACTGTCAGCAGTTCCTTTATTGAATCCAAGCTTCAACAAGTATTTATTTAGTCTAGAATACTAGGCTCTAGGGGCTTGCTTGATTCCATACAGTGCTTTCTTCAATCGACAAACCATATCTCCCTTATCAGTTAGTTGAAATCCATCTGGCTAGTCAACACATACTTCTTCTTCTAGCTCACCATTCAAAAATGTTGACTTTACATCCATTTGATAGACTTTGTAGTTCTTAAAAGAAGCATAAGCAAGAAATAATCTTACAACTTCAATTCTAGCAACGGGGGCAAAGGTTTCTTCAAAATCAATACCTTCCATCTGTGAGTACCCTTTACATACCAGTCTTGCTTTATTCATGACCACTTCACCTTGTTCATTCAACTTATTCTGAAAGACCCATTTGGTTCCAATCACATTTTTATCCTGAGGTCTGGGAACAAGAATCCATGTATCATTTTTCTTGATCTGCATCAGTTCTTCCTTCATTGCTTCCATCCAATGTTCATCTTTACATGCTTCATTGATATTGTTGGGCTCAATCTTGGAAATTAGATAATACTCTTTTGCAATTCTTCTTTTGGTCTGCACACCTTTGTTCTTATCTCCTACAATCTGATCTTTAGAATGATTTAACTTTGCATACCTCGGGACTTTGGGATTCTTTCAAACTTTTGGTTCTTTTGTTCTCTCTTTTGCAATTCCACTAGCTTCTCCTTCTAGACTCTCTTGATTCACTAGAACAATTTGAACTTGATTATGTGTTTGAGCATTCTTTCCTTTCTTAGTACTATCATGTTGGTTATCTAAATCATATCCACAGTATCTGGATGATCTAGCAATGTCCTCATCAACTTTGATATTTGCACTTTCAACCATTTTCCTCAATCTTCTATTATAACACCGGTAGGCCTTGTTTTAGTAGAATAACCTAGAAATATTCCTTCATCACTCCTAGCATCAAACTTGCCTATATCATCATCTCTTTTGATGTAACATCTACTTCCAAATATTTTGAAATACCTAACAATAGGCTTATAACCAAACCACAACTCAAAAGGAGTCTTACCAAAATTACCATTGACATTTACCCGGTTAAGAGTATACAAAGTAGTGCTTACAACTTCTCTCCAATAGATA
Organism: Sequoiadendron giganteum; assembly: GCA_007115665.2. NCBI lineage: Eukaryota > Viridiplantae > Streptophyta > Pinopsida > Cupressales > Cupressaceae > Sequoiadendron > Sequoiadendron giganteum. The sequence continues at coordinate 495,961,305 of CM021102.1, read as the reverse complement.
TGAGAAACATTACCTTCCAACATCATAGTTCTAGCAGCATCTAGAATTGTTCTATTCTTTCTCTCTACAACTCTATTCTGTTGAGGAGTCTGAGGAGCAGATAACTGTCTTTTGATTCCATGCTCTTCACAAAAGGAATTGAACTCCTAGGAAGTGAACTCACCACCACTGTCTAACCTTAAGCATTTAATCTTCAAACTTATCTCATTCTCAGCCATAGCTTTGAAACTTTTGAAATTTTCTAATGCTTCATGTTTTTCTCTCAAGAAGGCAACCCATATTTTCCTAGAGTAATCATCAATAAGCAACATAAAGTACCTTTCTCCTTGTAGACTTCTGATTCTGGAGGGACCACATAGATCAGTATGCACCAGCTCAATACTCCATTAGAATTATGCTATTTTCTTCAAAAAGAAACTCTAGACTGCTTTCCTATCTGACATTCTTTGCATATGGTGTGAGTAGGCTTCACTAGCTTAGGAAGATCTCCAACTGCTTGAATGGAGCTTACTTTGACAATGTTATCAAAATTCACATGACACAACCTCCTATGCCATAACCAGCTATCATAAACTTGAGCAATTTAACAACTTTCACTAGCAGTACTCAGGTGGAAAATGTTACCTCTTGTCTTTGTACCTAAAGCAATTACATTTCCAGAACTTCCCAATATCCCGCACTTTCCATCTTTGAACTAAAGATTGTATCCCTTGTCGACCATTTTTCCAACACTCAATAGATTATGCTTCAAGCCTTATACATAAAGGACATCATCAGTATTATGTTTATCACCAAGAGAAATAGTGCCTTTGCCACAAATCACACCAGGATTATTGTCTCCAAATATTACAACACCACCATCATATTTCTCCAAGCTTAGAAACTTTCTTTTGTCACTAGTCATATGATGTGAGCATCCACTGTCAATCACCCACTCATCCTTTTCTTAAATTCTAGCTACAAGAACTTTCTCAACATTCTTATCATTAGTAGATTTAGTGGACACTGGACCATTTTCCTTGAGAGAAATGAATACCCATCCATCCTCATTTCCATTTTCTTTATCAGATTCTTCATCAGTAACACCTTCTTTAGTATAATAACATTTCTTTTGAAATATAGGCTTGTCTGGTTTGGACCTAGGAACTCTTTCAGGACATCTTGATGCAAAACGACCTATCTTATTGCAAGAGAAACATTTAATAGGCAACTTTCCTTTATACTTACCTTGTCCTCTGGCTTCTCTTTTTAGAATCAGTGCTTCCAACTCTTCTCCCTCTCTTTCTTCATCTTCAATTTGTTTCATCTCATCCTCATAATTGAATGTATTTCTAGAACTTTCTCCCATATCATATCTCTGTTTGTTTCTTTTAGATACAGTAGCTTTAAATGTAGATTATGTCATAGGGATAGAGTTACCAAATTCACTCAACTCAAAAGCAGCAAGCTTACCAATCAACATATCTCTTGTCACATGTGTTATTGTCTTGAGCTCTTCGATAACATGAGCTTTCATTTTGTAAGAAGTAGGCAATGATCTGATCACTTTAGCTACAATCTCTTCTTCATCCAAGATTCCACCGACACATCTAATACCCATCACTAGTTCATTTACATTTTGCATGAAAGAAATCATGTTTTCATCTTTGCCCATTTTCAAGTTTTCCTACTTTCCTTTCATACTTTATAACTTAGCAACATTCACTTGTGCATCTCCTTCATACAATATTTCTAGCTTCTTCCAGATCTCATGTGCTGCTTTCAGATCCATCACATTTTTCATCTTTGAATCTGTCAGAGAACTCAATAATGCTTCTATATCCCTGATATTTGTTTCAACTTCTTTGATCTCATCGAGAGTAGAGGGTCCATTATGAGGAATAACATAACTATTCTTTGTAATCTTCTAGAAGGGTTCACCAATGCACTTCAAAGAACACTCCATTCTAGCCTTCCACAGAGAGTAGTTTGTTCCATCGAATCTAGGACTATCCTTCTTGTATGATGCCATCTCAGATCACCTCAAGCTATTAAACTTCAAATTAACCTACTCTGATACCAATTTTTGGAAAAACAAGGATAGACAATTGAGGGGGGGTGAATCAGTTGTCACAGATTATTCAAACTTATTAACCTTTACTCAACTTATTCTTAGATTCGATGAAATAAAGTTAAGCATAAACAATCACCACATCAGAAACACAAAGAACACGAAGATTTTATATGTGAAAACCCTGTTAGGGGAATAAACCACGGTGGATGTCAGTCCACAATATTATACCCTATTAAAAGTATAGATATGAATAATGGGAATGCACATGCATTTAGGGCCACTGCCTAGAGGTCACTGCTCAAAGAAGACACACTGTCTTATAGAGACATTCAAATTAAAACCATATGAAGGATTTGAACTGAGAAATTAGCTTCTGCAAAAGCCTAATTATAGTTCTAGTCAAGTACAAAAACACTTCTTCACTCTTCACTCAAACTTCTTCACACTCTTCTCTGCAATCAAATGATTTGATCTCTATTTGCACATAACACTCACACACTTGGAATTACACACTTCACATACACTTGAAAATGAAGAAACAAATGCTCTTATATATCCGCTACATGGAATTACATCACCAAATTTGTTGGCCAAAAATAAAATAATAGATGCATACAAACTGTCGGCCCAATTCATGAACAAATCTCAATGCGCACTAATTGAAGTCGATCACAACATAATGAAGACCTAAAACAACATCCTCGAATGCACTGAAAATTCAAAAATTAATCCACGAGGATCCACAACATGCTAAACCACCATGTCGACCAAGAACATGAAAACCCGAACATGCAAAGAAAAAATCTTTGATCACGAGCACACCGATCAATGTGGACGTGCAACAAAGATAGAGAATAATCTAGAAACATCAATGAACATTGTAGGAGAATACACAACAACTCAAATTACTAGAGTCACATTCTCTTCTTCTAGAAAAACCAGCTATAGTAACAGAATAACTATAGGAACACAAAGACTCACAACTTGCTCAAATCTTGATGCACACCTCTGAAACTTCTAGAGGATAAAATAGATAGGATAAAAAAAAAATCCTTTAAAGAGAAACTTTTGAATACCAACGTACTGAACTTTTCATCACACTGAACTTCACAGCTTCACAGACAACCTCCAACATATTTATTATAACTTTCTCAATAAACTCGACATATAAAGCCTTCAAGAAATCAATGCTAATTGTGTTAACATCAATGAAAACCACATATTAGCAAAACAACCACAACATCCAAAAATCTCCCCCTTTGGCATTGATGGAAACACATGATGTGAAAAATACCATCAACACAACTAAATTTTCTCCAATAGTCTCCCCCTTAGATATTCGATTGTTCTTCTCCTTTTTACTTTTTAGCTCTTCCAATATTACTCTTCTCCTCCTTTGACATCAATGGAAAAGGTACACATTCTTTGAACCACATATCTAAATCATCTCAATACCCCCCCTGAGTAGCAGCCACCATAACATCAATCCAAAACAAGATATGACTATAAATGCATAGATTGATGCAAAGACTATGCATCTTAGTTCTGATTAGGAGGGGAAATCACCCCTAACTTCCCTATGAGATAATCAAAATTATCCGTAGGCAACAACTTAGTAAAGATTTCTGCAATCTATTCCTTAGTAGACACATACTCTAGTCTGACTTCTTTATCACTCACTTTGTCTCTCAAAAAGTGATATTTGATAGATATATGTTTTGTCTTTGAATGCAACACTAGATTCTTGGAAATTTTTATGGCACTTGAATTATCACAGAATATAGAAATAGGCTCATCATAATCAATTTTGATATCTCTCAGCATCTTCTTCATCCATATTACTTGAGTACAATTGTTTGCAGCAACAATATATTATGCCTCAGCAGTAGATAAGGAAATGGAATTCTGCTTTTTACTTAACCAAGACAAAAACTTCTTCAACAAGAAGAAGACACCATCACTAGTACTTTTCCTGTCATCCACATCACCCACCCAATTTGCATCAGTAAAGGCGCTCAAGGTAAGATCATCATCTTTAGGATACCAAAGACCAAAATCAACTATCCCTTTCAAGTATCTAAAAATTCTCTTCATAGTAGTCACATGGGATTCCTTTAGATTAGCTTGATATCTGACAACCATACATACAACATTCATGATGTTTGGTTTGGTCTAAGTCAAATAAATTAATCCACTAGTCATTGACCTGTATCTTGTTTGATTTTCCTTAAGAGAATCATCATTCTATGTTAACTTGCATCCGGTTAGCATGGGTGTACCAACAGGCTTTGAGACTTCCATGCCAAAAATTTTCAGTAACTCTCTTACATATTTGGACTGAGATATAAAGATTCCATTATCTAACTGAGTAATTTTCAATCCCAAAAGGAATTTCAGCTCTCCAATCATTGACATCTGAAGCTCACTTTTCATTTCATCAAAAAAATTCATTCATAAGTCATCATTACCTTAAAAAATGATATCATCGACAAAGACTTCAATAATCAACTCTTTATCATTATCCATCTTAAAATATAGATTACTGTCAGCAGTTCCTTTATTGAATCCAAGCTTCAACAAGTATTTATTTAGTCTAGAATACTAGGCTCTAGGGGCTTGCTTGATTCCATACAGTGCTTTCTTCAATCGACAAACCATATCTCCCTTATTAGTCAGTTGAAATCCATCTGGTTGCTTAACATATAATTTTTCTTCTAGCTCACCATTTAGAAATGTTGACTTTACATCCATTTGATAGGCTTTGTACTTCTTAAAAGCAGCATAAGCAAGAAATAATCTTACAACTTCAATCCTAGCAACATGGGCAAAGGTTTCTTCAAAATCAATACCTTCCATCTGTGAGTACCCTTTACATACCAATCTTGCTTTATTCCTGACCACTTCAAAGTGTTCATTCAACTTATTCTGAAAGACCCATTTGGTTCCAATCACATTTTTATCTTGAGGTCTAGGAATAAGAATCCATGTATGATTTTTCTCGATCTGCACCAGTTCTTCCTTCCTTGCTTCCATCCAATGTTCATCTTTACATGCTTCGTTGATATTGTTGGGATCAATCTTGGAAATCAGACAATACTCTTCTGCAATTCTTCTTCTAGTTTGCACACCTTCGTTCTTATCTCCTATAATCTGATCTTTAGAATGATTTAACTTTACATACCTTGGGACTTTGGGATTCTCTCAAACTTCTGGTTCTTTTGTTCTCTCTTTTGCACTTCCACTAGCTTCTCCTAGATTCTCTTGATTCACTAGAACAATTTGAACTTGATTTTGTGTCTGAGCATTATTTCCTTTCTCAAACTATCATGTTGGTCATCTAAATCATATCCACAGTATCTAGATGATCTAGCAGTGTCCTCATCAACTCTGACATTTGCACTTTCAACCATTTTCCTCAATCTTCTATTATAGCACCGATAGGCCTTGTTTTAGTAGAATAACCCATAAATATTCCTTCATCACTCCTAGCATCAAAATTTCCTATATCTTCATGTCTTTTGATGTAACATCTACTTCCAAATATTTTGAAATACCTAACAATAGGCTTATAACCAAACCACAACTCAAAAGGAGTCTTACCAGAATTACCATTGACATTTACCCAGTTAAGAGTATACATAGTAGTGCTTACAACTTCTCTCCAATATATATGAGGAACATTACCTTCCAACATCATAGTTCTAGCAACATCTAGAATTGTTCTATTCTTTCTCTCTACAACTCCATTCTATTGAGGAGTTCGAGGAGCAAATAACTATCTTTTGATTCCATGCTCTTCACAAAAGGAATTGAACTCCTGGGAAGTGAACTCACCACCTCTGTCTGACCTTAAGCATTTAATCTTCAAACCTGTCTCATTCTCAGCCATAGCTTTGAAACTTTTGAACTTTTCTAATGCTGCATGTTTTTCTCTCAAGAAAGCAACCCATATCATCCTAGAGTAATCATCAATAAGCAACATAAAGTACCTTTCTCCTTGTAGACTTCTATTTCTAGAGGGACCACATAGATCAATATGCACTAGCTCAATTCTCCATTAGAATGATGCTATTTTCTTCGAAATCTAGTCCACTTTCCCATCTGACATTCTTTGCATATGGTGCAAGTAGGCTTCACTAGCTTAGGAAGATCTCTAACTGCTTGAGTTGAGCTTACTTTGATAATGTTATCAAAATTCACATGACACAACCTCCTATGCCATAACCAGCTCTCATCAACTTGAGCAATTAAACAACTTTCACTAGCAGTACTCAGGTGGAAAATGTTACCTCTTGTCTTTGTACCTGAAGCAATTACATTTCCAGAACTTCCCAGTATCCTGCACTTTCCATCTTTGAACTAAAGATCGTATCCCTTGCCGACCATCTGTCCAACACTCAATAGATTATGCTTCAAGCCTTATACATAAAGGACATCATCAGTATTATGTTTACCACCAAGAGAAATAGTGCCTCTGCCACAAATCACACCAGCATTATTGTTTCCAAATATTACAACACCACCGTCATATTTCTCCAAGCTTACTAAACTTTCTTTTGTCACTAGTCATATGATGTGAGCATCCACTGTCAATCACCCACTCATCCTTTTATTCAATTCTGGCTACAAGAGATTTCTCAACATTCTTATCATTAGTAGATTCAGTGGACACTGGACCATTTTCCTTGATAGCAATGAATACCCATCCATCTTCATTTCCATTTTCTTTATCAGATTCTTCATTAGTAACACCTTCTTCAGCATAATAACATTTCTTTTGAAATCTAGGCTTGTCTGGTTTGGACCTAGGAACTCTTTCAAAACATCTTGATGCAAAATGACCTATCTTATTGCAAGAGAAACATTTAATAGGCAACTTTCCTTTATACTTACCTTGTCCTCTAGCTTCTCTTTTCATAATCAACGCTTCCAGCTCTTCTACCTCTCTTTCTTCATCTTCAATTTGTTTCATCTCATCCTCATACTTGAATGTATTTCTAGAACTTTCTCCCGGATCATATCTCTATTTGTTTCTTTCAGATACAATAGCTTTAAATGCAGATTTTGTCATAGGGATAGAGTCACCAAATTCACTCAACTCAAAAGCAGCAAGCTTACCAATCAACATATCTCTTGTCACATGTGTTACTATCTTGAGCTCTTCAATAGCATGAGCTTTCATTTTGTAAGAAGTAGGCAATGATCCGAGCACTTTAGATACAATCTCTTCTTCATCCAAGATTCCACCGACACATCTAATACCCATCACTAGTTCATTTACATTTTGCATGAAAGAAATCATGTTTTCATCTTTTCCCATTTTCAAGTTTTCCTACTTTCCTTTTAGACTTTGTAGCTTAGCAACATTCACTTGTGCATCTCCTTCATACAATGTTTCCAGCTTCTTCCAGATCTCATGTGCTGCTTTCAGATCCATCACATTTTTCATCTTTGAATCTGTCAGAGCACTCAATAATGCTTCTATAGCCCTGATATTTGTTTTAGCTTCTTTGATCTCATCAGGAGTAGAGGGTCCATTCTGAGGAATAACATAGCTGTTCTTTGTAATCTTCTAGAAGGGTTCACCAATGCACTTCAAATGACACTCCATTCTAGCCTTCCATAGAGAGTAGTTTGTTCCATCGAATCTAGGAATATCTTTCTTGTATGATGCCATCTCGAATCACCTCAAGCTATTAAACTTCTTCAGAGGAACCTACTTTGATACCAATTTTTGGAAAAACAAGGATAGACAACTGAGGGTGGGGGGGGGTGAATCAGTTGTCACAGATTATTCAAACTTATTAACCTTTACTCAACTTATTCTTAGATCTAATGAAAGAAAATTAAGCATAAAAAATCACCACATCAGAAACACAAAGAACAACAAGATTTTATATGTGAAAACCCTGTTAGGGGAAAAACCATGGTGGATGTGATTCCACAATATTATACCTTGTTAAAAGTATTGGGATGAATAATGGGAATGCACATGCATTCAGGCACACTGCCTAGAGCTCATTGCTCAAAGAAGACACACTGTCTTACATAGACATTCATATTAAAACCATCTGAAGGATTTGAACTGAGAAATTAGCTTCTACAAAAGCCTTATTATAGTTCTTGTTAAGCACATAAACACTTCTTCACACTTTTCTCAAACTTCTTCACACTCTTCTCTGCAATCAAATGATTTGATCTCTATTCACACATAGCACTCGCACACTTCGCATTACACACTTCACACATACTTCAAAATGAAGAAACAATCTCTCTTTTATATCCGCTACATGGAATTGCATGACCAACTTTGTTGGCCAAAAATAAAATAATAGATGAATACTAACTGTCGACCCAATTCATGAACAAATCTCAATGTGCATCAACCGAAGTCGGTCACAACATAATGAAGACCTAAATCAACATCCCCGAACGTGCCAAACAATCAAAAATTAATCCATGATTATCCACAACACTTACAACCACCATTTTGTCCAAGAACATGGAAACTCGAACATGCAAAGAAAAAATATTTGATCATGAGCACACCGATCAAAGTGGACATGCAACAAAGATAGAGCACGATCTAGAAACATCAATGAACATCATAGTAGCATACACAAGAACTCAAATTACCAGAGTCACGTTCTCTTCTTCCAAAAACACCAGCTACAGTAAAAGAATAGCTGTAGGAACATAAAGACTCACAACTTGATCAAATCTTGATGCACACCTCTAAAACTTCCAGAGGATAAACTAGATAGCCTCAACAACAAACCCTTTAAAGCACAAATTCTAAATACCAACATACTGAAATTTTCATCACACTGAACTTCATAGCTTCACAGACAACCTCCAACATATTTATTATAAATTTCTTAATATCCTCGACATATGCAACCTTCAAGACATCAATGCTAATAGTGTTGACATCAATGAAAATCACATATCAGAAACACAACCACAACATCCAACATTATGTTCAATTTCATCCCATATTCGAAAAAAATTCATACACTATAATCCTTGCATTTTACATGCTCCAATTCGATATCATATCCTAGTCTTTTTTATATTTTTTTGCATATGATTAAATACAAGTAAAGGATATTTAATATAGTTTTGAGTGAAAATATTAAATTGTATTTACATTAATAATTTAGTGTAAACTATTGATATAGTAGTTTTGCTATTTTCAAGCTAATTTGTTAGCTGCATGAAAAATGACTCCCTATATTTCTAATCCATCTATTGCAAGTCATGAGTTTCAAACTACAATATAGGAGAGGCATGAATATATAGAATGGATATATATTTTTTTAATAGTTACATGCCTTATTTCTTATGTAAATGCAATGTAATAGTGTGAGGGAGGATGGTGAGAGATTAGAGATGTAACATCAATAAAAAATATTGTATATAATAAGAGAAGTGATGCAATATTTTTTTAACATATTTTAATATAATAGATGACGATTTGAGAAGGATTTAGTAGTGTTTCAATCACCTTGTGGATCAAGAAGAGGGCTCACTATCTTGAAGTGTTTTTGATTAGAGGTAAAAAATGGGTTTTGAAGGGGCCCAAAACCCTTTACAAAAAAGGACAACTGAAGAAAAAGATAACTACAAAAAGAACGCATCAGCCAAAAAATAACACACCATCAGTGCATCAAACACCAAAAAGGAAGAAAAAAAACAACAACACTACATGTTCTTCAGGATATCATCAGCCTCCATGTCGCATGCCACTACCTTCTGACCATCATCCATGGCTTTAGACAAATCCATAGTAGGAGCACCAACCTGCACCTTAGTCTTGTTCCTTGTTCTAGCCCTAGGCCCACCCATATTCACCTCGCTAGTCAAAACATTTTGCACCCCACCAGCCTTCTCCACAGAAACCTCTTCCTCTAGAAGCCTACCACCAACACTAGTATCCTCTCCAAGAGAAATTCCCTTGTGTTTCTTGGCCATTTCAAAAGGAGCTGAAATGCCAACAGACTCAAGCTTCACAAAAGATTTAGTCCCCTCCCACCCTTGTCTAATTTAGCATACATTTTCTCCATTTGGTCCTCAAAGGTGAGAATTCTTTTCTCAAGGTTCTGCTTCATCTTTAACTTTTCATCAACCACTATCTTCAAAGAGTCAAATAATTCATCAATTTGATTTTGTACCGAAGACTCACCAACATTACTCATCACACCCCGAACTCTAATATTGGTCATGTTAAGCTTGTGAAACATCCATTTAAACAATTTAAACAAATAAATTGAGCCCTCCATGGCCAACCTCAGAACATCAGGAATATCCTCACGATTAAAATTAAAATCACCCTTACCCTCAACATCATCCTCCCGAGAGGAGCTTACCTTGTCCTGGCTGACGCTGACCTCCTTATCCTTACCACCAACAATGGCCAATTTGATTTTGTGAATAGAGTTTACAATATCCTCAACAACATACCTCCGTCTCTTCTACATTTCGAGGTCAACGCTCGGGGAATTCACAACACCCTTCCCACCATCCATCTTCAAGGGAGAAGTAACTTGCATCTCCTGCAACTGGCTAGAAAAACTAATAGAAATTTTTATTGTTACTACCCACCACCAAAACCTTCTTAGGCTAGGAGTTCAAACTAGGGGTTGACAAGGAAATATGCCCAACAAATTCAACCTTTTCCTTTAGGCTCTGAGTTTGCTTTTCAACAGCTTTTTCCTCACTGCATGTTTCATATCCCCGCTTCTTAGGACTCGAAACCCCTTTCCCAGACTTACCCACATCAGAGGGCTACAAGACCACCTCCATAGATGGTTGAGAGTCCAGGGAATAATATGTGTCCTCCTCAGAATCTGACTCCTCCAGGACAATTTTCCTCTTTTTCCCTTTCTTGCTAACCAACTCCTCATCAAAGGCAGTTTCATATTCCACTATTGATTTCAATTGCTTACCCTTGGGAGTAGAAATCAATTTAGACACCACAAAAGTTTTAACATACTAAAAAATTAACATAATAAGCCCCACATGCAACACCGGGTTCTTGGGGCTCTTTTTTGGTCCTTTAGATCACATTCCAACGACGCCCACAAATAAAAAGGAAAAGAAATTATCTTTTTATGGTGAAAATGATTAAGGAGAACAAAATGATAGGAATTTACCATAGAGAATCAACCCTCAAGGGTAATGTATCTCATGAGCTCCATCGATACGTCCCCCTAGAGCACTTTAAGTGAGTTGTGTTGGTACCCACAACTCTTAGCGCTCTTCAAGTCTTGTTCTTCAGACCCTTTGAAAAAGATCTACATAGCAGACTTCAACTCCTTTTTGTCTCTGTACACCTTCTTGCCATCAGTAGAAAGCCCCGCTATATTTGCAATAAAGTATTCATTAACATCAAAACTCTATTCCACCATGTTTTAGAATCTGGGTGTTCCAAGCTTTAGCAAACTGAGTCGTATCCTGCGGGTTGTTACCATGCAATCTTTTCAAATAAGGACTGAGCCCACCCTTCTCTAAAATACATCACACCTTCTCCTTACTATTCACAAAATCACAGAAGAAAGGCTCCACATGATTTCTATCTCCTCCCATGGATCAAAAATTTGTAGAGCTGAGAAATTTGAGAACCTTGCAAACTATGAGGAGAAAATTTGAGAATGAAAGCCCAAAAATGCCCACAATCTGTGTGGCAACAAAATTATGGCAGGGGAAAATAATGAACCTAAAACTTTGGCCCATACAAAAATCAAACAAGGTACCATTAGCTCGATGAGGATCTAGCTCGCCATCACTCCACATAATAACAAGCCACGTGACACTAGTCATACAAGCTTCAAACCATAACAAATCATCAACCACACTGGAAATTTTGCAAATCATGATTTGCACATGCAATAGCCTCTATGGGGAGGGGGTCGCTCACACCCCACTCCATAGTACCCCTAATACCAAGGTTAGCAAATACATCTGGTAATCCGTTACCTTCTCTGAAAACATGAGATATATAGTACTCATCAAAGGAATTAAGAATTTCGATAGCATCCAATATCATGGGTTCAACACTCCATGATGGGGGGGAATGCTTACTCAAATTATTAATAATGTTGAGAGAGTCCCCCTCAATACATACCTTCTTATAACCTTTCAATTGTTCCATCTTTAGGCCATGATAGGCTGCAACACTATCTTGAAGTGTTGGTGACATTAGTTTTTGTTTTTTGTTATTGACTTTGGTTTTTTTTTTTAAGTTTAATTTATGTGACTAGTATGGATTATGATTGATAACCTATAGATTTTTTTTTTTCAAATAACCTATAGATTGTTGAATTGATTTTATTTAGAGAAATTATAACAATTTGTAAGATTTACATTTATTACTTTGGTAAATAAGATAGTTTGTAACTGTTGATTTTAAGCATTTTAGTTTTTAGTTTATTCAAAATAAAATTACATTTCTTGTAGCATATGTTAGGATTAGGTGTTGTACACCTTGCATAATTCTTATAATGTTTCATTTATTATTATGTGTGCAGTGCACCTAAGGGTACCTAGATGGATGTGCATCACTAGGACTTATAATGTTGGGGCCACTTTATGTTGTATGTAACATTGGGACTTAATTGTAAAATGTAACTATTTAATATTGGGAAAAAATAAAATATAATAAAGTACCCAATATTAAATGTGGGGTCACGTGATTTTGTAAGTTCATGGTTTTGGGCACATGGTTTATGTAATACCACTTGGTGGTTTTGTGGGAGCTTGTTTCTATAAAAGCAACCACAAGGGTAGTTGTTTAGGGTTGGAGAGTTTGTTGCAGGTTAGCAGGTTGAGCTAGTGCATGTGTGACAGTTTGAAGCATGGAATGGGATGTGTGGATTCATGCTTGGTCACATGGAATGCATGGATAGCTTGTGCTTCAAAAGTGTTCATGGATTCTTTGAAGATGTATTGTAATGGGTTTTCATTGCTGAATAATACATAGAGTGTGGATGCTTTTGGAGGCTGGGTTTTTTCCCTTTTGATGGTTTTCCCAGGGTATATCTTGTGTCATCTTTGATGGGTATGTTGTTTATTCTCTTGTATGTGGATTCTGAATACTTATTTGTATTGTTATCTCTTTTGGGTTATGTGGAAATTGTCATTAGATGGCTGCAAGTTTACTAACATCATATAGTTTTAGCAACCTGCATAGTCCCCATAGTAGTATTATTATATTCCTTTTAGGAGTTTTCAAGTTTTCTATACCAATTTTAAATGAATGGTTTTAATTTTTAGTTATATTTCATCCACACTCACCTCACTACTTTCAATGCTTACATATATAACCACATCACCCTTTTGCAAGTTTACACCTTCGGATTGACACATAGATCAAACTAAAATTTTATTATTAAACATGAAATCTTTTTTATATTCTACCTTAGTTTCAACCTATCATTTTGGCTTCATTACTAGGGAAAAACATTAAAGGCCTATTAGTTTGGTAAGATGAGTTAGGAATAGCATGTTAGGAAGAAATATCATGTGATTATCAACATTTCCTAGGTGATTAATCATAATTTATGTTATTTTAAATCATATAATTACATGATTAAATTTTAGGATAGATTTATTGTAAAATATATATTTTATTGTGGATAGTGGTATGGGAAAAACTTAGAAAAAAATACATATCAACTCCACATACTATGAGATAATTGGTGGAAAGGAAGAAAGTTTAAATTTAATTTGAAGAAAAAAATAAGAACAAGTGGAATTAAGTATAAAATTACTAAAACATGAATTTTCAAGATAGTCCAAACACATCAATTATCAAATAAAACACTTCAAATATAAAGAACATGAAGGCCACTAAAGAAGGAAAATATGCTTGGTAGTGGGGGATTTTCCCTTTGAACCCACCATGTATTGCGACCCCCAAATCCCACTAGGGACTACCACCCCCAAGCCTTTGATTTAAAATTTTAAAACCCAAAGAAGAAAGTGGTGAGGAAATTGCACTGGCACAAAACATTATTTTATATACTAAAACCAAAGTTCAAGTTGCATTATGATCATAAAAAGATAGTAAAGTTCAGAAATATGTAGGAAATGAGTATCTGGAAATGTCTAAAATTATGTACTAAACAACAAGAAAATAGCTAATAATTGGCCTCATCACCTACTAGGTGGAGAAGTATTTTTTGAAGAAACATAATGTCTTCCTAATTCAGTTAAATTTAATAATATATGTTGAAATCATTAACCATATATTGATCTTCCTGATTTGATTATGAGGTTGTTTTTGTATGTCCCTTCTACCTAATGAATAAAAAATAGATGTTTCTGATCCTCCATAAGAATTGTTACAAAAAATTATAAATTTTATTCCTGTAATTGAGAAAGAATATATAATTTAATATTTTTTAGAAGGATAATAGATTTATCAAAAGGAATTAATAAATAAAGATTGGCCATATGTTTTTATAATTGTTTCAAGGAGGAAGCTAAGTGTAGATGCCAAGTTTCTCAAAAAAAAAAAATATATACTCAAGAAGACACAAGTGAGCCTTAACAAAAGAAAGATGAAAGTGAACAAGTTTTCTTTATAACTCAAAACAACCTCATAATCAAATCAGGAAGATCAATATATGGTTGATGATTTCAACATATATTATTAAATTTAATTGAATTAGGAAGACACTATACTTGTTTAAAAAATACTTCTCCACCTAGTAGGTGATGAGGCCAATTATTAGCTAGTTTCTTGTTATTTAGTAAATAATTTTAGACATTTCTAGATACTCATTTCATAAGTATTTTTGAACTTTACTATCTTTTTATGATCATAATGCAACTTGAACTTTGGTTTTAGTATATAGAAATATGATTATGGTATGTTAATGATTGCATGGTTAAAATGTGTGAATGTGTATGGGATGCAATGTATGTCTATGTTTAATTATGGTTATTAGTATCAATTGTGTATATGTTTTGGTGAACTAACTCTTTGCAACTAAGAAACTAGAGAAAGCTAACTACAACCTGCAACAACTAAGGGGTGCAACCCGCAACCAAAGGAGTTTTAGACAACGATGCAAGGGAAGTTTCAAAATAAGAACACAGTAGTAAAATTGGAGGCATCTATTTATCAAGATGATTGTGAGTCACCATGTCATTTAATAAGACTACCAAGGAAGAAGAAAAATCCTATAGTTGGTGTGACCAACGAATTACTATGGGCCGATTATGCTTGATCCATGAAGAATTGAAGCATAATGAAGCCACTAATGTCAAATATCAACAAGATCATTCAAATGAAGATTAAACTAAACATTCATCAAACTAAGCATTCTAAACTACGAAAAATGTTTAAATGTCTACTCTAACCCATTTGAAACTTATCCCATTGTGAGATTGGTGTCGTGTTGATGTGAAAGGATGATCCTTTTCCAATCTTGTGGATAAATGAGCTTTTCCACAATCAATTTTATTGAAGAAAATTGATGGAATAGTTGTGAGATGTGTATGAAAACATGATTTTAATCTAAATGAGCATGATACAAGCTAGTTTAATATGATTTGATGCTAAATGATGAAGATATGCTAATGCTAAGAAAATATGAGTGGATTATAAACTAAAAGATTCAAAACCCTAATTAATAAACTAGCACTTGCACCTGTAAGAGGTTCAAGGGATATGTCGATAGGAAATTAAAGATAAAATTATTATGTATCTTGATATTCCATTAAATGTGTTTATTATAGAAAAAAAGGGGCATAGATCCCAACATGTAAAGCTTCTAACTCATTACTAAATAGATTGTTTTTGGAACATGGAAAAATGGAATTAAATAGCTTGCTACTACAAAAAAAGAAACTAATTTCCTCAATAACATTGAATATTAAGAGTAGCCAAGCATTGATTTCATGAGGATTTTATGCATTAGTGAAACAGGATATTGGATTTGGATATTAAATTTATTCAATAGGAATAAATTAAAAAATAAACAATGTACAGTTGAGGGGAAGTTGGAGCCAGTGGAGAGAAACACTAGCACAAATTTCTTAAATGAATGCTAGTATAGAAGTTCTCAATAGAAGGCATCCACGTATAGATATGTTAAGGCATATAGCTTACAATAAAACAATGTGTAAGATGGGGTTAGATAATTCATAGCCTAGAACAAGTGACAACCAACACTTCTAAGCTACAAACCACATCAAAAAAGAGAAAACAAACAAATAGAGAATAGAGAAACGAAAAATCATTCAAACTAAATACTCCCCATTTGAAGTTGCTTCACTTCTTTTATCTCTCCTATTTCTCCTTATGCCAGTATTGCCCTCAGATTTTGAAGTAGACTTGTGCAAATACTTACAAATAGTAAGTAGAAGGTTGGAGATAATTAACTGTTAACTTGAAAATGGGAGAGGAAGGTTGCTTTTATAGACAACCATTCAAATGAATAGTCGAGATCGATCCCGTAGAAAGATTCCAAGATTGACGGATGAGAATGGATGAGAGGGAGGTTACAAATGGATGGTCAAGGTCAAATTTCCAGAAAGATTCCAAGATCAATGATTGAGAATTGATGCAACCAGAATATGCCATTCATGGAAGAGCTATGATGCTCGACAACTATGACAAAAATGAAGGCTATGATAGAGATGACTATGACAAAAATAAAGGCCATGAGTAGGGCATATTTGACCAAAAGGGAGGGCTAAACAAATAATTTATTTGAAAATGGAGAAAATGGACAAGTGGAAAATAAATAATTCATTCTAATTATTTATTTGGAGGAAAATGAAAATGATCATTTAATTAAATAGGAGGGATGAAAATTAGACATTGATTTTGCATTATTTATTCAAAGGGGAGGAGAATAGTGCATAATTAAATAATCTTGTCAATTATTTAATTATAGAAGAATGAAAAGGTCAAATAATAATAATTATTATCTAACTATAAGCGAGTGATAAAAGATAAATAATTAAATAAATAATGATTTATTTAATTATTGAAGAAAGGGAGTGTTAGTGACACAATTAATTTATTTTAATTGATTAGGATAGAATAAAGATTAGAAAATGAATTAATTAAATAATTAAAATTATTTAACTAAAAGAGGAATATGATCAAGCATAATTAAATAACTAGAGTTATTTAATTATTAGAGGATGACAACCAAGGAAAAATGTTGCTCGCAAACCTAGGACATTTTTCCCCTCTTTGACATAATGTGATTTGAGTGTTGTGTCAAAGAATAAAAACAAAAATCAGGTTTAGATCATGCCCCGATGATGACAAGGTACCGGTATGCCCCCTTGGAAAAAATTGACAAATTTTTAGAAATTGTCAAAAAAATAAGAAAATTATCTCGATAAGACAAAGGGATGGCCAAGAATTCGATGGTGAAGATGGAATCGAGTTTCAAGATCGATAAAGGGGTGAAATTCAAGGTCAAGGGCTTCAAAAGGTGCGACTAGTAGGCAAGGCAAGTCAAGAACCCTAATTTTGAACCTATAAATGGCCATTTAAGTTTGCAAAAGGGTAATTTTCACATTCCAAATTTAGAAATTTTGAGAGCTCAAAGTGATTAGTCAGTGAGAATGTCACCTTTTATAGAGGCAACCACTATGCATATCGAATCTGCATATACCGCTGACCTAAGGGAGCATCCCACCTGGGTACGTACTACTAGCCCAACTTTTAATTTTTTTCGTTTAACGTGCATTTAGCTTAGGAAATAATTTAGCAAGAAATTGCATCACAAAATTTTACAATGCAATTGAATTCACATTCAACACATTTGATAAGTAGTTCATTGCAATCGTCTCAGTGTGACACAATTGCATTAGGTAGGGACACAAGCATTTGCGGTGTGATGCAATTGACTTTTCGAGCCGCATATGTGGTCAGGAAGGATGTAAATGACTGGGTGCGATGCATGTGTTGGACAAAGTGACGCTTGTGTTAGGTGAGAAACACAATTGTAGTTGCAATTCAGTTATGAATATGTGTGACACATTTGTTAAAATTGTGATGCAATTGGCTAGTTAAAAACTTGCCTCAGAATGGGAAATTTTGACCTGGTCAAATTAGGTTATGTTGGTCAACTGAAGGTCTAGGATTGAAATTATCGATTGTGTGTTGATTTCAGGAGTGTCTACCTCTGATTTATACTCATGGGTCAAGCTTAGATGTGTTCTGATTGTGAGACCAGTTTGGCGAGGAGGAGCAACAAGAAATTTTGGACTCAGGCTTATTCTATGTGACCTATATGCCGGTGATTAGGGAAAACAGGGGGATGTTGACAACACTAGCAGAGCAGTGGCACTCAGAGACGAGCAACTTCCATTTGCCAACAAGGGAGCCGACGGTCACCCTGGAGGATGTATACAGGATATTGAGGTTACCCATTCACGGTGAGTGGGTACGATATGATCCAACATGGGGGATATAGGCATTGTATGATTATTATGAGACACATGATGATGTTGAGCTTAGGATCCAGGGGTATGAGATTTGATGGGAGACCCTAGTGGAGACCTATAATTGATTTGATTGTGTGTTATATGTATTAATAGCAGGAGTTTTGATTCCGGATCGTAGGGGTCATGATTTCCCAATGGGATGGGGAGAGGTTCTCAGATCAATGGTTGCCTTGGGGACATTATATGCATGTGGGCCATGTCTATTGGCCATGCTTTATTTTCAGCTTCATGACATCACCTATAGAGAAGGACAAAGTCTGAGCTATGGTGTGATATTGTTGATAGTTTGGGCGTGGGAACACATAGCAGTGTTCTGATCACCAGTGGTTCAACATGTGGTGGGCAGTGCACCATATTCTTATCTTTATCAGGGAGTGTTGACCTAGACACATGTTGGAGATGTGGGTTATTGGAGGCAAGGTCTAGACACATTGGTGAGTTTCATTTGGAGACCGTACAAGATCTGTCAGTTGTGGATAGATGAGGATGACCACTTTCCTTGGTGTCGACAACCTAGGTATCTAATTGGGTAGACAATGCAGTTGTAGCACATCATTGAGATGTACTTACCAGAGAGGATTAGACAACAATTTGGTGAGCGACAAAGGGTGCCAGTTGGTACAACAGAGTATGACCGTTCATCACGAGAGGTGTATCCCTGGGGATTGTAGATTATGGTTACCACTACAGAGTAGGAGATATATGCATATAGGCATTAGATTGGGAGTGACAAGGTGGGGTTGTGGACATAAGGACCACACCAGAGTATGATGCCTAGTGGTTAGTGCACAAACCTATTTTTCTCACAGATCTGCAACAACCAGTGCTAGTAGAGTGTAGGGTCAGGGGCTTGAGATTTTGGTGGGGAGGCAGAGGTGGGAGGGGTGGAGGAGATAGAGGAAAAGGGGATGGAGGAGATGAAGGACGAGGGATGGAGGAGGATGGGGGCATGATGGGGGTGATGGACGGGGAGGATAGGGAGGAGGAGATGGATGGGTGAGGAGGAGGAATAGAGGATGACATGAGGCTAGAAAAATTCCACCTATTCGAGAGGAGGAGGAGATGGAGGAGGATCAACCAGAGGTTAGGGTGACAACATAGGTGTTAGCATAGGAAAGGGAGAAACATGCAGAGGTGGTACAATCAAAGGTGATGGAGGTTGAGGCCAAGGGAGAGGGTGGATAGGAGATGCCAATAGGAGGAGAGGAGGAGGCTAAGATGGATGAGGTAGAGCGGGTACTCCATGAGAGGATCATCATGGGAGATGTAGGGGAGGAGGGTTGAGCAGATGATGGGACTTTCGAGTAGAGGATAGCTGTGCTACAGGCACATGCACATGCACTGGAGGCAGAGTTGAGGACAATCACTGCTGAGAGATGGCCTTAAGGATGAGAGGGATGCCTTTCAGGTGGAGAGGGATATAGCAATCATTAGTCAGTAGTATACCGAACAACAGATGATTGATTTCACAATTACATGCAATAGGTCCGTTGTAGAGGTTGCACAAGAGTATGCTTGGGCTAGCAGGGCTAGTCAGTATTATAGGGACTTATATGAGAGATTGGTACCACCTAAGAGGGGAGAGCCCTCATTTTTTGAGATTGATAGTAGTTCACGAGGTAGATCATGGAGTAGGACTCATAGCAGGAAAACAAAAAGTAGATTTGAGGGTGAGACTTCGGATGCCAGATGGGCCACTCCATATGACAGGCTTCCTACCACAAAGCACCTAACCAAAGATTCACCTCGGAGGGAGGAAAAGGGTGCTCCAAAGATAGGAGAGTAGGGAAGTTCTAGATAGATCATCTTGTTATTTATGCTTTACATGTGTTAGACACTGATATTTTATTATTGAGCCCGCGAGCTCCACTTTTATTGTACATGTCTTGACGTTATACTTGTGATACATTATTTTTTGAGCGATATATATGATATGATTTTGTGGCAGTTGACGATATGCATTATGATGTGTTTATGCATTTATGATGACCTTCTATGTGATGGATACTCATGTTATGATTATGGTGTTTGTTGATGCATTTTATATGATGATGATCTACGATGTTTTATGATCTATATGGATGATAAATGAAATGTGGATGATGAAATATAATGATGTAATGTATTTATGGTTATGGATGTTTTTATTATGCTATGTGTGGATAATGAATGTAATGGAAATGACCTAATGTGATGTGATATGAAATGTAATGATGTAATGTAATGTTAATGTTATGAAATGGTTGTATGATAATGCAAAATGTTTGATGGAAAATGTGTAATGTGAATGCAAAATGTTATAATATTATTAATGTGATGTAATATGTGTAAAATGCAATGCAATGTTATGTGAAAATGCTTGTATGATAATGCTAAATGTCATGATGGATAATGTCTAATATGAATGTAAGATATGCTATTGAATATGATATGCCATCTTGCTATTGATGTGATACTATATGTATGGGATGCAACGTTATGGGAAATGCCATGCCATATGATATAATTGATCATGATGTAAAATGCAATACTAATGTGATAGAGTGCTAATGTGATGATGCTAGTATGATAAGAAGATAAATTTTTTATATGGATGCTCTTTATGTTTTGGTATTCTATTATGCAAGTGTATGTGATTCAAGATGATAATGCTATCTACGATGAAAATGTGTTATATGACACTTTCTAACATGACTATGTATGCAAGGTGTTTTTGTGTGTCACAGGACCTTGTCAAGATGTAGACGGAGGAAATGTGAGCATGAAAGAGGATGGATTTTAGTGTGAAAAAGGAAAGGAAGATGGAGATTGAAAGTTAGATAGGAGATGATAAGGGACCAATCTTCATACTTCCATTTTTATATTTATCATCTTGGGTGCAAAAAATTATTGCAAATGGAACATAAACACCATGGTATGACATAGACCAAGGTGCACAAGGTGACCATTTGTGAGAGACAAGCAGTCAAAAGACAAAGCCAAAAGACAAGGGATTCCCCAACTCGTACTAAGGATCCAATTATCCTAGTCTTTTTGCTAAGACAAACCACATATAGCAAGCAAAGAAAAGATGCCATGATCCATCATCATCCCTCTAAATCCTTTAATAAGACATCCTCGAGGAGACTAGTAACATGACCCATAACCAATCAAAAGATAAGACAAATCTAGACCAACAAAGTTTTTGCCAATAATATTGATAAGATTGTGTGATATGATAGATTAGGTTGACCAAGATGACCAAAATTTGATTGATAAGTTTGACAAGGATTAATTGATAAGCTAGACAAATGTTGACAAATTGATTTGATTGACCACACCTAGTTTTAGGAAGGACACGTCTTGATGAAGGAAAGATTGATTGACTAAGATGACAATATTGATTGATTTGATAAAGATTGGTTGAAAAAGTTGACAAAGTTGATTGATTGCACTTGATTTTAGGAAAGACACATCCTGTTTAAGGCAAGATTGATTGAAAAGGTTGAGAAGATTGATTTATTGATTGATATGACCAAGCGATGTGATGATACCCAATTTCAAGAAAGACATATATTGTTTAAGGTGAGGGACACATTTGATAAAGTTGACCAAGTGACAAGTATTGACAAGGCACCTAACTGCAAGGACACATCTCGCTTAAGGTGAATGACCAAATTGACAAAGTCTATTCTCAGGAAGGATGCATCCTGATAAAAGATAAGAGATAAGACTAAATTAGATAAATGAAATGATTCCCTACTCCAATATAAGACCAACGAACCGATTGATTGATTGACGATAAGAAGATTGACTGATTGAAGGATATTTTTGGTTATGTTAGTTTGTTGGTTCATGATTTGGTTGAAATGAGGATTGCTTGCGGACCAGGAATACAACCAAACTCGACAAACCCTAAAGGACTGACCTAGGTGGCATTAGGGGCTCATCGATTGATGGCCTTGCCTACATTATACGTGTAGAGACCTTGTAGTTTGACACACCTCCTCTTTTTTTTATTTAACAAAAGACGACGTCATGATTTTATTTGGACAACCTAAAGGACTGACCTAATGGCTTGAGGTCCCATTTAAGATGATCCTTGCTTACATAAAAAATGCACAGAGACAACATAGTTCGACCACTCTAATATAGACTAACTTAGACTCAGACTTAGACCCAGACTTTGTTTTTGGAAGTTTTGAAGTTTTCTAATGTTTTTGGATTTTGATGTTTTCTAATTTTTTTAGATTTATGATTTTTGGATTTTTTTTAAAAAAAATTCAAGACATTTTATGATTTTTATGGATTTTGAAGGTTTTAAAAGGCTGGTACCATGTGCTATTTCCAATGAAGATGTAAGTCAAGGAATTTCCCCTAGCCATGTATAGGACCAGTTTATTATGTCCGAGGGGAATAAGAGGACAAATGTAGAGGATGATCATGAAGACAAAGGATACCATATATCAGTTCTTCTCAGGCCATGGGAAGGATAACAAAGCTTTATTAAGGATGAATGATGTGTACGAATGGATAAGTAGAGGATGGAAGACTGGATGGAGTGACAGTAGATAAAGGAGCATATACCAACTACACATGGTGCTTGTTTGCTAGGTTTTCACCATGGTACTTATCCAAAGTGCCACCGAAGTGGTTTTCAATTTTGGATGAATTATTTCTCTTTACCATTTTTTTTTATCTTTTTCATTTTTTTTCATTTTTTGTTATCACCAAGATGCATGTTTGCTAGGTTTTCATTAGAATGACTATTTTCTTTATTTTTTGTATTTTTGACTTTTTAAGGGATACTCTGAGAATCAAGTGTAATACTTGCAAAGGTGCATATTGTTGATAGGTTCGAGCAATGGTTCTCCTTCATGAGTAGAAAGCTGATAAGCACTAGATCCATATGTTGTTGTGACAATATATGGGCCCAACTAATTAGGCTCAAACTTCCCAAGTTTTTCTCGTTGTACTTGATTCTTTAGATTTTCCTTTAGGACTAAGTCACCAATGTCAAAAATTATAGGACGAACCTTCTTATTGTAGCTATGACGAAGGTGATTTTAATATGCTTGCAAATGGTCAAAGCATTATGTCTTTTTTCATCTAGTAACTCTATCTCTTGTAGACAAGATACACGATATTCTTCTTGATCAATCAAACCTTTCATAGAGACTCGTAGGGATGGTAGCTCGACCTTTATAGGAAGTATTGCTTCAGATCCATAAACAAGGGAATATGGTGTGACTCCTATAGGGGTGTGAATGTTGGTGCGATAGGCCCATAAGGTAGGATTAAGTTGTAGATTCCAGTCATGGCCATCATCATTGACAGTCTTCTTTAAGATTTTTAGGATAGTATTGTTAGATGCCTTAGTTTGACCATTACCTTGGGGGTAATATGGAGTAGAGAAATGATGTTGGATATGGAATATTTCACAAAGCTCATGGACATCTTGGTAAGAAGATTGATTGATTGAAGGATTTTGTTGGTTATGTTAGTTTGTTGATTCATGATTTGGTTGAAATGAGGATTGCTTGCAGACCAAGAATACGACCAAACTCAGCAAACCCTAAAGGACTGACCTAGGTGGCCTCGGGGGCTCATCGATTGATAGCCTTGCCTATGTTATACATGTAGAGACTTCATAGTTCAAAACAACTTGACTTTGTTTTATTTGACGAAAGACGGCGTCGTGATTTTATTTGGACAACCTAAAGGACTGACCTAATGTCTTGAGGTCCCATTTAAGATGAGACTTACTCACATAGAAAATGCATAAATACAACATAGTTTGACCACTCTAATATAGACTAACTCAGACTCAGACTTAGACCAAGAATTTTTTTTTGGAAGTTTTGAAGTTTTTCGATGTTTTTGGATTTTGATGTTTTCTGATTTTTTTGGATTTTGATGATTTTTTAATTTTATTTTTATTTTTTCAAGACATTTTATGATTTTTATGGATTTTGAAGGTTTTAAAATGCTGATACCATGTGTTATTTCCCATGAAGATGTAAGTCAAGGAATTGCCCCCAGCTAGGTACAGGACCATTTTATTATGTGCAAGGGGAATAAGAGGATGAATGTAGAGGATGATCATGAAGACAAAGGACACCAGATATTAGTTGTTCTTAGGCTATGGGAAGGATAACAAAGCTTTATTATGGATGAATGATGTGTGTGAGAAGATAAGTAGAGGATGGAAGACCAAATGGAGTGACAGTAGATAGAAGAGCATAGACTAACTACACACGGTGCCTGTTTGCTAGGTTTTCACCATGGTACTTACCCAAAGTGCCACCGAAGTTGTTTTCAATTTTGGACGAATTATTTATCTTTACTATTTTTTTTAATCTTTTTTCAATTTTTTTTATTTTTTTGTTGTCACCAAGACGCATGTTTGCTAGGTTTTCATCAGGGTGACTATTTTTTTTATTTTTAATATTTTTGACTTTTTAAGGGATACTTTTAGAATCAAGTGTAATACTTGCGAAGGTGTATATTATTGATAGGTTCAGGCAACAGTTCTCCTTTAGGAGTAGAAAGTTGATAAGCACCAGATCCATATGCTACTGTGACAATATACGGGACCAACCAATTAGGCTCAAACTTCCTAGGTTTTCTCATTCTTCTTGATTCTTCGGATTTTCCTTTAGGACTAAGTCACCAATGTCAAAAATTCTGGGACAAACCTTCTTATTGTAACTACGATGAAGGTTATTTTTATATGCTTGCAAATGTGTCAAAGCATTGTGTCTCTTTTCATCCAGTAACTATCTCTTGTAGATGACATACACAATATTCTTGATCAATCAAACCTTGCATAGAGACTCATAGGGATGGTAGCTCGACCTCTATAGGAAGTATTTCTTCAGATCCATAAACAAGGGAATATGGCATGGCTCTTGTAGGGGTGTGAATGGTGGTGCAATAGGACCATAAGATGAGATTAAGTTGTAGATGCCAATCACGACCAACATCGTTGACAATCTTCTTTAAGATTTTTAGGATAGTATTGTTAGATGCCTCAACTTGACCATTACCTTGGGGGTAATATGGAATAGAAAAATGATGTTGGATATGAAATCTTTCACAAAGCTCATGGACATCCTGGTTCTTAAAAGGATGACCATTACCTGTAATGATGGACTGTGGGATACCATGGCGACAAATGATGTAATTCAATGTGAATTTGGCTATCTACTTTCCAGTGATGTAAGTCAGTGGGATGGCTTCAACCCATTTTGTATAGTACTCAGTAGCGACAAGGATAAACTTATGTCCATTGGAAGAGGTAGGATGAATCTTTCCTACGAGGTCAAATACCCATTGAGAAAATGGCCATGGTAAAGTAAGTGGCTGCAATTCCTAAGTTGGTGCATGTATAAGATCTCCATGAATCTGACATTAGTGAAATTTCTTCACAAAGTGATAGGCATCATGTTCCATTGTAGGCCAGTAATATCCTATTCTCATGATATTTTTGGCTAAGGTAGGACCAGTAGAGTGAGCTCCACATATACCATGATGTACCTCTTGTAAGACTATTTGTGCTTCATTTGAGTTGAGACATTGAAGGAGGGTGCTATCTAGGCTATGATGATAAAGGGTATCTCCTATAGTGGCATATTTAGATGCTTGTTAGATAAAGGTTTTACGTTGGTCAAGGGACAAGTCAAGAGGTATAATTTGGTCATGCAAATAGGCATAAATGTCTTTGTACCAAGGTGAATCAAGACCAACAAGTTCACACACAATTTTTGTTTTGGGGACATCAAACTCATATTGCGATGCATTATTAGGAATGTCCAAGAGAGATCCAATGGTAGCCATTGCATCAATTGCTTTGTTATGGATTCTCGGTATCTGTTCAAAAGAAATATTATCAAAATATAGTTTGAAACTATCCACCATGCGCTTGTAGGGCATAAACTTCTCATCCTTGGTATCATAGTCATCATTAACTTGCTTTATCACTAACTGAGAATCACCGTAGAATTGAAGATCCTTGATTTTCCATTTTATGGCTATTCAAAGTCTTGTCAACAATGCCTCATATTCTACGGTGAAGTGCTGAGGTGGAGGCTTCATTTATAAGCATAAAATTTGTTGTGGACAGGGTTTATACCAAAATATGGGTTGAAGGAGATTCTTTAAACATAACCAATTATCTTCGTGGAACTCATAAGCCTAGTTGGAATGTGGAGGAATTAATCAAAGATACTATAATCATGCTAAGTTCTTGTGAAGAGACCTGCATATCTCACATCTTCCAAGAAGGAAACTCATTGGAATATTTTTTTGTCTATGAGGCTATTAGATTGAATGAGTTTTACGCATGGGAGGAGGGCTTGATCCTTCCCGAGAAAGCTAGGAGCTTACTGAGAAATGATGGTGTGGGATGACTTGATGCAGTGGCAGATTTTAATCCTTTGTACCATATCTTTAATCACATTCTTTGTGGGTTGCGTTTGGATTTATGGCATTCAGTTGAGCGATTATCACAAGGATTTTCTTTTTCTGGTGTCTGAAGAAATGGGTGGCAATAGAAGAAAAATTGAGCCACACTCTTGTGCAGGTCCGAGGAAGAAAAAGAAGCTATGGAAGATTCTCTGCCATGGGAATTTTATGTCGTTTCTAGAAAGATTGTATGAGCATGACCCAAATGCCTCGGTGGAGTTTGTTTCCTACTGGCAACAGGTAAAGGGTCTGGAAGTGGATGTAAATGAGGAGCCGATTGCTACTATGACTAGGATGCCGATGGTTGGCCATAAATTTTACAAGGATAAGAAAAGCAACGAGGAAGCGATGGCCCAGTTCTTCAAAGATGATGAGAGGAAGAATTTGATTAAGATGGAAAGTTGGGGCTATGAGCGCAAGTCACTCAAGAAGATATGGGAAGGGGTGGCTGAGGTGATTATATGATATGTGATGTTGGAAGGTAGGTTTACTGTTATACTTGGTCACCATTTCTCTCTTTTGAATCACTTCAGACATGGGTTATTTATTTCCTTCCCATTTTTTCTGTTGTCTTCATGAAGATTTTTGTTTGTGAACATTTAAAAAATAGGAGGGCCTCGGTCCTCCATGAGGGAAATTATTTTAATCATGGAGCATGTTAGGTCTCTTCTCTTTGCCCTTACTTTTAAGGGCAAGGAGAAGACTCCGAGTGATGGGTTTGATTCGTCTGGTTCAGATACCAACATTGTCGAAGAAGAGGAGTGGGAAGAAGAGGATGATGATGGTCCTCCGTCCCCCAAGGCTACCTCCTCAAAAAAGAGGAAAGGTAGCCTTAAAAACAATCAAGCCGCTAAGCACTTTGTTCTGTCTGAAAGTGAGGATACAGAGGTGGGTTGAGATGATTCCTCTCCTAGGAAGATGGATTTGGTTGTTGTCCAGGTAGAAATTGAAGATGGAGGTAATAAGGAGGGCTTGTAGGAGAATGTGTTGGCTATGGAGGCCAAGGACAAGCTGAGGAGGACGTCTAAATGTATTTCCAAGTTGAAAAACCAAGTCGTGAATGTTCTAGAAAAGCATGCCAAGGTGATTTGTGAGGAAAAGGCTTTTGGAGAAAAGGCAGTGACAATTGATGACTCACTGGCTCATAACTTGACCAATGATGATTTGCAGGAAGAAAACAAGGGTCATGATGAGGAAGATGTTGAGAATAAGAGTGCTAAGTCAGAGCCCCTAAAGGTAGATCCCCTTTCTAAGGACTTTTCTTATCTAAATGATGAGTCCCCCTCAATGTTTGAGCTGTTGGACATGGTAAGGGCTAGGGACATTGGAACTTTTTAATTAGCTAAGTGGACTCTTCAAGAGTTTAATAAAGTTAACATTAAAATTAGGGGTTTGAAGAAGAACTTGAAGAATGTGCCAAAAATCTTAGTTTCAGACATTTTGATTGATAGAATTATGGACCTAGAGGGTTCTTTCCATGATTTCAAATCTCTATATGAAGATCGGTTGGCTGGGTTAGAAGCCAAGGTTGTGGGCATCAATGCAGAAATTAAGAAGATTTTGCATGCATGCCATATTTATGTTAAGAATAGTGAAGAATCCTTAGAAGTCCTATTCTGAAAGATTAGTGAACTAACGGAGGACCAATTATACTTTTTTGAATTAATGGAGAAGGAGCATGCAACCGAGGGAAAAGGTAAAAAGGGTGCAAAAGATGATAGCAAAGGCCCTGCTGCTAAAGGATCTTCTGATTGGAAAAGGTCCTTTGAAGCTGAGAAGAAGGAGCTTTTGGACATGATTGATCTGCACAAGAGCTAGAGCTTGAGGTGGCCAACACCTTAAGCAGTATGAAATAGTGTTCAGTTCTCTTTGTCAGTTGTTTTCTTTCTATTGGGTCTCAATTTTCTTTTTGTTGTTTTTTTGTTTTGATGTTGTTGGGTGTTGCTGTTGGTTTACTTTTTTTATCTCTCGTATAACACCCTATCTATTTTGTTTCTTTGGTGATGGTCTACTGCTAGTTTCTTTTTTCCTATCTTCTAAGCAACATTTTATATCTCAAGTTGTAAAGGGTTTTGGGTCCCTTCAAAACCCATTTTTCTTGTATAATCAAAACAATGCCTCATATTTTGCTATGCTATTAGTGCATGGGAATTCTATTTGGAATGACTTGGGAATGGAATTTCCTTGAGGTGTGATGAACAAAATCCTAGCTCTAGAACCATGACTTGTGTAAAATCCATTAAAATATAATTTCCACATGTAGTTGGTGTGTTTATAACAAAGATTGATTCATTTAGAAAATCAGATATCAAAGGATGATTTTCTTTTATGGCTGCATCTGCAAGTTGATCTGCTATCACTTGTCCTTTTATTTCTTTTCGATCTATGTACTCAATGTTATATTCACTCAGCATCATAACCCACTTAGTTAGTCTTCATGTCAGTGCTGCTTTGCTGAGAAGATATTTTAGAGGATCAATTTTGACAATCAATTTTGTCTTATGATTCTATGAACCCCAATCCTATAGCCGCACAAACACAACAAACGAACACATTGGTTAGTTCATATGCAAGATAAAACAAGGATTCCCCATGAAATCCATTTACAATACTTCAAAATAGGAAAATAAAGAAACAAAACATAAAACATAAGTGAAATCCTAATTAAGCATGCAAAATCTTGATCCCATGGGGGAGTTGGTGCCAATTGGTGTGTTGAAATTAGCCCTTTTCCAACTCCTTTGTAAGCTTGATAATGATTTGGTGATGATTGAAGCTTCTTGATGGAATTTTGGCATAACCTAGCTATGAAATCATTAAAATGATGAACACTTGATGTGAAGTGGACAAAATTATCTCTCAATGTGAAGAGAGTAACTTTGCTCTAGATTGTTGATGAGGATGAAGTTGAGTATAGTAAGCTTACTCAAATTGTGGATGTTAGAATGAGAGGAAGAGTCTCTCATTTATAAGTTTCCAAATTGGAAGAATGAGTGAAATTGAGCAATGTGGGATCATTCAACACCCAATGGCCAAGTGCCACTTGTCAAGATGTGAATGGTTGAAGGTTGTGCACATTTTGGTCAATGTGCATGATAAATGCCATTAGGTGAAATTTGAAATTGGGGAAATGACATGTGAGAGGGAAAAATGAATTAAATAAATGCCACAATGCATAAGGACATGTAAGAGGATTGAATGCTTTGTTGGAAGGACAAATCCACTTGGATTTTGAATTCAAATTTGAAGGAATATTCCTCCTTTATTCCATGTTGAGAGAAAATAGACAATTTAATAAATCAAAGTAATTGATTTATTGTGCAAGTTGCATTCTCTAGAGGATTTTAGTGATTGAGATTAAATTAATCAAGATTTGATCAATTTAATGAGAGATTAGGTGATTTGACAATTTTGACTTAGATTTTAAGATTTATTTAAATCAAGATTGAGAGGAAAATGATTTAGACTTTAATTAAATAAAGATTTTGATTTATTTAACTAAAGGGGGATGATGTTTGATTAAATTAAATAAGGTTTAATTTATTCAATTTAATGAGAATACTTTAGGGATTTAATCAAATAAGATGAGTTATTTAATTAAAAAGGGAATTAGGGTTAATTAAATTAAATTGATTAATTTAATCAACAAAGTAGAAAGACCTAATTAAATAAATAATGATTTAGTTGATTAAGAGATGACAGGTAATAATAAGCCGAGAGGATGATTCATGAAGAAATGATGTTAGTAATCAGGATCAAGTGCGTCGAATCGAATTGTATATTTTCCATGTCTACAAATTCAACATGTAATGTATTAGTTTTTGTGCTACAAATGCCACTGTTAGACATGCTCGCTCAATAGGGCTATAGTTCAACTCATATCCAACTAGGGTATGACTGATGTAATATATAGCCCATTCTTTGCCATCATTGCCATTCTATGCTAATAATGCCCCCAATGTTGATGTTGTTGCTATCAGATATAATATCAAATATTTTCCATCAATTGGAGGCATAAGAACTGGTGGAATCAATAGATAATTTTTGATCCAATCAAATGATTATTGACACTTTTTTATCTAGTTGAAGGGAATGCCTTTTCTTAACAGATGTTGGAATGGGTGGACCTTGTCTGCTTATTGAGCAATGAATATGTGGATTGATTGTAGTCTTCCTTGTAATGTTCTCAACTGGCTGATATTGGTTGGTGGTGGCATTTCTAAGATAGCTTTGACTTTCGCGGGATCAACTTCTATTCCTCTACATGAGATAATGTATCTAAGTAGTTTTCCTGATTGGATGTCAAAAACACATTTCTTTGGATTTAGTCTGAGTTGGTATTTTTCTAGTCATGTGAAAATCTTGTCCAATACTACTAAGTGTCCACTTCACTCTAGGGATTTAGAGAGGTCATCAACATAGTCTTCCATAAGCACATTGTCATGCCCAAATTTTACACACTAAACAACCTGACAAACCTGTAACGACTTTACTAATTTTGTAAATATTATTTTATTATTTTTACTTAAAAGTCAATAACTTAATTCACTACTTACAACTATGGTCAATGATCACACTAGATTAACTTTACAACCCAAATGGTAGTTTATAATATTGAGGGAGAATAAAAATACCAAGACAAGACTTAGAAGAACAGTCCTAGGGGCCCGATCTAATGCCTCAGGGGCTCACCACTTGATGGCCTTGCCTACGTATATAATTCATAGAGGTATCGTAGTTCAACTTTTCATATTTTATACTGGGTTACTTACAATGAAGGTATCTTCCCTCGAAGCCAACATATAACTTTACTTCGACACAACATAATCCCAATAATGTTTACGTACACTAAACTCAATTCCCAACTCAAAATACATTATACCCCCTATTCTATAAGTTATAACACTATAAGAGAAAATCCCCCTATAGGGTTCTTAAAATATAAGACAAGTAGTAAACTAATGATATGATAAAAACATTACAATAACATAATTCACAACATATCCAAATCAATTGCTAGATGAATTGACTAATCTAAAATAGCATAAGGAATCACCTATTAATCCTTTAATGCAAAATACTTGACAATCATGCAACTTTTAAATATCAAGTAAATTAGACAATTATCATATTTCTTTAAATCCTTCATGCAATAGTTATTGAAAATTTGCTTAAATATTCTAGATTGAATGATATTTGAAAGAAGATAAATAACTAATAACCTCTATGTTCCACACTACCTAGTGATTCTAGTTCTTGAAAAGACTTACTAAATTTTAAGCATCATATCATATGAATTGAGTAAATAAATAATACAACCAAATCTACTTTTAACATTTTTATAACTAATCAAAGAAATCTCATATGTTCTCATGAAAAGAGAACTTCAAGACTTGGACAAGATTTTAAAACTACTATAATAAATTGCCAAAATAATAATAATAATAATAACAAATTAATAAATGTAACCTTAACCATACACATAATATCCCTTAAAATTGAAGAAGATATAATGCAAGTATCATCCTATTGTGAGCATTAGAACTTTTTAATGAACACTTTACAACTAAAATGCTAATCAACAATGTCAACAAAAAAAAGTCAGTCTATACTAGTTTTCAATATGCTGATTTCCAGCCAAACAGGACAACGCCAAAATAGACATAACTTTTACAAAATTTATCCATATTTAAAATTCAAAATATTTTTGAAAGGAGAAGAAGAGTAAAGTAAAACCCAAAAAAATAAAATTAATAAGATTCCAAAAAATGTGAGAGCAGTTTTATGTGTAATTGGCATTATTATTTAAGCAGTGTTCATTCAGGTAATAGTAAACTTTAACTCTTTCGTCTGCTAAAAGATGATATAAGACTAATACTAAAAACAATGTTTATAAAATTGTAACATCAATTGAAAATGTCTATACTAGTTTTCAAAGTGTCAAAACTATTTACACAAAGTAATGAAGGGTTGTTCATACTATTCCAAGTTATATTCATTCTCAAATATGTTCCAAAACCATATACTCAAGAATAAACTATATATAAATAAAGGATTCTTCTAGTTTGTTAATGAGATAATATTAATATTTGAAGTATGTATAGGAAAGTTAAAATAAAACCTTTATGCTCAATAGAGAATTTAAAACACATTTAGAGGAAAAACTAAGGTATCGATTTCCTAACAGTAACTCAATACCTCATTTTTTCCTTATAAAACAATTTAACGTAATTTAATTTAATTTATGAAAGTTTAGTTTATGAATAAATTCCTGTACTGTTATTCCCAAACATTTCACTTGCAAGTGAAATTCTTTTACCCCATACATTTCACCTACATACTGTCACTTAAAATAATGCATTTAACTTGATATTTTAAGTATAGCATTTTATCTATTAAACCCTAAAAATACTTTCTAAAGTTAGTTTCAGATTTTTGCTTAACAATGCAGACCCTGAATAGATTTTGGCTTCAACGATATTTAACAAAAGAAACTATCATAGAACCTAACAAGCTCTCAAGTCAAAAGTTTTTGACACAGATTAAACTGCACTAAGGTAAAAATGCATTTGAAGTTGAACTCCCGTGATTTATGACTTTATCATGCTTTTACATTTTAGATTCTTTTGAATTTTATCTATCTCAATCCATTCATCATCTGTCTATCACAGGCTAATTAACATATCTAGAGTGTTTTGAAAGAGATATTGGATTTGCACATCCATGAAGGAAACACCAGTATTTTAATAATGTTACTCTAAAGGTATAAAGAGAAAGCATGTTTCAGCTAGAAAATGCATCAGAAAACTCACATTATGAAATTCTTTTTTCACTTTACCTCGCTTGTGAAATTTTTACACCTACCAACCGCGTGTGCTTGAAACATAATAATTATTCAAGCATCTTTATAGATAACAAATCTAATTTTTGGACATTTTATAGGCTACAGCTTGCCCAATTGGAGAAGTGACGGGTGAATACCAGGGAGGAGCGAAACCATAACCGACGTCCCATCTGCCTGCGCCAAACAACACAAAATGCCCAAATCCCTCCTTCACCCTCCTCCTCTTCCTCTTTTGATTCTTTTTCCACTAATATATGGATTGTGGAAGCATTGGGTGGGCGCTTCAGCTGTTGACAGGTGCCTCCCCAGTAGAAGAAACACAGCCAAGGCACGTGTACTGATTGACAGAATGCCTCAACATTGTTGGATATTCATCCCTAGTCGTCATTTTCCTATTTGCAATTCTTTTACTCCAACATCTTTTAAAATGATTTATAATTCAAGCACTTTTAAAATAAATGCGAGGATGGTTTTTGTTACTATAATTAGAATGGTTGCTTGAATAAAATAAACATAGTTAAAAGAATACAGTTAAGATGTAAATATAAATCAATGAAATGGTACATTAAGAACAATGACACCAATAATTAATGTGTTAGTAGATTACTAAGTAGAAAGAATAAGATTTTAATGATTCAGACTAAAAAATATTAAGAATAAGACTCTAATGATTCGGTCTAACAAATAATTTGGTTTTAAGATGTGCAAAGGTACTAAAAGAGGTAATGAGAGTTATTTTTTATGTGCTTCCCTTAATATATATTGAATTTCATGGTAAAACAATAATTTTATAATCAATAAGATTTCAAGTTAGATGGCAATCAAATATAAGGTCAAGATTTTTTTTTAAACAATAAAGAGGAAAGGCTATTTAGTCCTAAATGTAATTTGCATATTTTGTGGATCGTGTTATTTTAACATTTCTATTTCTTTTATTAGATCCATTATCGTGATATTTTTGGTGACTTGCTTCCTATTCTAATTCAATTCTACTTCATAGAAATGATATTTATAGTTGTAGAATCAACCTCTAATTAACAAATTTAATAATTGTACCTATTGATTGAGTTCCCAAGGTGAGTCAAATTCAACCCACAAATACTCCATTGCTTTCCTAATAAATTCATCGCTTACTAAGAAAAACATATCATCAATACACAAAATAACAACCAAAGTATAATTTCCAATAGTTTTATAGTATGCATATATGTCAACATTACTTGTAGTAATGTACAATTCTAATGCATATAAATAAGATATTTGATTCCACATTTACTATGATTTCTTTGAACCACACAAGCCCTCTTCAAGTTACAACTAAATCAACGTAACCTTTTATCTTAAACACTTCATGTTGTCTATATATATATCTTTTTCTAAACTGCCATAAAGAATATTTTCTTGGCATCTATATACACTATCTTTAGTTCATATAGGGTATATGTCATAACATTTATTGAACTCCTATCTATTATTTACTATTCACATATACTTGATTTCTATGTAGATGTTTCTAAAGTCAAATTTATTTACGTAAGTCAATTGATATTATGACCATTATAATTTCTTACTTTCCCATTAACTATTTATGACATAATAATAATTTTACATTAAAAGTATTATCACATGGTTTAAAATTAACATCCTTATTCAATATAATGCAAAACAACCAAACTTCAAAGATACCTAAACACAATTGTGCGAATCAAATCGGGTGGCCTTACACACATGCATATAGTCATGAAAAATTATAGTCATAGCCCTTTGGTATGTAGCTCTGGCATTTTTAGTCCATATGACATCATGTTCCAACAAAAAGTTCACCAAGCGCATGTGAAAGTTGTTTTTGGTTGATCCTCAATAACAATTCTTATATGGTTATAACCTGAGAATCCATCCATAAGTGATAGCATTTCATATCCAACTATGAGGTCTACTATGATGTCAATATTTGGTAGAGGAAAATCATCTTTCAGACAAGCTTTGTTGAGATCTTTGAAATCCGTGTAGATTCTGATTTGACCATTGGGTTTGGTGATAGGAACAAGGTTTGATATCCAATTTGCGTAATCAATAGAACGAATGAATCTAACATCTAGAAGTTTCTTCAATTCTTTCTTGATAAGGAGTGCAATCTATAGATGCATTTTTCTTAGCTTTTGTTTGTATGGTTTAGCATTAGGTAGCAGTGGTAAGTGATGTAGATTCAATTCGGGGTTTAATCCAGGCATGTCAGCATATGAACAAGTAAAATTGATTTGTCTTTCTGCAAAGAATTTTGTGAATTCAGGCTTTTCCTTGGCAGTCAAAGATGCTACTAACTGTATGATTCTAGAATTATCTCGTGTCTCAATATTAACCTCTTTTATTTCTTCTATTAGCAATAATGATATCTCTCATTCTATTGGGAGACAATCCAGTCCTCCATCCTCAAGCACCTCAGGGAGGTTTTCACCTTCGAATACATCCTTTATTTTTACATTTTCACGGTCAGCAGACACCTTTTGGTTTTCACCTAAAGACCTATTATTTTTATTTTTACTTTTGTCATTTTCACTTTTGCAACTAGAGGAGAGGACAACCTCACCAAAGTATGATGCACAATTGAGTTCTATGGAAAAGCCAACCTTATGATCCCCACTTGGTATTCCTTCACGAATTCCCTGAACTCAACAATTGCTTCATCATTCTTGAAGGTGTCCAAACTTGGTGGGTCTTGTTGATCTCAATCTATGAGTTGAGGGTAGACAAGGGGTAAGCCATAATCGATACTATCAAGAGTCATGGTGTAGGTAGATAGGGTAAAAATGGAGGTAGAGTCGTCAGGTTCCCAAGAGGCAGCGTCAATGGTTTCCCAAAATTGTTTGATCCATTCTTCTCTATTCAAAGGGACTTTTGGATGAGGGCTTGGTAGGCTTAGCGGGGAATTGATTGTAAGCATTTAATTGAATTGAATTTCAAGGGGAGGCTCATCAAGTATTCCAAATAATTTATCAAGGTCCATAAAGGTAGTGGAGGATAGGGAGTCCCATTCATATTCATTGGAATTGACATCATAATCCCAAGGGTCCTCATATGTCTCTATCTCATCTAAAGCATTAGCAACCTCACTTGAAGGTAACCTGATACCTCAAATAGTCACTTTTATAGGTATGAACCCTAGCCCTTGGTGTTTGATTAACTTAGGAGGTTGCAAGGGTTCCATCATTCCTTGTTTATTTAGGCCAAGACCACTGTGTTCATCACATCCTTGTTGCTTCATTATTTGGAACCCTTTTGGATACTATTCAACTGAAAAATTCTTAGATTCAGTGTCCTTCTCTTCTCTATACAACCATGTGAGGATCACCTAGAGATTCTTTGGCAAGTTCCCTAAGGATTATGGATGATAACCTTAGGCTGCAAGGGATGCGACACAACAACACAACAAGAAATTAGTGCCGAATTTTGTGCCGAATTTTAGTGTATTTTGAGTACATGAATTAAATAATTTGGTTGACACTCAACTTGACGCAAACATGCATGGTCAACTCAGTGTCAGATTTTGCGGCGTCGGATTTTGCTAGATTTAGCGTTGGATTTAGTGCCAAAAAATTATAGCACTTCAGTTAGCGTTGGGAAGTAACATCGGAAATTTTGCCGAAATGGGCGCCCAATTTGGCTTCCGGTTTTGCTTCCATGTGTACTCCCATTTTTGCTTCTAGTTTTGCTTCCAATTTTGTGTCTAGTTTTTCTTTCAGTTTTGCCTCCAGGTTTGCTTCTAATTTTGCTTCCAAGTTTTCTTCCAATTTTGCTTCCAAGTTTGCTTCAACTTTTGCTTATGGTTTTCCTTCTAGTTTTGCTTCCGATTTTGCTTCCAGTTTTGCTTCTGGTTTTGCTTCCAAGTTTGCTTCTAGTTTTGCTTCCAATTTTGCTTCTGGTTTTGCTTCCAAGTTTGCTTCCAATTTTGCTTCCGATTTTTCTTCTAGGTTTGCTTCCAGTTTTGCTTCCGGTTTTTCTTTCGGTTTTTCTTCTAGTTTTCCTTCTAGTTTTGCTTCCAATTTTGCTTCCGGTTTTGCTTCCAATTTTTCTTCCGTTTTCACTTCTAGTTTTGCTTCCAGGTTTGCTTCCAGTTTTGCTTCCAAATTTGCTTCTAGTTTTGCTTCCAGGTTTGCTTCCAAGTTTTCTTCTAGTTTTGCTTCCAATTTTTCTTCCAATTTTGCTTCCAATTTTGTTTCCAAGATTGCTTCTAGTTTGCTTCTAGTTTGGCTTCCATTGTTGCTTCTAAAAATGCTTCTCGTTTTGCTTCTATTTATTAATTTAATATGTTTTATTTCAATTTAATTAGTTAAATATATCATGCCTCTTAAATAACTCATGTATGATTATAGAGCACAATAAGTTAATTATTTAACTCATATGATTAAATAACAATATAATTATTGTAACATGATCATCTATAATTAAAACAAGTGAGTCAAATATCTATAATTTAATTGAATTTGACAACATTCATCCTGAGCAGTAAATTAAAATCATCATACTTAATAAATATCCACCCAAAAATCATCAACCACTTTTAATATATATAAATTTTGAAGTCAATATTGATAAGATCATCATCATATATAACTAAAACAAGTGAAAGTCAAATATCCCAGTACATCAAAAACATGTCAAAATGATACATGTCCAACAGTCAACATAAGTGAAAATGATACATGTAATAAATAAAATTGATAAATTATGTAACTCAAATTGATACAAGTCAAAATGATACATGTCCAAATGATATAGTGAAAATGATACATGTCAATATGATACAACTCAACAATATAGTACTGTAGGCCATGAAAATGATACATATGATAGTAACCATGAAAAGAGCCATCATAATGATATATCAACAATGATCCATGATGTAGTTTATATGATCATCAATGTCACTGGTTACTATCACCAACTGTCTCATCATCATCAGCAGCATCATGATCATCATCATCATGATCACGATCATGATCATCATCGTCGTCATCATCATTGTCATCAGCCTCGGTGTCTTCCGTATCTGTGTCATCATCATCCTCTGCCATGTGATATGTACCGACAAAACCAATATTTTGTGGATCTATATCATGTTGAGGATCATCTTGATCTTCTGGAAGACCCATGTTCTACAAAAAAAACATTTAAAATGAAAAGTTATTATTTATTTCATGCAATAATTTATTTTTCTGTTATATATCTAATATTACAACATATGAGATGAAACCATAATCATATTACATCCTATCAAAGTGCACATACCATAATAAAATTTCAAAAAAGTTACAGCTAATATTGGTGAGTCAGGAGAAACTTCAACTTTCAAAACAAAGCCAATTAGGCTAGCAGACTTGTGGATCAGGCCAACATTTGGTGGAAGAGGAAGAAAGATGACTAGAAATATGGAGGCCCACCATAATGGATTTCAGTATTCAACCATGAGAGCAGAAGAGAGAGCTGATATCATGTATCAAAACATTAAGCATGCATTCTTCTAGCTAGCGGAGAAGGAGATGATTACTTTTCTTCATTTTCATTTGCATAACCATATCACGGTCTGGGAACCAAGAAGACCAAGGATGTCCAATTTTATGTGGAGGTAATGGATGTGGTCCAAAATTTAGGAGGGGCAAGAAGGTCAATGTATGATCTTGATGAAATTGAGGAAGAACAACAAGAGATGGGCATAAATAATAAAATCAATACAAAATTTCGAGGATTTGTCAAGCGAGTAAGAGAGCTATGGGAGCAACCTCATCTAAAATATTTTGAACTAGAGTTTGATATACCATTTAGAGAGCTTGGTTTTCATGTAGTTCCTTTCAAAGCCTCTACTTTTATTGTTCCTACGGTAAACTATTTGGTAGAGTTGGTGGAATTACCTTTCTTAGAAATCACTATTAGTGAGATTGAGATTGTTAACCTTGAGAGAGTAGGACTTGGGCAAAATGAATTTGATATGGCTATTTTTTTCAAAGACTTCAAGTGGGATGTACTCTGCATTGACGCCATTCCTCAATCTTCACTTGATGGCATCAAGGAATGGCTGAACTCTATGGATATAAAGTATTATGAAAGCATAATAAACTTGAACTAGCAGCCAATTTTGAAGAGTATTATTGATGATCCAGATAAATTTATTGAAGAGGTGGTTGGGAATTTTTGAATATGGAAGCTAGTGATTCTAATAATTCAGAAGATTCAAATCAAGGATATGAACCCTTTGATTTAGAAGAGGAATCAGAATCATATTTCATGTAGCAACCATCAAGAGTGTTACAAGCCAACAAGATGGAGGGAATTCTTATATAAGGATAATTTTCAATGTTGCAAGTACCGACTTTAATGCCAACTACAATGGAAACATTGAAATTCCCTAGCAATATTTATGTTAAGGAAATTTCCTTTAGATGCAAGGATTCAAACCACATCAACCATGTGATACAAATGATTAAATCCCATAGACGATCTGTAGTAATGAAAGAGTCTGAAAAGGAAGAGAGAGCTACACTAGTGACTTAGGAGAAACTTCAGTTTTCAAAAACAAAGCCAATTAGGCTTGTAGACGTGTGGATCAGGCCAACATTTGGTGGAAGAGGACAAAAGATGACTAGAACTCTGGAGGCCCACCATAATGGATTTCGGTATTCAACCATGAGAGTAGAAGAGATAGCTAATATCATGTATCAAAACATTAAGCATGTATTCTTCTAGCCAACGGAGAAGGAGATGATTACTTTGCTTCATTTTCATTTGCATAACCATATCATGTCGTGGGAACCAAGAAGATCAAGGATGTCCAGTTTATGTGGAGGTAATGGATGTGGTCCAAAATTTAGGAGGGGAGATCCTGATGTCTGCCGAGAGGCATAAAGTTAGATGAATTAAGTTCACCTACATTTTTGCCAAAGTTTACTTCTAATTTTTATGATTGTGTTTCTTGACTGTCAGAGTTTACTTACAAATTTGAAATTTCTCTCTAGTCATTTTGATGAGGATATATTCAGCCAATGCTTAAGAACCTTTTGTTTGTATCACAAGCATTTGTGCATTGCAAGAATTCTAATTATCTATGGTCTACAACTATGTCATCTCACTTATTGGATCTTCTATTTCAATGTTTTCTATGGCCTTCTTTGTTTGAGGTAGCACCTGACAATCCTTATAACTCCTTTCCTTAGCTGAGAAGTGGATTTGAATTTGGAAATACTACACTTTAAAACTAGCTATGGTTTAAGGAGAGCTATTCTAGCTTTGTTGTTGACACCCTCAATCTTCAACAAGGACTTAGATGCATGGACTGAAATGCAAGCTTTCAAACTTAGATTTGAATGTGCATAATTTGATTGATTATGGTTTTCACAGGAAATTGTCTTTACATGACTATTATGGATTATCAATACATGTAATAGTGACTACATCCTTATTAAGTTTGGCTACCCTTATTCAGAATGCCTTGGCCTTTGGACTCGGTACAAAGTTGTGCATTGTTATTCCATATTTGTAACATGTAGGGCATTTAAGGGGTACAACATATAGAAATTCAGTACCATCATCTAAGGAAAACTTATAGATGGTGTATCAAGAACAACAAAAAATGATTTTATTAGGGTTAATGCTTTCTTCCCCCACACTGCTAATATTTTCCCCAAAACATGTTTTTTTTATTATATCAAATTCAATGTATTGATTAACATTTGTTATGCATTTCAGCTATTTATGCAAATGATGCATATATTTTAACTTGATCAGTGTTGTTACTTCAATAGTTTGAATTCTATGACAATCAGCCACTAGGCCATTGTGTGCGGGAGCACGTTTATGTTTTTAGTTAGCTTTTTTGGATAGCTCTACTGGGTTTTGAGGTTATTCCATTTATCTTTTGAATGTTAAGATGTCATAGTTTCAAGGATTTTTCAAGCGAGTAAGAGAGCTATGGGAGCAGCCTCATCTAAAATATTCTAAACTAGAGTTTGATATACCATTTAGAGAGCTTGGTTTTCATGGAGTTTCTTTCAAAGCCTCTTCTTTTATTGTTCCTACGGTAAACTGTTTGGTAGAGTTGGTGGAATTACCTTTCTTAGTAATCACTTTTAGTGAGATTTAGAATTGTTAGCCTTGAGAGAGTAGGACTTGGGAAAAAGGATTTTGAAATGGCTATTGTTTTCAAAGACTTCAAGTGGGATGTACTCTGCATGTACGTCATTCCTCAATCTTCGCTTGATGGCATCAAGGAATGGATGAACTCCATGGATATAAAGTATTATAAAAATAGAATAAAGTTGAACTGGAGACCAATTTTGAAGTCTATTACTGATGATCCAGATAAATTTATTGAAGATGGTGGTTGGGAATTTTTGAATATGGAAGCTAGTGATTCTAATTCTGATAATTCAGAAGAGTCGGATCAAGGATACGAACCCTCTGATGTAGAAGAGGAATCAAAATCAAATAAGGAAGGTTCAAGAGATGAATCTCTTGTGGAGTTAGAGGAGGAAGAAGAAGAAGAAGATTCTGAAGAGGAGGAAGGTAAAACATGGGATGAATTAGAAGTTGAAGATAGAAATACAGATAAGGAAAAAGGAGACGAGTCTAATAGTGAAGAGGAAAGGTGGCAATGGAAGGTAAAAGCTACGGGGAAGTCTCGGGCACCTAATATTAGAGATTCAAGAGGAATTCCTACCAAGAGGCATAAAGTCAGATGAATTGAGTTCATCTACATCATTCTACTATTTATTGATGCACATAAATGGTCATCTTGTAATCATAAGATTTGAGCTCTATTTACTCATCCTACGCACCAATAAACAACTCAACACAAGAGATGCAAATTGACATATTAACACAACAATATCCAACTAAGTTATTGAAACTCAACTATTGATACCTCGTTCTCCATCCATATTACAAAATTGTTCCACTTTTTGTTTTTTAACATATTCTTTTCAAATTGCTTTGGATGGCAGCCATATTTCTCCTCCTATCAAAACATGGCACATGGAATAGTTAAACTAATTAATATGCAATCATTTTTTTTTTCCAAGGAAATAAAAAAATATATCTTTTAACATATTAAATATACTTACAAATGTATAGATCAAGGCCTATAAACCTATTTGGCCACTGCGATGCGTGGCACAAAGTTTCTCAAGCCTAGCCTTGGAAGCCTTGTCTTGAAACATATACTAATTCAATTTAACTATGCACAAATAAAATTTAAATATCGTTTAATAAATTTGATATAATCTTATGAGAAAATTCAAATACCTACATACTCTCCTCACCAAACTTCCTCTGTGCATCGAAATTCTCATATGCTTTTACAAGCTCTTTCCATACTTTCACAATTACATCAATTGGCCTTATTTTCTGCCTTAGCTCAAGAGGGATTTTTTTTTATCTTCTTTGTTTGGTTGCACCGAAATCTCTTACAATTTTGAGACATTCATAGCTTTATCTACTTTACAGACCAACCTGTGCCAAATTCAGTCTCCATGTCATGGATAACTGCTTTTTTCAATTGCATGGGTATTTGTGAGAATGGAAAATGTAGATGGTCTTTGAATTGTTGAAGGCATGATTTCTTCAACCTATTCACAAACATTTTCCCAGCATCTGTCATTCGAACTTCCCCTGAAACCACCTTGTATTCTATCTTTGTATTGTATCTACCAATGCAAGATTGATAACATGGCATGGTGGAAGAAGTCTGTGTCCCAGGAGTGGCTGGGACATTGGAAGTCTCTACTCGCTATTCCACATTCTTAGAGTTTACTGTCACTAATTTCCTCCTGGATCTTTTGCTCAATCCAGGATTGGTTGGGGAATCAATTGATTCCCTTTCACACAATTGATTTGTTTGCAATGTTTGAGGGGCGTTACCAGATTGTTTTTCTATGTATCTGGCAAGCATTGTCCGGTCAACATTAACCAATTTGTTCATTGCCTCTACCCCCAATATGGAAGCCAATTCCTTTTTATCTTTTTCAATCTCATGTCCCTATATATATATATATATTTAAATTATATTTCTTCTTTTAAATTTAGAAATAAAAAAATAAAAACTACAATTCCTCTTTATCTTTGTTAGTCTCATGTCCCTATATATATATTTAAATTATATTTCTTCTTTTAAATTTAGAAATAAAAAAGTAAAAAGTAAAATTCAAAGAAACAATAGAGACATTTACAAATCTATAAATTGACAATTAATTACCTCACTGTGGCTAGAGTTTGCTGAAAATGCTCACTTCCTTCTATTGCTTGACATTTAGAGGCGACCTAGGGAAAATTATTTTCGTCCAATCTATGGAGGCAAATGAAGTACACACTCTCAGGTATGAAAGTTTTCATCTAGTTTGTGGTATTAAAGTTTTATTTTATGAGAAAATATGTTCGCTAGGTTTTCTTAGTGTTGATAACCTTATCATGAAAAATATTTCATAATGAAATCTTGCACGAATTTGTCATGGCATCAGTGACTATGGCGCGACTAGGAAAACCAAGTGGTTTTTTAATTTATTTTCAGCAGTTGCTCAACAGTGATCGACCCAATTCCCATATTTTCCAAGCAGTTCACTATTTCCTTGATACCCAGGTTAGGGAAAGAATACAAAGGCATCTTGGCTTCGTGCTATAATATTTTGAGCCAAAGCTCAAATGGGTAGGGTAGATTTTTTTGTTGATTTCTCAAAGGTTTTACAATTTATAATGATGGGACAATTTAGAGGTTGCCTGGACAGGTTAGGCCACAAACCAGTAAACAGTCATGAATTCAAATGCAATACAAAGAGTAGTAAACAATCACAAATTCAACCAAGAAAAAAAAATTGTAACCTTACCTATGGTGTCGCAAACTAAATTGAATTTCTCATCAATTGTTGGTAGCACCCT
Organism: Sequoiadendron giganteum; assembly: GCA_007115665.2. Taxonomy (NCBI): domain Eukaryota; kingdom Viridiplantae; phylum Streptophyta; class Pinopsida; order Cupressales; family Cupressaceae; genus Sequoiadendron; species Sequoiadendron giganteum. Next base: position 495,916,567 of record CM021102.1, on the reverse strand, counting down.
GCTCTCTTCCTTCACGCTGTGTTTTTCCCTTTTATGTCATTTGATTACTTCCTTCACACGGGAAATTTTTAAATTTTCAATTTTGATTCGGTAGTCGACGCTTTAGTCGGCATTAGTTAATGTCAACTTTAGCACCGAATTTTGGCCATTAATGTAATCTGTTTGGGGCGCCTAAGGCAACGCTAAGTGTGCCTATTTGAATGCCTATCATTATTGTATAGTGACTATTTTCATTGTTGTGTATCACAGAATCCAGAGTGTTGGAAATAATTCCAACTCCTACCTTGTTTTTGTGACCACCATTGTCTCGTGGCTCCTTCATCAGCTCACTGCAGTAGAGCGGTTTTTACCATGGTCCTGCAAGGTGCTTCATCCTTCTCAGCGGTAGTGCGGTGAAAGCTTATGTGGTGGCACACAAGTCTTCCTTCTGTTCCTGGAGGTGTTGCGGTGACTCCCACAATTCTTCTACCATTGGTGTGCGATAGTGCAGTGACCACCGCTATCTCATGACTCCTTCATTAGCTTAGTGCGGTAGAGCAGTTTTTACCATGGTCCCGCAAGTTGCTTCTTCCTTCTCAATGGTAGTGCGGTGAAAGATTTTGTGGCAAAAATTTTATTCATAGAGGAGCCCATGGAGAGAGGATGTGGATGACGTAGAAATACTAAATTACTGAGAGGAAAGTGGGTGGAAATAGATGAGACAATAGAATCTACAGATATAATAGAGGTAAGAAAAGAAAGCAACCTCAACCAAAGGAGGAAGGTGTTTATGAATTCACAAATGCTACAACATAGAGGAGATATCAATATTCAAATATATGACTAAAGTGAGGTTTTGTGTTGGATAGCATACTCGTTGAAATGATATAATTGGTGTACTAAACATTATTTACTATGTTGTGTATTATAGGGGCGAGATGAGGCCATGGCCACAAATCGTGTCATATCAAATGAGGACAATGGATGAAGCAAGACATCAGGTACTCAAATTTTGACTTAACTTAGGACAAAATGATCTAATGGCATTTTGTGATACGTCCATCTTTTTTCACAGTATTATTGAAATTTATAATGTATTATCCAATCTTGACATAAATTAATGCATGTTGTTGATTATTTTAGATGGAGATTGGAGAAAATGCAGAGCTTGAGCGTTCAACTAGAAAAAGAAGAAGATATGTACGTGGAAATGGACCTAAAACTATTAAATCACGTAGACAATGGGTGGAAGAGGATCTGACAATGGATACTGTAGACACAACAAATGATTGCACTAAAGAAGAGGTAAGTCAGGACTATAGTACATGGGATGAATACTTTGAGAAAATTGTTGTTTGTGGATGTTTTGTATGTTTTGGAAAGAAACAATTCAAATGAGCGATTGTACAAAGACATTACATAAATGATGAGATTCTAGTCGGTAGTATGCCTCCTACAATCGATTAAAACCAAAGAATAATAAATGAGTGTGGACTGATGTTTTATAAACTATGTTTTCAAAATTGTGTTTTATTTAAATTATTGTATAAAAAAGGTAGTCTATAAAATAATGTTCCATTATTCAATTGATGTATATATGTTCATAAAAAAATTATTTTTATTTTTTAAGCCATATTTGATTATATTTCTTTGAAATTGACACATTTATGATTTATCCAATTGTTTCCAAACATTAAATAAGGATTGCATTTGTTGATAGGTAAAAGCTTTTGATGAAACACATACTAATACCCAAGATCCAATTGGGTTATTAAGATTTGGACAGGATGATCCAAACCATCCTTTAAACCATACTAGGGCGAAAAGAGAAAGATTGAAGAGAACACTACCACCTGAGAAATTTGAAGAGATGATGAGAGTTGCATATACTGATGACATGCCACCTAGCCTTAATGATGATGATCATGATAGTGGAAATGCAATGCATGAAGAAGGATTGAATGAAATGCTTACAAGTTTCTTTGGGGATGGAAACAATGATGACAATAATGATGATATGGTTGACAATAACAATGATAGCAGGGGTAATTACCACCAACGTAATGTTGCTTATAACAACATCAAAGACTCCATCAAGCAAGCAACAAAGACATCCATGTTGAAATCGGGTGCAAGTAGAACCTAAAAACTGGCATGCACATTAATATTATTAGAAATCAAGTCACTATTCTGTTGGTTAGACAAAGGATTCACTACCCTACTGAAGTTTGTTGAAATCTATTTCTTACTTTGCATTTTCAATTGGTGTACATAATTCATAAAGATTCATCAACTTCGTTTATATTTCTTTAAGGGGATTTTAAAACCATAAATTGTATATAAACAGTCCTAGTATAGATTGACATATCAAACATGTTCATCATAAGTCAAACATTCAATTGATTTAATCTCTGGCAATCTTACAGGGCACTAAAAACTAAAATATTTCCTGAAGAGAATGTGTTGCCATCAACTTGCAGAGAGGCGTGTCTGTTGTTGGTTGAGTTGGGGATTGAATATAGGAAAATTAATTCATGTAAAAATGATTTCATTTTATACAAAGATGAATATCAAAACAAGGTAGAATGCCCTGTATTCAAAGGAAGAGATATCGTACAGATGTACAAGGTCCTACAGTTCCAAAGAAGGTTGTATGTCACATGCCAATTATACTTAGACTTCAACGATTGTTTCATTGCAATTCACTAGCACAATTGATGGACTAGCATGCAAAGAACAGGAGTAAAGATGGATTTGTGCGAATTTCAGCCGACTCCAAAGCAATGAAACACATAGAGGAAAAATGACCAAGAAAATTCAAAGATGAACCCCATAGTATCAGGTTTGGTCTTGCAATTGATGGAGTGTGCCTGTTCTCTTTCCTGAGCTCAAATTATAGTGTTTGGCCAATCGGATTTATAGTATACAATATTCCCCCATGGATGAGTGTTAGAAAGGAGAACCTTATGCTGTCTCTCATTGTTCTAGGAAAACATCAAGTTAAAAACATGGATGTTTATCTTGCACCTTTTATTGATGAGATGCAACTGCTATGGAAAGGTATAAGAATGTATGACATATCGCGTCCTCCATCAAATAGGTCCTTCATGTTGTATGGTGTGCTATGTAGGACTATTCATGATTTCCCAAGACTTTGTTTTTGTTCTGGTAAGATAAAACATTTACGTATTTACACATAATTTATTTTCATCCCAACTTTCATACTTAGTTTTATACTATTTTTTTGATGTTATTAACATTAATTATTGAATTGAAGGTCTTCAAACAAAGGTGATATTTGCATGTCCAAGATGTGGAGAACAATTTGAAGGGTGATATTCTAAAGATCTACATAAATTTATTTATGCAAACAACGGGGTTTTTCTACCATTAGATCATAGGTTTAGAAATTGTCTGAAGAATCAATTTGATGGAAAATTTAAAAATAGAGGCCCTCCCATGATTATGGGTCCAGGTGATTGGATTAAGAATTATGAAGATGCTGAATTGAAAGCTTGGGAGGATTTTTTGATCGGGGTGATTCAATTGAAGAAGCAAAAAAAATTGTAGTTAATATGCCAAAAGGAATGAAAAGGAAATCCATATTTTATGAGCTCCCTTATTGGAAGGATCTATTAATATATTACCTATTAGATCCTATGCACATCTTTAAAAATTTCCCATATTCTATATTTTGACATATATCAGGAAAAGAGAAGGAAACCTTGTCTTCGAGGAGAGATATTGCTCTTTCGCATACCAAATTTGATAGAAAACATTTGTGGCCAAACAGGTAAAATGAAACATATGCAAAAGCTCCATGGAGTTTGAAAAAAAAGAGCTAGACCAACTAAAAAATGTCATCCGTTCAATAAGGACACCTACTGGCTATGGGTCATCATTGGCTAAAGCTTTTATAGTTGATGGACATATAGCGGGATTTAAAACACATGATTTTCATAATTTAATGAAGGTATTATATATCAATATTTAACATTTACTGGTAACATTGATTAAGCACTAAATTTATTTTGATATTTTGTTGTGTGAGAAAAAATTACTAATGACATTTTCATAAATGTGTTTGATAGCATATCATTCCATTAGCAATTAGGGGGGATTCCTATCTTATAGTTGACTTAAGGAATGCCATAAGTCGATTGTCAACATTTACAAGGTATGTGGTTATATGAAATGTTCATGTGTGAGAGACATAGAGAAATTATATTGCATTTTAATTTATTACTAAAGGTTCATACTAATTTACTATTCTTATATTAGGTGGGTGACCTCCAAGGAGATCCATGAATCTGAAGTTCCAAAGTGGAAGAAGGAAATTGTAGAAATTGTATGTGTATTTGAGAAGGAGATGCCTACAAGTTTCATGGACCTACAAGTCCATTTACTTATACACCTAGTCGATGACATTGAATTGGCAGGTTTCGTATCAACGAGGTGGATGTTTTTCTTTGAGAGGTATATGAAAACTCTTAAAAGATATGTCCGAAAAAAGGCACATCCAAAGGGTTGCATGGCTGAAGGGTATGTATTGAATGAAGCATTTTTCTTCCGGTGTGAATTCCTTGGTAAGGGTTTTTAAGATGGCCCACGCATCTGGGATGAAGAATGAGCATCAGATATTGTTGATGGAGAAAAACCATAATCTAATGGTGTTGAAGTAGAAATTAGTAAGTAAATTCACGATCAGTGTGGTTTTTTTTCTTGTAATCATTAATTTACTCTGTAATTTATTTGTCAAATTAACAACATGACATTTGGAGTTTGAAATGAACATGTTGACCTATAATAGGTGTAGACAAAAGTTCTATAATCGACAAGCTCATTCTGTACCACATGGACTTTATGAACAAATGGATTGATCTGTATGATAAAAAGAGAGAAGAAGTGTTAGAAGCAAGGAGACAATTTAAGAGATCAAACCCAAGGAATACTCCAGTTCTCACTCATCTACTTGTGGAGTGGGGCAAATATTTCACACTAGAATGGGTTACTAAACAAATCCAAAATCAAATAGAAGATGAAATCAACATGTCTAGAGGATGTGAAAGAAAGGTACAGTTGTAATTTTACCAAATGTTGTTTCCTTACAGTTTTGACAGTATTAACTATTTTAATATTCATCATAATATTTGTTTTCACCAAAATAAATGGTCTTTCATAGGTGAGGAAACATCCAGCAATGTGGGCATATGGTCGACATTATCGTGTAGAAAGTCTAGACACAAAGAGATGATCCTTCGATTTTGGAATCATGGTTGACTTCAAGCAATCTAGTTGATCAAGCTCAAAAGATAAGATATAATTGAAGGGAATCTACAATATGTTGGGAATATACAAGAAATTATTGAGTTGGATTACCGCTCTTTTAAATGTTGTATTTTTAAGTGTAGATGGTATGAAGTATTTGAGAGGACATGAAGACATGATAGCCATAGTGGATTATTTTCTATAGATTCCTCATTGTTCCTACCGGAGGATAAGGAGCCTTATGTTCTACCAATTCATTATGAGTAGGTATTTATTTAACTCAAACAAGAAGCAGTAGTGATCATTAATCTATTAATTCATAGCTTATTGTGAATATATACATGTGTTTATTAATCAATAAAATTGTTATAACATTCTAATATATGTATGTCATTCATGTGCAGGTATTTTTCTATGAAGATATTTTGGATCCAAAATGGATATTTTTCATACATTATGATCCAAGTTTAAGGCATGTATTTGATGATGCATTAGTGGATACTAAGAAAAAAATGATGGCCAACAAAATGAGAGAGAGGGATTAGAGAACATCAAAGAAATTTACATCCATGATGATGTTGAAGATGGTTATGTTCAGGCAAAAGAAGACAACAATCCAAAGTTAGATGATGTTATGGAAGATAAAAATATGGATGGTATAGAAAATGATGATCCAAATACATCTGGTAACAATATACATGGTCTACAGTCAAATTTCAATGATGATGAAGATGATGCAGGTCAAGATGAGGATGATGATAATATTAAATACTTGAAAGAACATATGAACATTGACAATGATACACTGGATGACATTGTAGCAGAAAATAATGTTAATGACCAAGACTTCTAAATTTTCATCATTATTTGCAATCCATGTTTGAAAAGGGATGATTCTTATGGCCTAAACTTTGAAATGCTTCAATAATATTATGTTGTACTTGGAGAATTGAAAATGTGTTTTATTCTCCTAGTAAGATTTTTTATTTTCCATTATAATTCGAGACCAAACAACATTTGCGGGGATGGCCTTTTACACCAATCTTAATGTGTATGAAGTTCACGAACCTATTTTCAAGCACTAAATTCATTTCATAGATAGGAAATCTAAAGGCTTCATTTAAGAAAAGATAAGTAGTCTCTTTCTGAGGGTAACCCACATGTAAAAAGTAAAAAGCACATAAAAAACAATTGTACAGTAGAAAAACAGATTCAATCAGTTATGTCTTATTTCACTTGCACACTTATCTAAAAGACATAGGGTATTCACCATACATTTCCCTTGAAAAATCAAACATGTGCTTTCATTTATTTTTACTGTATATCTCATAAGTGAATTTTTTTTTACATAATGATGCACTGAGAAAATAATATATACAAAAAAATGCAAAGAAAATGTTTGAAATTTAACATGCAACCTATTGTGTTGTGCTGAAAGGAATCAAGATTAATTAAGACAAGAAATAAAAATAATTTTTTGATGATTGTACTTAAAAGTAAACATGATATGAAAAGTGTGGACAATGATGGTGCTGAAATTGAAAACCCCAATTTTGATGACATTATTGTTTTATGTCATTAGAGATAAAGAGCACATACAATTTTATATACATAGAAAATGAAGATTTGAAACTAGTAAACTGAAAATGTAAACACTATAATAATTCTCCTTAAACAATAATTCACATACTCACTTACAAAAAAGGGTGAAGCATTTTTTATTCAAACTTTATTTTGTTTAATAGACATAACAATAAAAGAATATTTACAAGTACAATAATATATACACTGTTTCATAGAAAATAAGGAATATTTCATAGAATATACAAGTACAAGAATATATACAAGAATATTTACAAGTACAAGAATATATACACTGTTTCATATAATATATACATTGTTTCACAGACTTCTAAATTTTTCGAGTTATTTTCAATCTGTTGAGTCTCAAAAACGTAGGTTTTTAGACCATAAGAGGGTGCCAATCTTGAAGAGGACTTTAATCCTTAATACAAACCAATTAAATTAAATTATTTGAAAGGACTTTAATTCTCACCTAACCAAAAACCAATCAAAGCATCCACACAGTAACAACAAATGTGCCCTGATAAATATTGCAGATTTAAACAACTTGAAAAGACCACTTTGGAGACAACAAAGCAATAAATAAGCATGAAAATCGACACAACAATTGAACACTAAAAATGGTTTATGAGTTATAATGTATCTACATTATATTGCTCAAAATATAAACATACATAACATGAGTTCTTTTGATATGAATAAATGGATGAGATGGTCTAGTATCTATTCTAATGGATTGAAATGATGATGATATGATGATCTAAATCAGACCTTGGTTTCCCTATTTGTATGGGAAGCAACAAGCTTTAGGTCCATTCACAAAATTTACATCATTTTTTAACTAAAGCATAATTAACATAGCATAGAAACTTAAAAAGAGTTTATTGTTGGATGCACCATAGTCCGTTAATCATCAGCAAGCGCCCGTGACCACCTAAGATCTATTCAAGGCTCAAGCACCATGTTAATGTTTCCACAAAAACCAAACTCTAACTACCTCCTCATACAACTCGTGCAAGGAAAAAATTAACCTTTGACATGTGATCAATGTATTTCTCCTGGGCATAAGTGTTTGCATTTTGTAGAGTGTCTATCATTACATTCTCCAATTCAACAATCCTCTTGAGTTGCTTATGCATTTTCATGAGTACCTCATCCTCATCATTGATGTCATCAAGGATGTCTGACAAATATTTGGATATCTCATTTTTCCAAGTTTCTTGATCCTTCAAATCTGTTTCTTCAAAGAAATCTGGCATGGCCATACATAGTGGCTGGCTGAAGTCACTCAATTCCTGTGTTAAGATATTCTATAAATTTTCATGTGTATCATGAGGCTTTGAAATTCTTGGATCAAACCATTATTATCTCCATTTTTTTCCTTGATATGGGATTCCATTTCCTTCATCCTATCAAATAGTCTTCCATGCTCCATGAGGGCCTTGTATGTTCCATTGTGAGCACACCAGACACCATATTCATGTTGGCACATATCTTTGAATTTCATACAAATTATCCCTGATGCTACTTCAAAAGTAGTAGCCTTCAATTTTCTTTTTAGTTCTTCCTATTCCTTTTGAGCCTTTTCAAATTTATGCTTCCATTGAGAAGTCTCAGACATGGCCTCAACACTTTTCTTTTATTTTCAATTAAAGGAGAGTAAAGCCTTGGAGAAGTAGACAACCTATCTTTGTAGTTGGTTAATTCTTGTTTCAACTTGTCATTTTCCTCTCTCAGCCACTGGTTATCTCTTACTAGCTTTTGGATCTAGGCTTTGGTGAATTTGGCTACATTCACATTCAAGTCAGCAGTCTCCAAGGGATCTACCTCCCCTACTCTTTGCACCAGGAGATGTCCAAAAATATGATCATGGTCAATGAGAGAAGGCTTCTTGCCTGGGGGGTAAAGAGCCCAAATTTGCAAAGTAGTATTATCAAGATTGTACCCTGACCTTGTATAGACCCTGTCACCTACTTCATCCGTTATTTGCAAAGTTTTATTCTTTATCTTCAAAAATCTATCAAACACAATGGCTGAACTAATATCCCACTTAGGAAGGAGCATAACTCTAGCTTCTTAAAATAATTCTCTTCCTCTCTCAACAGTCATGTTTCTCATTTCCCTATCAACTTCATGTTGCAACTCTTTCAAGGAATAAGCCTCTTTCTCAGGGTCAATTTCCTTTAACCTTTCTCTTATTAGTCTTCGTTTATACTCATATATAAAGGACTTAAATTAAGGGGTCTGCACAAAAGTATCATTTGCAACAAACTCCTGACTTGCACGATGCCTCACATCATCAAATAGCTCATCGAAGGCTCAAAGGTGATCACACTTCTTTCCAATGGCATCTCATATTGGTGTATAATAGGAGCATTAAACTGTGAGACTTCTTCTTCCATGGATGGGGAACCAACTGAAAAGCTCACCTCAGGAGTAGGCTAAGGTGATAAGTGATCTAGTGGTGTAATATTTTTTACTTGCATCCTAGGATTGATGCCCCTTCCTCTTTCAAATGCCACAAGTGGCACATCTCTTATCAGTTCTTCATGGAGGATTAACCGTTCAATTATTTCTATGGGATCCTATACCTCAGGGAAAGCCCCTACATAGCCTAGGTTATTATTCACCTTCCAAGCCTCAACCATCATAACCCTACTGTAGGCATTCATTCTCATCATGTTTTGTTTTTCTTCACAATTTTTGATGACATATTCTAAAAGGAAACTATGCTCATACCCTTTCAATTTATAAAAAAAAATTGGCATCACAAATGAAGTGTTCAAGATCAAACTTTTCCCTTTTGTTGCCAATTGACAAGCCATAATAATCCAATTTACCACTAACCAAGTCATAGCCTAAATCAAAGATAATAGTGAAATCACCAAAGCATAAAGTGGAAGGCATGAAAGTTTGCCTCCCATAACTCTTTAAATGCATGAAAGTTGAAAATGACAATTGCCTTATGATCTCTAAATAAGCAACTATGTCTGACACAATCTTAGGAAAAAAATAAGGTACAAATTTAGATCCATAAACCATGATAACAGGACAATCCCCAAACATGTACCAGTCCCCCCAATTGTGATTTATCCCTGATTCATGACCCATATCTTTTGGTCAGCGAAATATTAAGATCTCTGGGGAGAGGTTGTAGTCACATTTGTGGCCTAGCATCTTGTATAGTGGTTTGAAAAACTATTCCTCAAAATATAGGTAGTGGGACCTCCCACACTTGGTGTCCCACACAGATGTCTATATTTGTATAGGCCTTCAATTTCCATCATTATCTAAGTCTTTTATTCTTAATTCCTCACCCCATATCCCCATCACCTTCCCTTCGTATAATATCATGTGCATGAAAAGAGAATAGTGCTTGAAATTAATGGCTTCACTATCATTCTTGATGATATTGAGGGAATTATTGATGGCCTCCAATAAATACTCTGCATAATCATAGGGTCGGGCATTATGGCTCTGGATGTTTGTGGCTAAAACCATGGGCGCAATTGTCATGTTCTCAGGAACATCAATTCCCAGTACTTGACCAGTTGAGTAATAAGTGTATTGAAAGTATTCTTCAAATAAAGCCACAGAGAATGGGGGCTTATCTTCACTAGAGAACCTCATATTTTGGTTACTTGCACCTTTATCCCTATGTAGAGGAAATTTACACCTCTTGTAACTTGTGTCCATGGTGTGGTATTCCTCTAATAAGTCTCTGATTTGTAATTTTATTTTTAGGGAAGTGTCTAGTTGAAAAATCATGGAAATATAGTCTGGCTTTATGACCATGAACTGTGACCCATTAGGAAAATGAATTTCTCTCATCTTCAGATTGTAATTCTTTGCCAACACCTTGATTAACTCTATGTTCATAAAGCCATTGGGTACTACAAGTTTACCCAAATTCAAATTCCACGGGTTTGACATTGGGCTATGATGAAATTTCTTCCTATAATGATAAATAAAGAGTTTGTAACCCTTACACGAAGTACTTACATCTCCTAGATTTTTTTGTTTATCTTCTAATGTCACACACGATGGGTTAAGCTATGCTATTCTTCTGGATTTTGGCCCAGACCTAGGACACTGATCGATTAAGTCTTGATTCAATTACCTAGCTTCAGTTTTATGTCTTTTTGCTTTTTGTTTGCCTGGGGTTTTTTCCATCTCAACCCTACTCATGCAATGCTTTCATCTACAAACTGAGAAAATAATTTGAGCTGAGTCTAGACCACTTACTTGGATAAATGCTACAAATTTCTAGCTGCCTACTACCATCCAACTTGGTTCTCCAAATCCTTCAATTATTATTCACAATGATTTCAACTTCTTTGAGGTAGTATTTATCAAATTTTAGGACACTTTATCTAGCTCTGGTTCATAAATGGCACTTGTGCCACCTTTATGATCAATTTCTTCATTAATAGCGGTAGTCTCATTGATATTTTTGTTAGTCACATCAATCGGACTAATCTTCATTTCATAACTGTCGAAGAGAATTTTAATGAAAATGCCTGTTGTTTTTTTGATATTTCGGTATAGTGGTGTTTTTCCCTTCCCTTCTACTATTTACCACCCTACCACCTTGCTCAAGGCTTCTTGCTACAGGGTTGTGATGTATACCGCTCTACTGCATATGTTTCTCACCTTCCTGGACGTATAGCGGTGTATGCTTTTGATCATTACTTGAAGAGTGTCGATGAGACAATCTTATTTGTCTTACCGATATCTTAATGTATTATCAACATTAGATCTTATGTTCCTCTGATGTTGGTTGTCAGTGTTGATGAGACAAATTAATGTCTCTTACCGATATACCACTGTCTCATCGACAATTACTTCGTTACATCCAAGAGTTGTGTTTCGTTGAGCACTTGTAGATATACCTTGTCGATGTGACATAAGTGATTCTCTCCTCGATATGCCCATATCTTGTTGACATTTCACTATTTTACATCGTCGATGAGAAATATAAATAAGTCTCTTTGACATAGGGGTGTCTCATCTACATTTTTGATCTGTGATTTTTGCTAATGTCGGAGAGACTTTGGAGGGAATCTCATTGACATGGTGTTGTCTTGGATATATGCTATGATCAATCATAGGAGTATTTCAAAGGAGGAATACACTTTGATGTTGTGATCAAGGGTTTTATTTGGAAGCTCACGTGTGGGATTTTATTAAATTTAAGTTATTATGATAGGAATTCTATGCATATGGTGGATGTAAGAGATGAGTGAAAATGGAAGTATGCAAAAATAATTAGGATGGAATTTTGGCTACAACACAATCCATGTTTAAAAAAGGATGATTCTTATGGCCTAAACTTTGAAATGCTTCAGTAATATTACTTCTGTCGATAAAAAATACCTATTGCAATATCCTTAAATTGTTCAATCTTTGGTATGAATTGTTGGAAGAAAAAATTAGGATTACTCGGATGCTTCTTCCATTCATTTTGTATCAACATATGTTCGTGAAGACACAAAATTTAATAGCTCAATCAGGTAGAGCTTTTATGATTTTCAAATGAAGAGTAAGGTACATTTTTATTTCTGCTACATTACATTCCTGTGCATAAACAAAATTAGAAGATTACATTACTAGATTGCACTTATGCAGATGCATATAATATAGGAAAGATTGCACAATCCTTTCAAAAATGTATTTATTGATAGTATAAACGTATTTTGTTCCACGCAAGCCATGGATGAATGCATATAATAAAAAAGCTATACATTTGTAGATAAAAAAGAGAAAAATACACATAAAGAGAAAGGGGACCCATCATTATGTGAATGACGAATCTTGGTTGCTTTGTTCTGCATCATCTTCAGTCTTCTTGCTTGTATAAGACTCCAAGTTGATGTCTTCCTTGCTGCTCCTATGTTCCCTACATTTGAGTGAGAAGACTGTTGTTAGAGAAATGAAGATTCACCAGTCAAAATATGTGCATACATCTATAAACATATAATTTGATCATCATGTGCATTCAAATAACTTGCATACCATAGATGTCCAGGAAAATAAAAAAGTTATCAAACATATCTATCATATGCTCGGTTTTATCTAACATGTTTTCTCATTGTGCAGGTATAGATAAAATTAGGTTTTTTTTTAATTTGGTTACAACATCTGGGGTGAAATGTGGCTTCCACAAGGGCTGAGCCGAACATGTTGCCCTATTATTTCATTTGAGAAGGATAATCACAAGTAAACCATCCATGAAACATTAAAGATCAATCTTTGCAAGGATAGTGGAGTATGTTGGTAAGGGGTAATCTCCTTATTGATAAAGATTTATCCTTATTAATAAGAACATTCCACTATCAACATAGCCATGATTCTGACAAAATTGATCATCAAGGATTCCAAGATAGTTTTCATTAATAGTCTGGTTAAAAGTAAGCAACCCCAAGCATCATAACAGTCACAAGAATTGAACATGAGGGGCAGTCATGTAGATTAAAAGCTTACACAATAGTCATCACTTGCAAAGATAGAGACAACATGTTTTCGCATAACAAATTAAATCAAATGCATGAAAGGTACAATGATGAAGTCCATAATAGTGAATGTTGCTTAAGATGGATTGAAGGACAACATTTTGTATCAAGGAGAACATGGTAACCTCAAACTCTATTGTACTTGAGTATGACAGTACGTGAGCTTCTAGCATTTCTAGATGGAACCTATAGCAGAAAAGTGTAGTCTCCATCTAAAGGAACCATCTTCGGAGCTCTTCCCTAAAATGAGGGTTGAAAACATTAGAAGAAAAGAAATACCATAATTCTAAAGTAACAATTTGTATGAAGACAAATGTCAGAAAGTATAATTAAAAAGATAAATCCTTACAAATTGGACCAAACAGATTTATGATTTTATCTTTAGAATGTAGGAACTTTCTTTGTCGGAGCTTCATGACCTGAAATTGGATCTCCAATTGGGCCAATAAAATTTATGATTTTATCTTTAGAATATAGGAACTTTCTCTATTTGATATTCACAACCTCAAATTAGATCAAATGCTAGATAAGAAGATTTATGATTTTATCTTTAGAATGTACAAACTTTCTCTATCATATTTTAAAGATGTCAGGTTGGATCAGAAACCGGATAAGAAGATTTATGATTTTATCTTTAGAATATAGGAACTTCCTCTATCAGATATTTGGAAATTCCTACACACAAGTTCTGCTTCCGAGTGAAAACACCCGAAAGTGTTTCACACCGGCTCTAGGTACAATCCAACTTGGTTATGACACTGATAGAAATCTAATTTTACCTGAACCTTCCGTACTCGAACGTTGCATCACAATTTATTCTTCTTGCACATAAAAATACCACATATTAACCCCTTCTAAATAAAACTCAAAATACCATGAAACAATGAGCTCCCTATATTAGTAATTAAGTAGGCAGTCTATAGGGCATAGTTTGATTCTATACAAGGATTGTCATGAAAGGAATCTTCAAGTGACATTGAGTGATTTGTTTGAGATTGTAGCTGATGGTGCAATATCCAGTCTTAAAGGCAGTTAGCAAAGCAGTAAATGTGCAAGAAAATCAAATTGTACACAACAAACAATTCACAATGTTATCTTGCATAATGCCTTAAGTTTGAAGACAAAAATCTCATTGTATCTTGATGAAAGTAGTGACCTTAATGGTCAATCACTGGCAACCATGATTTTAAAACATGCTATTGTGCTTATGGAGGCAACATTTTAAGCAAGGTAGTGAGTGGTGGTTTGGAACAATGGCAAGTATGAAGGACTTGCTTTATATGCATACTATGCAGTTTAGCTTAAGAAAACATTCTTAGAAGAGATTGAAGGTGGATTATGGAACTCAAGGGTTACCATGATAAACATTAAAGAAAAGACCGAGATCTATTTAAAAGCCACTATCATGAAGATATTAAAGATGTCAAATACAAAAACCTAGTAGCTGGAGTAGTGAACACAGTGCGAAAGAGGACAATGTGCCAAGGCAGATTTATGAGATCTCCACATTATCTAATCACAGGAAAATACATCATTTGCATTTTTTAAATTTAAAAGAAATTATTCTAAACCCTATATAGGACACATTGATACATCAAAAACATCTGATTTATTTTTTTAAATTAAAAGAATTCATTCTAAACCCTACATAGGATACATTGATACTTCAAAAGCATATGAAGGAATTTGAGATTATACAAATATATGTCAATTAAATACCTGGATTACAAATAGTAGCATGAACATTGCAACCCTTGTTGATCAAAGCAGGAATGAGATAAACATAAATGAATCCTATGCCTCCTATCATGCACATATCCTTACCATTCTTTGTCATTCTTTACTGAAATATTTCTCCATTTTGGTGGGCTACGCCTGAAAATAAGGTTTCAAAAAAGGTTTTATTGTATGTTTATTAAAATGAAAACTCCATTCTGGTGGGCTATGCCTGAAAATAAGATTTTGATGAAATTTTTAGAGTATGTTTATTAGAGTTTTAGAGTATTTTGGTGGGCTATATTTCTGATGCTTTAAATGATTTATTCAAATGGATTGTGACTGACGTGATTTGCTATATTTAGTGCTATAAATTGTAATGATTCCACGATTACCGTACTACCACCATCTCTTATTATACCCGCTGTGGTATGGTAGTGTTTTTCCCTTGCCTTCTGTTGTTTACCACATGACCGCCTTGCTCAAGGCTTCTTGTTGTAGGTGTAATGATGCATAATTTCTGCAATGTCAAAACTGGGTTAGTAACACATGCATAAAAACCATCAAGCAATCGAATGCATAAGAGAAATAATGAAAAATGGAAGAAACTAGAAAGGTATCACCCATTTAATACTCCATGGCTGACTTCCATTGCACCTCCTCAAGCTTGCTGTGATAATGGATTCCCTTAGATTTGTGAGCAAACTCTATGTGCCTAGCCTTAGCAAAGCCTTTGAAGGATTTATTCAAATGAATCTATATGCAAACTAGAATTTTACTTCTATTATGCAAATATTAATATAAGCCTACGATGATATGAGAATGCCCAAAATAATAATAGATTAAGCGATCCCAAAAATGAGATCAAGATTGTCATTTTATAGAAAATGCAATCTTGAACGGACGGATGAGATGAGATATTGAGAAATTCCCTAGAATCAATGGTTAAGATTCAAGGTGACAACTCTCAATTAGGGTTAGGGCAACAATCCCCAAATGTGTGGACAAGATTTAATTTAAGAAATTAAATCAATGGTGGATAATAAACGTGACCTTGAGATGAAATTAGTAAAAATCAGAAGATAAGGGGATGAGATTTTAGAAAATCAGTAATTTTAGAAATTACTTGATTTGTAGAAGAATATTTCCATTTTGAATTAAATTAATTCAAAATATGGATTTTGTGAGGTAATAAGTAATTGATTTTTGAAATCAATTACTAAATGAAGAATCAGTTAACTATGTGAGACATTTTTAAATGATTTGTTTTATTTAAAAATATAGAAGTGTCACATACAACAATTAAATAATTAAAAATAATTATTTAATTTAGAAGAAGTAGTTAATTAAATAAATAAATTAGCAAATCTATTTAATTAAGAGGATTTAAGAATTAGTGACATATTAAATGAATATATTTATTTAATAATCAAGAGGACATTAATGATAAGGATTAATTAAATAAATGAGATTTTATTTAATTATGAGATGACTTTGATAATTAGTGACACATTAAATAAATAAATAAGATTTATTTATTTAATAATCATGAAGAATGAAAGATCATGAATTAATTAAATAATTATAAATTGTTTAATTAATAGTTGAATGTGGGTTAGAAACATAATTACAATGTCATAATCATGTTAGAATGAAAGGTGGTAAAATAGGGGTCGCAGGCCTAAGTCATTTTTAGGTGTCTACAGTAGGGTTGTGGTTTATACCGCTCTACCACATATGTTGCTCACCTTACCAATGGTATAGCAGTGTATTATTTTGATCATTACTTGAAGAGTGTCAATGAGAAAATCTTATTTGTCTTACTGATATCTCAATGTCTCATCGATATTACTTCATTATATCCAAGAGTTGTGTTTCATCGAGCACTTATAGATATACCTTGTCGATGTGACATAAGTGATTCTCTCCTCGATATGCCTATATCTTGTTGACATTTCACTATTTTACATCATCAATGAGACATATAAATAAGTCTCCTCGATGTAGGGGTGTCTAAACAGGTGCTAAACTTGAAGCTAAACTTGAAGCTAAACTCAAAGCTAAAGTTGGAGGTAAAAGTGGTGCTAAAATTAGAGCCAAAGGTGGTGCTAATGGCGATGCCACACTCAAAGCCAATATTGGTGCTAAAGGTGGCGCTAATTTTGGTGCAAATTAGCACCGAATTCTCTTGATCGATGCAAATGAATGGAAAAAATAGCGCCATCCTGATAAATAGCGCCGATGTTTTAGAAAATTTGGCAAAAAATACATTAAAACAGTGGGTGGAAGCAGAAAACAGATAAAAAAATGGAGCAAACCACAGGGATTTGTTGTAGTGTGGTTTTCCATATGACTTCAGGGATTTAGGTAATTTTTCGATGAAAAAGAGACTCTTCATGTTATATTCTCCACATCCTTTGTCTTGGATCTCGATATCAGGCATGGAAGTTGTGGTGAATGGAGTGGATGATCTGACTAGGGTAGATGGGACAATGTAGTGAGATGGAGTGGTGGATGAAGTGGAAGGTGTAGCCTCTCGATTGATGGGCACTTGACATTCAATAGTTCCTCTTAGGTTTGAACTATACTGAAATGGATCAGGGTCACCTAGAATAGTGATTTTAGTGCCATTGTCTGGTAATTTGAGACATTGATGGTAGGTGGATAGAATATCCCTCATAGCATGAATCCATGGGTGGCCAAGAAGAATATTGTAATGCAAATCTAGATCCAAGACATGAAACACCGTGTCCTATATTGTTGGGCCAACTCTTATGGGAAGCAAAATTACAACCTCAGATGAATGCTTAGCATTATCATAGGCTTTGATAGTGATTTTATTTGTTTGTTCTATACACTTCTCAGAGTATCCCAATGCTTTTACCAATTTTAGTAAGAAAATATTTAGACCTGCTCCACCATCTACTAGGACTTGTCTGATCTTGCACTTATTAACACAGACTTCAAGGTGTAGGGGTCGTTATGATCATATTTTTGTATGGAAAAGTCTTGCTTGGAGAAGGTGACATGGTGTGGCATAGATAGGTATCCAACCATGGCCTGAAATGCATTGTCATCTAGGTTGGCGGGGACAAATTATTCTTGCAATGTTTTGTCAAGGATAGCTCTATGTTATGGTGATGTGCGAAGGGGCTCCAAGATAGAAATTTATGCGGGGGTTTTTCCCAACTGATCTAAGAGATTATATTGACTCTTTGGTTGTGAATTAGATGGAGGTCCTATAATAGTTATCTTGGTTCTGCGGGTAGCAATAACACAATATGAGTTTGGCTTGTTTATGGTGATGGTAGCATTGTGATTATTGAAGGGTCTTATGTTAAGAGTAATAGTGTTATAATTGTGTTTGACTGTGGCATAATTGGCACTATTGTTGTTGTTCCTTGATCTGGAGGCTTTCCCTTTTTCATGGTCTTGCAAGGGAGTCTTGAATATGGTATTACCAGCATTGGTTTTTCCTTGCAAATCTCCTACCGATATGATTCCATTTTCAATGAGGTCTTGAATGATGTTCTTGAGTGTCCAACATCTAGTTGTTTTGTGTCCTTTTTTGCGATGGTATTCACAGTATTTTTATTCTTTCCACCAATTAGGTTTGATTAAGGTAGGTTCATAATTCTTGGTGTCTGAAAGTGAGATGATATTAGATTGCAAAAGTTGTTTGAGGATTGATTCGATGGGTTCACCTAACTGAGTGTATGTTCTTTTGGCACAGGGAGGTCCTCTTCGTTGTTGATTGTTATGGATAGAATTTAGCATTTGGTTTTGACTTTGGATCAATGTATTTGGTATAGTTGGTGTATTTGATGAGGAGGGACATTTAAGTTGAATGTTTGGAACTTTGGTTATCAGTTTAGCATCAACAACTCCATCATTCGTGACAGTTTTATTTCGGGACCAGTATTTTCTTTTGTCGTTGTTGGATTTTGGATTTTCTTTGTTTACCTTGACTAGTCCTTTAGCGATAAGACCTTTCTCAATAAGGATGCGTTTCTCAAGGATCTCTTCAAAGGTTGTGCAACATTGGATTTGAATTCGACTCATCAGTTCTTCGTTGATATTTTCTACAAACATGGTGACCAATTGTTTTTTAGGAATGTGACAAGGGAATTTGCTAACCAAAACTCACCATCTCTAGTAGAACGAGGTGAGTGATTCCCCTTCTTCTTTTTTGGTTGTGCTCAATTTTGTAAGGGTGACATCATTTTTAATGTGGAAGGAAAAATGATTGATGAATTTGTTGAGTAGTTCACCCCATGTTCTTATTCCTAGAGGAAGGTGTGCAAACCAATCTAGAGTTGGCCCCATAAGGCTTCATGACAATAATCTCGTTAAATAGGTAGGATCATATGATACTTCCATACATGATATATTGAATTCTCGAATGTGCTCTATTGGATCCCCTGTCCCCTTGTACTTAGGTAAAGGTGGTGTTGTGAAATTAGTGGGAAAGGGTGACATGTATAGATTTTGATCAAATGGAAAGGGGCATAGTTCCTCAATAGAATAGGTCTTCTTGTTGGTCCCCAATTGCACATTTGTCATCTATTGTTGGAGGGTCTGCACTTGTTGTATCAAGAAGTCTGCAAGAGATGGTGTTGCATTTTATTTATTTTGTGTCATGATGTTGGTATTAAGGTCATAGGTTGGATTTGAATTAGGAGTGATGCCTTATGACGTGAGACCTTCGTTGCCATATTGATTTGTATTGGTTTGATTTGGACTAACATTGGCAATTAGGTTTGTTCCAAAGTTCTTGTTTGCATGTGATATTGTGTTTTGGAATTGAGGTGTAGACCCTTGATTTGTTCTTTGGTTTTGAAAATTAGGTCCTTGATTTGCATTTGGAGGTGTAGGTCCTTGATTGATGTTTTGTGATGAAGGAATGATCCCTTGATTGGTATTTTGAAATGAATATGTAGACCCTTGATTGATATTTTTGGATGAAGGAATGGTTTCTTGGTTAGAATTTTGGAATAATTGAAGGGAACCTTGATTAACATTTTGAAGTGATGGGATAGATCCTTGATTATTTTTTTTCTTTAGGATTTTTGTGAGACAATGTGAACCTTTCTAGGTTGACTTGATGAAGGTGTAATTTGAAATTGAAATAAGGATCCTTGATTTGTGTTTTGAAGTGTAGGAACAGGACCTTGGTTTGAATTTTGAGTCAAAGGTGTAGGACCTTGTGAAGTGGAACCTTGATGTGTGTTTTGAAAATAGGGGTTTGTAAAGGTCTTACCCATATAATTGGAGGAACTTCCAAGTGTGAAACTTTGTCCTTGTGTAGTGGTATGGGTTACCTTGTTTCCAAATGTTGGGATGCTTGGGATATGTGTGGTAGTGGTACTCATGTGTGAAGTTGTCCCAAGGGGTATGTTTGATGTTTATTGTGATGAAGGAATGCCAAGTGCACATGGATTTTTATTTTCCTCTTCTAAAAGGGTTGATACATCAAATCCTTGAGGTAGCTTGGCACCCTTTTTAGCTAGTGCATAGAAAAGTTTATTAGTGTTAGCACTAACAAGTTGATCAACCATGCTTAAAATCCTTAGATGTTTATAAGCTATTTTAATTTCTTGAGGAGTCAATTGTTTGTTGAATTCTTCTAGGCTCATGTCTTCCCATGTGTTGGTTTGGTTTCCTTATGATATGTCTCTTGTAGGTGTAGAATGATTTGAATTCATTCCAAGGGTAGTGTCATGAAAAGGGTCACTTAAAAAATCAGTTTCCTTTCTTTTGGTTTTTGACCTTGTTTCAACCATGTGAGAGACTTTCGCAAGTTGAGGGATAATGCAAGATGTAAATGAGACTAAACTATGTTTTTTGGATTTTTTTAGATTTTAGGATACGAAAATGCAAGGATGATAATGTAAGGATGATAAATGCAAAAGGAAGCTAAAGGTTGATTAATGATAAGGTGACTAAATTATGCTAAGGTTAAAATGAAGGTGAGCTATGTGAATGTCAAATGATAATGAGGTAAATAGATGCAAAAGGATATGCCAAGCCAAGGCTATGGTGGAAATGAGCTATTTTTTTTGTATTTTTGTGATAAAGGTGTAAAGTGAAATCTAAGAAATGTGGATCTACATGAGAGCAAGGTAATGTAAAGTAATTTAAAAAAAAGGATGGCAATCAAGCTAATGTGAACTCAAGGCAACAAATTCCAAATGTCATTGAACATAAGAGGATAACTTTGACAAAGAAGAGACAAGACAAGGACACAAGTTCAAAACTCAAACTTGATAAGGTGACAATGACAAGGGTTGAAAATGACAAGAATAATGGTCAATGAAAAATAGAATATGCAACCAAGAATCTCCAAAAGCTCAAAAGTCTCCCTATGTTCAAAATTTGAAGGCTCAAATGCAATCGAAGAACCAAAGTCTAATTTGTGCAATGCAAAGGATGGAGGGGTGTAACCTATAATGCAATGTATTTCTAATGGGAATGCTAAAATGAGCTGGTGAATCTTGCAAGTCTTTGGTTTATCAGTCAGAGGTCACTATGAAACTATTTTGGTTAGATTTTGGACACAGATTTCAAAGGTTTTTGTTTAGTAGACAATTGTGGATGTATTTTCAACAAATGCATCGCACAATGGTGGTTTAGGTTATCAAATGTAGATATGTTTCCAACAATTGCATTTCAAAAGGTCAATTGTGGTTTTCCAGATCTTAGTTGTGGTTCACAGTAACAGTTGCAACTATGTGTCTGGCAGTTGCAGTTTTCTAGAATGTTGCTTTGACAGTTTTGATGTTTCAAATTGGTTTTTGATAAGGTTTTGATCATTTTTGAAGAGATGTGATTGGAAAACATAGAAAATAGTATCAAGCACTTGTTTTGGTTTGGTTTTTATGTGAAAATGTTTGATTTCAAGAAGACAAGCACAAATCCTATGGTTGGCAAGGACAATATTCACTAGGTTCCCACTTGGATTTCTTCAGCCGTGCTTATTCAGAGTGGATAGCCTAGGAACTTGGTAGCACTGGCTCCACCTTACTCGACACTCACTTCTCAGGCATACCAAGTTCCAAATTACCCAAAGATGAATTTGCTATCTCTACAAAGAACTGTGAAAATGTGGGATGACTTCAGAGGTCTGACCTCCTACACTAGAAAATACACTAATGAATTTGACCCCAATTTCCGATGGCTGTTTGTCAAAATTTCGACGATCTATTATCGGCCAACCGACGAATCGCAAAAATCAGCGTTGTCACTCACTTTTCATCTATATCCCGACAAATTGTAAAACGTTGCCCTCCCAACGCAAGCTCGTCGGAACTACGACGCCCTTTTCGTCGATCGCACGACGAACAATGGTCGAACCATGGGTGGTATACCTTCGCCGAAGCGTCGGAGCAACGACACAAGCTCGTCAGAATTGCAATGCCCTTTTCATCGATTGTGCAACAAATAGTGGCTGGACCACGGGCGACATACCTTCACCGAAGCATCGGAGTAACGACATACAATCGTCAAAATCGAGATGGCAGTGTCATCGCCCTAGTGACAGATAGTACCCAAAGCATGGGTGACATACCATCGCTAAAGCATCAGAGCAACAACATAAATTCATCAAAACTGTGATGACAGTGTTGTCGGTCTAGTGATGAACAGTACCCGAAACATGAGCGGCATACCTTCGCTGAAGTGTCAGAGCAATGGCATCCATTCATCAGAACTAAGACGATAGTGTCATCATTCTAGCGACGAACCGCACCCATAACAAGAGCGACATACCTTTTCCAAACCGTCGGATTAACAACATAAGTTCGTCAAACTCGTGATGAAATAGGCAAGTCATTATGATGAAAGTTCATCGCACTTGCAACGAAATAGGCAAGTCATTACAGCAAAAGTTTGTTGGATACATTGCAAGCTCGTTAGACGTTTTTTGCAGTTCATCGCAATTTCGATGGAACAATGCAATTTTTTAAAAAAAAAACTATTCATTGAAATGTAGGCATATCGGTGAAAGATCAAAACTATTACAACGATCAAAATTGCCTGAGAAGATATATCGGGAGGACTAGATTTTGGTCTCAGCAATGATGTTTCATCAGTGAGATACACATCTTGTCTCATCGACGAAGCATGAGGGAAGCATATCGGCAAGACATATACCATCGGAGTAAGTTCTGAATGTCTACCCGACCCGCTATGTGACGTCGATAAGATTACATCGGCAGGAATCTTGGCGACATAGTTGAGATCAAAAGAATAATCATCGGGGAGACTCACCACATTGGGGAAACTATAGAATATCCTAGCGATACATGATCTCTTGTCGATGAAGATACAAATGGATCGAAATACTTATCAGGGTGACTCTGGGCAATATATAAAAGTAGTAGGAGGCTCCAAAGTGTATCCATAGGGATAGTGACAGGACATAAGGATTGGTCAATCAAAGAGAGAAAGTAGATGTGCCAAGACCATGAGAATTTAATAGGGGTAGTAAAAGACAAGATGGATTGTCATCAATGCTCAAATTTAAAGGACAGATTGCAAGACTTCATTATGAAAATTTAGATCACAATATGATTAACCCTGTTTGGACAAATGCAATGACATTAGTGTCAAGAGTTAAGAGGCCATTCAACTTTGCATTTCAATAAATTATTGTATGCATTGAGTAAGTGTTTACAAGGTAGAAAAAAGAAAGTCATATGATTGTTTAAAATATCAAACAACATGTCAGTTTTTTTGTTTAATTAGGCTCACAAAGGCAAGGATTTATCATTTTTTGCATACATCTGCAGTCCAAGCTCTAGGCCTGCATTATTTGGTTACTATGTATGAAAAATGAGCAATGAATAATTGTAGAATATGGAGGCTATGGATGATATTATGATGGCCACATTTGATGTTGATCAACTTTTGGAGAAAAATATAAAACCTATGATGAGTCATGAGATCAAGGGGATTGTCATGGACAACAAGCACAACCTACGAACTGGATTCTAATTTTGCTAAAAAATAAAAATCAAACTAGTGAATATTAAACTACACAATAGGATCTAAATTTGTGGAAAATGAGCAATTTGGTGAGAAAGAGTACCTGCAGTGCATCTTGGATACTTAGCTAGTGTATTAAAAAATAGGATTGCAAACCCAAAATTATTCTCACTCTGGAAATTCAATAGAAAAATATAGAATGTTATCCTGGATACTTAGCTCTTAGATAGTCAATAAAACAATATGAGAATGATTATGAATGGTTTTACCTGGTCCCACTCTTGATCTCCATGTTTGAGAGCCTTCTCTTTAAGACCCTATGAATCCAATTTGATCCATTGCTGCCAAAAGAGATATTAATGTGTAAACAAGGAGCCACATTTAGACAAATTGGTTGTTGATTTCTTCTAAGAAATTTAGAGAATACAAAAAGAAGATCCCTGATGGGGATCATGTGGGCTTCCTAGAGAAAGCACTGCAATATGGCCTCTAGCAGCAATGAAAAAATTTGGATTAGCTACTCAGTAAATCCTAATAGCATGACATTGAAAGTTGCTCATGTACTGGGTCCTCTCCCCTAGATTAAATTAAGGAAAACATTATTGTAAACACAATATGTATAGAAGAATATGAATGTAAAGCAAAATGGATATTAGAAAAACATAAATGTAAATAAAAGTAGTGTGAGCAGAAAATGAATCTAAATTGTTCTTGAACAAATAAAATCATACCCAATTAGCATTAAGTTATACTGACCTTGTACTCATTTCCATTGTCAATCTTGAAGGTTACTTTGATGCTTTCTGCAGAAACTCTTTGGCCACGAGGCAAGAGAAGGCGAGAAAACCAAGTGTATATTAATGACTTCTTGACAATCAAAAAGAAAGAAGCAACCAGTCAACCCTATTAGGAACAAAATAATCTTATGAATTGATTTTATTTGTTTACTGGCGAATGGATAGTGGACCTAGTTCTCTTGAATTGAGATAATACTAAGATGTGTTGACTGGTGATTTTAGACTACCGATATTCTGCTTCAATCTCTATAAGTTACTTTTGTCTTAAATATATTCAAGATAACTCTGCAAAAAAATTCCCTGATCTCTTAGAAATTATGTAGATTATTTTGTTAATACTTCTCCATTTTGATATTTTCTTTCAAAAATTCATAGAAAGATATGTAATGCCATATTTGAAACTTACATATTTTAATTTTACTAGTTCTGTAATTATAGTATATGATTCCAACAATTGTGAAACACATAGGCAATATGTTGGATGAATGAAGTAAACTATGCAATTGGAAGGTGTAAATCCAAATTCCTTAACCCTTGTCAGCATCCTTCTTTCCTGTTTTAAAACATGTGCTTTGGAACAGGGCATGAAAATCCATGTAAGTATAATGAAAAGGAGATTTTTGTCAGATATTATATTATAGTAAGTTGAATGAATGTAAGTAGAGATATTTTAGCATACCTGCAGATGGTACAAAATTTCATGGTTAAGTGGAAGCCTCCCATCAACAAAAAGATCCAAATATCCATGTATCTATCTCAATTGAGCCTCTAAACCCTTCAGAACTGTCAAATTTTCCACTAACCTGTTATGCACAAAAGTCAAATTTTAGAGACCATTAAAATAAAAATAAAAAAAATTACATTATGATCCAAATCCACACACAACACAATGTTCATAGTGAAAAGTTTTCACTTTCTTTCATCTTTGCATATTGATTTGATGCTTCAAACGATGCATTTCTTATATTGAAAAGTGCATTACTTACCTTATTGAGCTTCTCTTTGTTTTGAGAATAGTTTAATATTCTCTACTTAACAGGGCCAACCACGTGAAGGTGGAAGCTCATTTGGCCCCCCCCCCCCCCCTCACATCACTCTCAATTCCCCATACCCGATCATATAACATTAATCATTCATTCATCCATTAATAACATATAACATTCATTCATTCATCCTACATTAATAACATATAACATTCATTCATTAACATATTCACATTCATTCATTCATCCATTAATAACATATAACATTCATTCACTCATCCATTAATAACATATAACATTCATTCATTAACATATAACATTTATTCATTAACATATTCACATTCATTCATTAACATATAACATTCATTTTTTCAGTTTTTACATATTATCAAAAATATGGTTGTCATAATATGATTACAATCACTTTTTTTTATTTCTTTTTTGCAGCTAAAAAAAGTTGAAGTGGAGTATCCTTTTCAAAATCATCTGTCCCCCCTTCAGTTTTTTCGAGCTCTGCTCATGATCTTATTGTATGCCTAGTCGTGTACTCACA
Organism: Sequoiadendron giganteum; assembly: GCA_007115665.2. Classification (NCBI taxonomy): domain Eukaryota; kingdom Viridiplantae; phylum Streptophyta; class Pinopsida; order Cupressales; family Cupressaceae; genus Sequoiadendron; species Sequoiadendron giganteum. The sequence goes on along the minus strand of CM021102.1, from coordinate 495,890,190 downwards.
ACGTGGACACGACTGCAAGGGGGGGTTTGCTGCAATAGCAAAGAAATGTTAAATTGATATGTTTTATTATTATTGTTACATGTATTTCATTAATTAAAAGAACATCAGAGTGGTGCTCTTTACTTGATTGGGCCACATCATATTCCTGATATTGTCTTATAGCCTCATGCTCAACATGTTGAACACCCTCTAAATCTTGATCTGGAGTTGAAACACGAAAGATTACATTAATTAATACACCAATTGCTATTAAATATGTTTAAAAGAACATTAGAGTGGTCCTCTTTACCTGATGGAGCCACATCATGTTCCTAATCTTGTCTAGCCTGATCATGCTCAACATGTTGATCACGCTCTACATGCTCTAAAGTTGAAACACGAAAGGTTACATTGATTAATACACCAAATGAAATTAAAGATGTTTAATTGTATTAATCCATACTATGTTTTGTATAGCACATGAATACATCCAATACCGGGATTCACACCATGGCCTTCATCAGCAGGTTGTGCTCCACCCTCACCAGGCTGCATTCCAATGTCATGTGTAGTATTATCATTGTTTATATGTGTAAAACAAATAGGCACATTATTATGGTGGAAATTAATATTGAACAGATTGCACAAGTATTCAATTTGAAATAAACTTTATTGAGTTTATTTACCTGCGTGTTGGATGCAGTGGAAGATTGTGTTTGCCCAGTCGAGACTCTTAGTTGTTCAGTCAGGGCTCCATAGCCTTGGTGGAAGGCAATCTTCAGGTCCTCTTCTGTGGGCACTCTGTTGAAATCAAAGCCCTGCATTTTTGCATGCGATTATGAATTTTGCTTCTATGGTGTGATAAAACAAAAATTGTTTGCAATTTATTATTTGGATGCAATATTTCATTTATTGATACTTACAAATCATGTGGCTATTTTCATATAACCACTAGAGCCAAGTTTGTGCTGCCCGTGTTTTTCTAGTCTTGCCTTTGTTGCCTTCGATGTGTCGGGCAGCCTATGAAAAAATTAAAATATGTTAGATTATGTAAAAAGAAAGAGTAATCAATATATAATTAAATTGTTGATAGTATCACATACCTTGCTTGGCCTAGTGGTGTCTTTCCTTTCTTCTTTTCAGCCTTCTCATTTCCATCCGACACCAAGTCCTTCCACTCCCTTTCTAGAATCATGGGGGGACACTTGTATTTTATGTTCTTCTCTAAATGTGACCTATATTGGTCCCTCACATACTTTAGATAGGTACCAAATTTCTTAAGGACCTTGGTTCAGTTGAATTTTTTATCACCGAACAACACAACTAAATGGTTAATGAGCTCATCTTTTAAATCTTGATTTTGGGAATTCCATCATGTACGTATGGTGGGCCCGAAGAGCTCCAATGTAATATCACTTAGATGTTTATAAAAAGCATCATTTCTTGCAAAACGATCATGGGATCATTAGTCTATAAAGAGTGATCAATAAGTAAATTTCAATTGGATTATATATAATAATAATTAAAACATTTTAAAGTACCTGGGACCTTCTCTATCTTTATGGGAAGGAAATCCTCGATCACCACAAATGTGATTGACAATGTTCCCGTACTAGTAATACGGGAAGATCCAGGAAATGCTGCTAAAACATCACCAGTACTAGTGACCTCTATATCCACAAGTACTGACACATGTAGTGGCATGTGTTCGCTGCCAGACGGTGGACTACCGAATGCCTGCAGAGTATGTGTTTCCGACATTTCAGTCAAAAATATAGGCACAGATGATGGGGTCGGATGATGTGTTGTATGCGCAAGAAGATCAAGATTGACACTTGTACCGTCCCCTACTTCCCGAGAAACACTTGCAATACCTTGATCATGGACAGCAACATGATGAGGACGCAAATAATCCTGTAAAAACAACACATATTTTAGTTCATGACATAAAAGAGTACAAAATATAAAACCATGAATGAACTTATGTTATAATTAAAGATCTCATCATAGCTTACTTGCAAGTTTTGTGCTCTCTCAAACAATATTTTAACCCTTTCTCTTATCTCATCTATTTGTGGCACTATGAATACCAACTTAAGGATTTCTTGATTGCATTTTTTTTGGGCCTTCCTCATCATATCCATAGGGTTTATGGAAAATGCGATGTCATCATCGCATAATAGTGACTACGCCTCCATATGGATGTTCTCTTGTACTGCTAGTGCCTTTCCCTGATCAGTCGACTGCAACAAGAATATTAAAAACATTATCAAAATTAACCCAATAAACTCATGAAAAAAACATAATAATAGAACATTTTACTTGTATCTAATTTGTACAATTACAATGAGGTAAACCTATCAGATAGAAGCACCTGAAGATGGATCATGATCTATGATCTGCGCTTTGGGCTGGAGCCTTTCTTGTATGATCAATGTCCCGCTGTGACAAAAATTAAATATAAAAAACATTACCGAAATGAAACCAATAGACTTACAAAAAAAAACATAATAATAAAATGGTATATTGGAGTCATTAATTGGAGGTTGGGTAAAATGGTATATAGTACATACCACCCCCATAGTAATTGTCTTTGTATCTAAGCAATTCAAATTGTAATCGATTAGCAACTCTTCCCATGCAATTATTGATTTTATCGCACATGCGAATACAGGATTTCCCTCTCGTGCCTCGAATATACAATTGGGTTGCTTATTTGTTGACCCAGGTCATGTACTATTTATAAACCCTGCAATATTCTCTGATACTTTTGGCCTCCCGTCAATGTACCTAGCCACTCCTTTATTTTGATCCTTATCTTTTAGTTGTATATAATTTGTTGATAGTGCATACCTACGCATACTTCGTGTATATCGAACCAGCTGTATCCAATCTTTGTAACTGTAATAGGGTCCAACATACTCCATCAACTCAGTAACTTTGTCATAACAGACTTTTATGCTGTCCATACAAAATAGGCCCAAACCATGTAATGACGATGGTGCTACGCGATATATCCTCTCGTTGACACAAAGATCAGTGTTTATTGGAGGAAGTTCCTTCGGTACCCATTGTTTTCGTAGATGTTTGTACCTCAAGGGCACCTCGATGTTGCCTATGCTCTCATCATCATAAGAACATGACTCCCCTTCAGCAAGAAAAAATTCCATACGTTTATGGAATTTTCTTCTAATCTTTTGACCTCTAGTTGGTCTCCCTCTTTTATACCTACTACATGTCTCACTTTCCTCTTCTCTTCCTGAATTTCCCTTGCTCGAGGAAGAAAAATATGACAAATACCTATTTGGTGGTACCTGCACTCATAAGGATGTTGGATGAAGTTCTTTCATGGTGATGTGATCCAAAGGTGACATTATGATTAATCTATCATGTCATCGCTAGAATTTAACAGGTTATAAGGTAATCAAGTCTTGATAGATCGCAAGTTATTGTCCAAATGTATCCATCACAAATCAAATCTACTTAACGTTTTAACTCCCAAACTTTGTAACAAGTGTTAAATGTGACTATGGTCCACCAGTTACACAACCAAGGCATCAAATGTATTCTCTAATTGTAATCAAAGGACTTTTTCTCTTCATTCAAGTAAATAAACTTGAAGGAAAACACCACCAAGTGGCTTATTGGACACCTACATGACTAAAAATAGCAGAAAATTTACATTTAATTTCCATATGTCTAAGTGGTTAACGGGGAGGGAGTGTGTACTAGGCCTGGTAAACTCATCATAAGTTTATGCTTTGGCAATAATAAATGTTTAAGTCATCTTAAATCTTCCTATGGCTAATCGCTAGGAGACTTTTGGTATATTTTAAGGTAGGATGAGTGGTCGCATCAATGTTCTAATTCTCTATGACAAGGTTTCAACATCTTCAAATAGTGAAAGTTAGTGCTCATAGTCATTTAAAACAACAACATTTTGATTATGTATGATGGTAGGATTTGATAACTTGAAAGAATTGGCTACCCAACAAACTTAAAGTTAAAACAAAATTTTTCAGTTTAAGGGGTTAGCACTTTCTTTCATCTTTGCATATTGGTTTGATGCTTCAAAAGATGCATTTTTTATCCCACTTATACCATATTGTATTCCCATCCCATTGCAATTGTTGGAGGAGTTGATACCAAAAGTTCATATCAGATACCACGTTCTTGAAGCAATTTTTTGTGTTTTTACAAATTTTCTGAAGTTCTTTTGTGTTGTATGGATCCATACAAGCTTGAATTGCTCTGAAATCATTGGTGTAGATAAATATATGTGTTCCCTTTCATTTACATTTGTTTTGAAGTTCTCAATCACTATTTTTTGGGATTAAACAATCAAATACAGGGACTACCCTGTTGTGCTTGTGTAAGGGTTTGAGAGGTAAATAGAAATGAGATCCACCAATCCACCCACTGTCTTGGAATTGTAACTCGATGGATTGGTGTGGATCATGGTGGATTTGATGGATTTTCAAATCTTGTTCTTTGAATTCCATTTATGTTTTTCCCTTGTCGTGGCTTGTTACATTGTTTGGGAGGAACCTAAGGTTGGGTTTTACCTTGGCTTTCATAAAAATCTTAATGTTCCATGTAAAACCTTGGGTGAGATATATTCAGCCATTACCTTTTTGGAGTGGGTATTAAAATGACTTATGTCTCATTATTTCGTCTAGGTCGGGCCCCTTTTTATAAATTGAGTTAAATATTTTTCCTAACTTTATTACTTCCTAAGTATAGGTTGGATCATGCCCTATGTTACTGATATTATCCCAAGCCTAAGGGGAGGGTTAATAATCAAAAGAGTTTTTGAAACTTCAACTACAAAAGCTACAAACTTGACTATAAATGTGGCCAAATTGGCCCAAAAGACAACTGAAAGAGAATAAGCTGAGAAGAAAAGTTTGCTGGAGAAGTATAACACCATTATTGGAGAGTATAGTAGAATGCAGCAAACGAATGTTGAGCTGCAAACTGAGGTAGACAGGTTGAAGTACAAACATGCGGGGGAGTCTTCTAGTGCTCTTGGTACCCTGGCCATACCTTCTACATCAAGATCAGTACCTTCAACTTCTCCAATTGTTTCTACTCTTGGGTCCCCCATCCAGACTCCTGCTCCTAGTCCTTCATTAGAGCTAGTTGAAGAGGAGGTTAAGTACTTTGTAGATCCCACCAAAAAGCAGATGCTTAATAAGATTAGAGAGCTACATGAAGCCCTAAAAGCAAGTGAGAAGGGAGCAGTTTCCAAGCAAAATGAAGTTGTAGACACAGTTTTTAGGCATTTGAATTAGGGAGTTGATGGTAGATTACCATCAGTTTATTCTTTATATTCTTTATTCTTAGATTCAATAAGAAACATTACTAGGGATCTAGAATTAGTTTTTCCTTTAGTTGAGAAGTGGATCCCTAGGGCGAATGACCTAGATGTTATGTATAAGGCCTCTAGATTTGATGTAGACAACATGCCCCAATCATTAAGGCCTACTCAAGTTTTTGTAAAATCACTACAAGGTTTTCAAGCCTTACCTAATGATTTGAGTAGGAAGATTAAGGAACTGGTAAAGAATTTTGATGACTAGAGTGGCACGTCTTTACTAGATTTACAAGGACTGGCCTGTTTTTCCTATGTAAGGGTTTGAGGGCTAAATAGAAATGGCATCCACCAATCCACCCACTATCTTGGAACTATAACTCGGTGGATTGGTGTGCATCATGGTATGATAGAGGTTCATTGCATTTAGGGGTCTTTTAAAGCAAGAAACTTCGCATTGAATTGATGTCCTAGGGCTGATAGGGCAACTTTCTTGTGAATTTATGGTTGTTAAGTCAGGGTTTATCAATTTGATGGATATCTTGGTAGAGTCATGGTGACACTATTTGATGTTCCAATCTCTACTTCGAAACAAAAATATCTCTAACAACTCTAAGAGCTATAATGGGATGGAATTAAAGGAACCTTCATGTGAAGGATCTTCTAATGAAGGACCTTTGAATTAAGGTCTTCATTTGAAGGTCCTTCATGCCAAGGTTCCTTTTATAAAGCATTTTGGACATGAAATATTTAAAATAAAAAATACCTTCATTTGAAAGTCTTGACATGGCATCATTTTTGAATGAAGGTTCTTCATTCAAAGGTCATGACGACATCACCTTCAAATGAAGGTTCTTCATTAACTGGTATTTTGTGATTTTGAATGTGTGATAATAATTTAGGGTTGAAAATAAATCCATTTGAGCCTTTTATAAATGAAAGGACATTTGATGCAATCATATGCCTTTTCAAACTTTTAACTTAATAGTAAGGGCATCATGAGTAGTTTGTTGGGCCCATTCAACAATCTCCAATGCAAGGACTGAATTGTCTAGAATGTATCTACTATCAAGAAAGCCATTTTGTTTACCTCTATGACTATATATCAAGCAATAGGTTTAATTGTGATGGAAATGATATTGAAAAGGATTTTGTAATCTAGGTGTTGAGAAGCATAATTGGCCACCATCCTAGGAAAGATTCTTCATTCTCACTTTTAGGTGTTAAAATTTAACAATATGTAGATTGATGAAAGAGCCCAAAGAGCCTTTCCCCATGTTATCCAAGTACACATAGCAGCGGTCTTCTCTTATACGGTTGGACATGATTTCAAGAACTTAGCTAGGAATTATTCATTTAACCTAAGGTTTTCTCATAATGCCATCATTGGAAAAATATGATCAAATTCTTCTATTATAAATAATTGGTCTATGTGCCTCTAGTAATCACTATAAAAATGTGAAAGACTAAGCTATTTTATTTTTTCTGTCTTATCTTATACCATTTTATGAGAATGGGGGGGCCAATGTATGAGAAGATCTTTGGAAACTAGGCATGAAAATTGCATGTTAAAGAGAATGGGGGTGCCAAACTTACAGTACTCATTGTCCCTTGGTCGTCGATTTTCCATGAGTTCCCTCAACTTCATCCTCGGTGCTGGTATTGACCTTGTTTTAGCTCCAAACTCTTCGTCGGTGCTAGTATTGACCTTGTTTTCACTCTTCCAAACTCTTCCTCAGCACTGGTATTGACCTTTCACTTGTCCAATTTGATGAGCTACAACCTGGTTTAGTTAGGTTTTAGAGTATGTTAATTAAATTTAAAATTATGGCACCATTGAGAGTAGTGAATATAAAGCAAGCAAAGCCTATTATGGCACCATTTAGAGTAGTGAATATAAAGTAAGCCAAGCCTATTATAGTCATGAGGGAAATAATAGAACTCCTAGGATGCTTTGTGAAACCATTTTCCTTGGTTAAAGGGAGGCCATAAAATATAGCTTTGGATTTTTTCAATCTTCAAATATGACGATTTGCAAGGTTCTTAGCAACATGAGTAATGGAAATGTGTAGAACAAGAATTTTTGAACACACATGGAATCTCCTTACCAAAGAAAGGGGCTTCATAATTTAATATGATAATTTTTCTCAGCTCTAGAAATGATATGTTTCCTTAAAGAGGAAGGAGAAACCTAAAAGGTAAAAGAGATGCTTAGGAATCTCAACACTTCCTTATGATCAACCCCCTTCTATCCATAGGAATTGAACCAATTGGGCTTGGCTAAGAATGATTTCCTATAACATTGAGTTTTATGCCACTATATATTTGACCTTAAAGCTTTCCAGAAAATATCTAAGCATTGAATATCCTAAATAATGTCACGTTTGTCCTCCAAGAGAGTGAGAAAGGAGACATTAGAAAAATGACCATTGAATAGTTGGGCTATAGAGTTAAGAAAATTAGCACCTTTAATAAGGTTCCATGAAATACTATTAGCCAAAAGATATCCAAAGGCTTCCATAAAAAACACGCATAAAGTAGGAGCTAAGGGGAAAACATGAAAAATTGAATGAAAACAACCAAAATCCTCAAATTTATGTCCATTCATGGTAATACAAGTATAACCATCATAAATTTTTTTTGAAAAAAGTAAAACAAATTGAGGAACAAATCCTAGATGACATAACTAGTCCAATTCAACACCAGAGGTAGCAAGAGATTAATGAAATTACCACAAGTTTTAAGTAGAAGTAAACTACCATTTGCAAAGTTAGTAAGAAGTAGTGTCAAAAGTGGAAAATTAATCATGAAGTCATGGCTAATAGAGCATACAAAATATATTAGAAAATTCAAGAGAACTTATATCTGCACACAAACACACTCAAAATAATAATTCTATCATACATTTCATTTGGGAATATATTACAATATGGATTTTACAAAGCCTTTCAAATATACCTTCCCATTTGAGCTACTATCTTATAAGAATATAACTAATTATTTAATAACAAAAATAAACAAGTTAGTAAGGTGAATTTATTAATGTTAATCTTAATATTCCAACACCCTCCATTAAGTTTTACATTCCTCACAACAAAACATGTTGATTGAAACAAACAAATATATATAGTCTAAGCTAACATCATTTGATTTTTCTTTAAGTTCTCCCTCAAGAACATCATTGGCTTGAGTTATACAAGTCCACACTATGTGATCCTTTTTCTTACAATAATAACATTCATTTTTATTTTTTAATTATTATTACCTCATGAGTATAATACATTCTCATGTTGAAAATCAACTTTTAAATCTTTTCCATTGTTCTTTTTTCTTCTCCTAATAGGGCCAAAATCACATCTTCTTGTGTTTGAGAAGTTATTGAACGGCTGCCTTCAAAACATTGATGTAATCTCCATCTCAGCACCAAGGGCCCACCATATTATGCATCGCCAAGGAAAGACACGTGGCGCTCACCCATGATATCGCAATCAATAAACACCTTGCATCTTTGTATCACGCGAGGGCGGGAAACCGTTGATCTCCACCATCAGCAATCGTGTTCATTCATAGTAGTCACCAGCACTGAACATAACCGTCAAGCATCTTTTCATCAAGATTATAACATCACCGTCAATTTTGAGCACGTACATCTCGCATCCGCTTTAGTAACCTGTCATATAATGTATTAAAAATTGACATAAATATTAAAGCACTTTGATTATTCCTTCGACACTGCTAGCCGAGACATGTGGCACTCACCCGTGATATTGCAATCAGTTGAAACTTAGTGGTGAGGTCATCACGGGATTGTGGGGAACGGTTAGGATCAACTGATGGATGATCAACGGTCATTAAAAAATCATTCCAACATCTAGCTCCCTCGACGACATGTCTGGGAACTAACCCATGTTGGCCTTGTTACTGCATTCACAGGGTTCAGGATGTTGGGTTCACCACAAAACCCCTCACTTCATAGCCAAGGCAAAATGAGACTTCCTCGCTCCTAAGACTATGATGAACACCTGAGCCACTATGGGACTCAAGGTGGGAGCTACTTCTTTTCACTCCTGGAAGGAAGAGTACTGGAACACCCTTTCCATTTGGTGTTCGGCTATGGCCTCTCGGTGCAACCCGGTTGCATCCCTATGGTGCTCATTTCCTTGAACAACCATACCTCACTATATAAGTTATTAGTCCAAATACTAGACATCGGTAGGATGACACCGTACTTTGGTTGACTCCCCCATTTCTGACTTCTCTTCACCAGTAATAACCCATAGGTACCTTCCCTTAATTTGCAGACTCTTCCTAGCCTAGCTAACATCTTGATGAGTCCAACTCACCTTGTAGAGTTGCCTTACCCTTGCAACCTACCTTAACTCACCATGACTTGGCATGACTCGAAACTTATTTATGCTCCATGTTGCTATGCCCACACTACCCCGGGTAACTCGGCTTCGAAATTAGAACCTTTCTGTCCCAACTCGCCTTAAGATTAAAAAAAGCAAAAAGCAAAGAAAAATATTCCTCGAAAATGATAAATCTCGACGTATATTATATAAATTATATATAAGGTATATAAGCTAGTTAAATCATTATAATATTGTTAAATCATTAATTATATTACAAATGAACATTGCTTTCAAATTCTTTGTTCTTTGAAGCATTGGTTCTTGCATTTGTTCTTGACACAAGCAACATCCAATCGTCGATTGTGGGATTGACATCCTTAATGTTTGTTAGAATTTGATGAAATATTTGTTGTTCTTCATTTTGTCCATCTTGTCGAAAAACACAACTTAATGTAATGACCATTTTTAATTCTTCCCATAGTAGCTTTTCTCACCTTTTTCTTTCATATGGAGCCATGTCATTTACTGGAGGTAATTGTACCAAGTCTCCAACTAAAATCATGTAGATATGCCTGAATATAAAATATTTAATTAAATTGATAAGTATGAATTTGTATAGAAGGAACTCTAATAGAATTGAATAAAAAATATTGTAATGCAAAGTTATCAAATTTAGCAATTTCAATCCAGAACTCACCTCCAAAACTTTGGTTACTATTTTTTGGGAATGCTTGTCGAACCCTGGAATCTATGTTTTCAAGAAACCTCTCCCCAAAGAAACTCATTTCACCTATCAATATGCATCTGACATGTGATACTTATTCTTGGAAAGTTGTAAGTCTTGTCCCTTCTAGTTCATTGAAATATCTTATTGGAATTCTTCACTTTGAATGAATGGTTGAAGCACCAATGTTGAATGTTGCAACTCCAGTAGGTGTGAATAGAAGTAGAGGAGATTGTTTGGGAGAAGAATTTTTTTCTAGTGCTAGGTTATGTGTTAGGTTATATAGGGTTAGGTTATATAGTGTTTAAGCCTAGCCTCAAACACTGCAATTAGGGTTAGGTTATGTGTTTTCTTTAGGGTTAGGTTTGGGATTAGGTTTATGGTTATGGTTAGAGTTTAGGGTAATCTCTAAATTTAAGTTTAAGTTGTAGTTGATTATTTTCCCATAAAAGGAAATTAGATCCATTTTTTCTCATGTTCATTATAGCCAACTATGGCTTAATATTAAATTTATACCTTTTCTTGAAACCTAACATCATATCCCTAATCTAACCATAACCCTAACCCTAATCATAAGATTGAATCATACCCTGACCTTAACCCTAGCCCTGACAATAAACCTAATCCTAACCCTTACTTGGAAAGTAAACCATCATTTTCTCATTACTGTAACCCTGGCCATAACTTTAACCCTAACACTATTTCTCAAAACCATAATCTTAACCATAACCCAAATCCATTTTATCACAACCCTAAACATAAACATAACTCTAACCCTAAACCCTAAACCATGATCTTAATTGTAACCCTAAACATAAACACAACCCTAACCCTAAACCCTAAACCATGATCCTAATTCTAATCTAACCCTAACACTAACCTTAACTTACACCCTAACCTTAACCCTAATTGTAACCCTAAACTAAAGACAAATGCTACACCCTAAACTATAATCCAAATCTTAAACCTAGCCCTAACCCTAATCATAACCTAACCCTTTTTCTCAAAACCTTAACCTTGACCCTAACCCTCACCTTTATCCTATCTTTATAACCCTAACCACAACCAAAACTCTAACCCCAACCCTAACCCTAATTACCTAACTCTAAATATTTTTTCTTTTATTAATTAGTTGCATTCACTCTAATAACCCTAAACCTAACCCTGGTCCTATCCCTGGCCCTAATCCTAACCCCAACTCTAAGCCAAACATAAAAACAACCCTTAATCATAACAATAACCCTAAAACTTAATTCTAAATATAACCCTAATACTATAATCCCTAATTGTAATCCTAAACCCTAACCCTAATTTTATATCTAATCCCAACCATAACCAAAACTCTAAATATAACCCTAACCATAAAACATAAACCCTAATCTAACCCTAATCCTAACATTATTTTTCCTAACCCTAACCCTAACTCTAAACCTAACACTAACCCGAACACTAAATCCTAACCCTAATTAAATACCCAATCATAACCCTAAATTGTAACATGATCCTTTGAATTGGATACTACATAAAAATTTATGTGTTACAATCATTGCTTCCATTGTTGGCATTTTTACATTGGGATGCATATATTTTTAAAATCAATAGAATCTTTTAATGTTTTTCCAAAATTAATATTATTAATTGTAATATCAAACTTATAAACATGTATGCAAAATAAGAAATATATGGTAATAGTTTCTTCAAAAAACAAAGTGATGTGGACTACAAGGACTATAAGATATCCACAAAAGAGATCTACATTGAAAATATTGTAGGGAAATTCAAGAAAATACAATTGGTAGATGCAAAGCCAAATAAATGTGAAATTGTGTACTATAATGATTTTAGAATATACACATAATGGATTTGTTGAAAAGGTTTTAGAAACTTTCAAACAAATGCAATTGGTAGATGCAAAGAAAAATTCCACAATCTTCACCAAAATCCTTATTGGTTTCCTTAATATGGGAGATTTGGAACAAGATATAGACATCCAGCAAAGCATAATATGAAGATGAATTTTTTCAAATGTTGTGGTTGTAGATTCCCTTTTAAAATTTATACAGAATGTGGAAGGATAGAAAAAGCTTGTGAACTATTTGACAAAATCTCTCAAAGAATTGTAATCTCTCAATTTATTTTAGTGTCTATTTAGTTATACCCCATGTGCCAAATTGGGTATAACACAATAGACACTAAAAAAAATTGATAGATTGTTATGAGGGCAGTGATGAGACTTTTCTAATTAGAGTGTATTCCATGAGATTACAATTATTCAAGGCATTGTGTCAAATAGTTCATGAGATTTGTCTATCCTCCCACATTTTGCATAGATTTCAAAAGGGCGTCTACAACCACAATATTTGAGAAAATTCATCTTCATATTATGTTTTCCTTATGATTGGTTGACTCTTATACTAAATCAAAGTGTTGTTTGTGTTTTGACAAGAGTAGATTAATATTTTTTAAATTTTCTCTATCAAGATCAAAATTACATGCACATAGAATGAACCATAGTTTAGTTACAACACATGGTCTCTTCAAAATAATCAAAGAAGATTAGGGAGAGGAAGGAATGCACACCAAACTAAAAAATAGGGGTAGTTGTGGCTTTGTTAGTTTTCTTTATATACTCTACTTGTTTCCTATAGGGATAAATTAATCACTATACAAATGAAAGATGGTTGATTATCTATTGAATATTGTTTTGTGTGTCTTGAAATGGAAGATATCTATGTTGGAAAACAAGGATAGACAACTGAGAGGGGGGGGGGGGTGAATCAGTTGTTACAAAATTGAAACTTATTTAACTTTAGTAACCTTTAATCTCAGATCTGATAATTAATAGTGAAAGCATGAATCAACAACACATCAAAAACACACATAACACCAAGATTTTTGGGTACAAACCCTGTTAGGGGAAAAACCACGATGGAGGTTAATCCACAATTTATACCCTATTAAAAGTATAAAAGAAATGAATAAGGAATGCACATGCATTTAGGAACACTGCCTAGAGCTCACTGCTCAAAGGGAAGGCTCACTGCTCAAAGGGAAGGCTCACTGCCTTACATAAGATAATCAAATTAAATCCATCTGATGAGGTTGAACTGAGAAATTAGCTTCTTCAAAAGCCTGATGACAGTTTTAGTTAGGCACATAAATACTTCTTCATACTTTTCTTAAAATTCTTCACACTCTACTTTGCATTCAAATGATCTAATCTTTATTCACACATATCTCGCATACACTTCACATACATTCTCTCTAAATGAATAAAACAATCACTCTTATATATCCACTTCATGAATTTACATTAACAACTCTGTCAACCAAAAATAAATAATAGATGAATACAAATTGTCGGCCCAATTCATGAACAAATCTCAATGCGCACCAACCTAAATCGGTCACAACATAATGAAGACCTAAAGCAACATCCTTGAACATGCCAAGCATTCAAAAATTAATCCGCAAGGATCTACAACATGCTACCACCATCATGTCAACCAAGAACATGAAAACTCAAACATGCAAAGGAAAAATCTTTGATCACGAGCACACTAATCAACGTGGACGTACCACAATGATAGAGTATGAGATCAAGAAACATCAATGAACATCTCAAGAGCATACACAACAATTCAATTCACTAGAATTACATTCTCTTCTTTCAGAAATACCAACTATAGCAACAAAATAACTGTAGGAACACAAAAACTCATAACTCGCTCTAATCTTGATGCACACCTCTGAAACTTCCAGAGGATATACTAGATAGGCTCAGAAACAAATCCTTTAATACACGACTTCAGAATACCAACGTAAAAAAATTTCCACCACTCTGATCTCCACAACTTCATAGACTATCTGCAACATATTTATTCTAATTTTCTCAATATCCTCGACATATACAACCTTTAAGACATTAATGCTAATAGTGTTGACATCAATGACAACCACATATCATGAGCAACACAAACACAACATCCAACAATCTACATCTCTATGAAAATTGGTATATGCTAATAGTCAACTTATTATCTTATTTATAGCATTTCCTTAGCTTTTTATACTAAAAAATTCAAGGTAGCAGGTAACATGATTCTTTGAATTGGATACTACATAAAAAATTATGTGTTATAGTCATTGCTTCCATTGTTTGCATTTTCACATTAGGATGCATATTTCTACAATCAACACTCTTTTAATGTCTTGCCAAAATTAATATTATTAATAATTTCAACCTTTTATAAACATGTATGGAAAATAAGTACATAAATAAGAAATATATTGTAATAGTTTCTTCAACAAAGGATAAAAAAATCATGTGGACCGTACAAGGATTGTGGTGGGACTTAAAATTTACTATCCGTGTGGTATTAATGAGGGAGATCAATGATAATCCTTCCTCGCGGATCTCGCACGATCAAATTAAAGGCCCCTGAGGGTACTGCGAGGTCTGCGAAGAGGCGACATGTGGCCTGGTTCTTGAAGCGACAGGGCTAGGTGGGACCCGTTGTCTAGTTGCAAGCTCTTGTTTTCTTGGGTTGTGATTGGGCATGATTCTCCTAGGGTGCTGATGTGGATTTTCAAACAATTGTTGACTCAATTTGAGTTGTTTGACTTTCCATGTTCGATCTGCATTAACGGTTCGATTTTTGTTGGGTTCCTGTTCATCCGCGTTGGGAGTTCTTTCTCTCTACAAGTTGTTTTCATTAATGGCATGGGTTTTTTCAGTGGATCCTCACCTGATTTTCATGCATGCGAATAGTGTTCTCCTAATAAATGCAATGATGGGTTGTACACCATACCTTCGCAAGCCAGGAATAATTTGTGGTGGCTACATCAACGACTAAAATGCTCGAATGCTTGTGCTGCATTCGAGCAATTAATATTCTCACACCAATTAACTCTATAAATGCTCATTGTGTTATCTGGTATTATCATCGCATTTTGAGTTATCTTGTTTGTAGGTGGTCGAGTTTGTTTTCAGTATTTTGCAAGGTGTTCTTTGCAATGGACCATTCGATTGTGCGCAGAAGTACCAGACTCGGGGTGAGAAATTTGCAGCCTGACGGGGTACAACATGTCCTTACCAAGCCTGAGGTTGTCCATGATGCTTATAAAGGGATGGGGAGCTCCAATTCCCCAATGGTGTTGTCTTCTGGTTTTGATGGTGATGGATCTGAAACTGACTCGGACTACCAACATTACTTGGCATCCATGACCGAGCTGTTGGGGGTCAATGAAGAGCCCCTCATAGTTGCCCCAATAACTACGATGGCATCGTGCCATGTTACTAGATCATGTGTTAAAGCGGATAAAAGGAAGTTGGTCTCGCTTCTTACTAAAGTGAGGACCAGGAGCAGTCGCCTCTATCGAGGCCATGTGTCTTGCAAGTAGTTGTAGTTGCTGGGTGTGTTACTTTTGGGTGGTGTGTTGATGTGGATGTACGCGTGCCTGCCACACTCTTTTGTCTTTAGCTCTGGTTGGTTACAATGGTATAACTATTTTGATTCCTCGAACTGATTATGGTTTTTTCTAATGATGAGGAATGTGAATTTGAATTTCATTCTAAATGAAATTCAATTTTGGAATGAACAATGTAGCCTATTGCTTTGTTGCTCTCCTGTCCTATAAAGGAGATTTGACGGCTCATTGTTAAGGGTT
Organism: Sequoiadendron giganteum; assembly: GCA_007115665.2. Classification (NCBI taxonomy): domain Eukaryota; kingdom Viridiplantae; phylum Streptophyta; class Pinopsida; order Cupressales; family Cupressaceae; genus Sequoiadendron; species Sequoiadendron giganteum. The sequence continues at coordinate 495,874,151 of CM021102.1, read as the reverse complement.
GTTGTTTTTTTTGGGTCTGAAGGCTTAGAATAGGTACAATTATTGGTAATGCAAGATTTTGAAGGTATTATGTAGGAAATCATGCTGGGTTGGGAATAGTATCAAATAAGTATACTATGCTTTTGTAATTACTGATATCGAAAGAAATCTAAAAAAAATAAGACATTTTGCTCTCCTCTGTATGGGCCATGGATTATGAATGGATTTATCAAGGGTTTGTTCATTCAATTTCAATGGTGTAGTTGAAAGTGTAATTTGTTCTCTTTCTTTGACTTAATGAGTTAATCAAATGCTTGAACACAAATTGCATGTTTATGGTTATATGCTCAGGATTCACTAAGGAGTATAATTTTAATATACTGACAAATCTCATGGTAGCAAAGCACTATGGTGATAAGTTCATTTTCAACTAAATTATGTTTTATATGACTCCCACCCAATGGATGAGGCACTGGATAGTATTGGTAAATTCCTTTCAGGTATAGGACTGTGACTCTAAGCATAGTGATTCAATACCCAAACATTTTAACAAATATCAACTACTATCTCTTTTTGGGATGTAGATCTTATGATAATTTTCAGTCTCCTTGCTTTGGGATATCTGTTATTATTCTTTGGTTTTGCCACAACCAGGGTAATGACTGTCTATTAGTGTTAGTGGGGACTGCATCTGTAAGAAGAAGTGTTCTTACTGATCATGAAACATTCTTATGAACACACTTGGGTTTACCCGCCTTGGTTTGACAGAGCCAAAAGTTTAGGAGATGTCAGTCTTTGACTGACTCTTGTTAGTTGGCCACTAGCCTTTTCAATTCTTTATAATGGAGGTTGGCTACCTCTTAGAGAATTGCAAATCCTATGTGGGAAAAAACACCAACAGATTGTAAGATATACACAAAATGGATCTACATTGAAAAACCGGTAGGAAAATTCAAGCAAATACAATTGGTAGATGCAAAACCAAATAAATGTGAAATTTTGGACTATAATGATTGTAGAATATACATATGGATTTTTTTAAAAGGTTTTAGAAACTTTCAATCAAATGCAATTGGTAGATGCATAGATAAATTTCACAACCTTCACGAAAATCCTTGTCGATTTCCTTAATATGGGAGATTTGGAACAAGGTATGGACATCCATCAAAACATAATATGAAGATGAATTTTCTCAAATGTTGTGGTTGTAGAATCCATTTTCAAATCTATGTAAAATGTGGGAGGATAGACAAATCTTGTGAACTATTTGACAAAATATCTCAAAGAATTGTAATCTCATGGAATACACTCTAATTAGAAAAGTTGCATCACTACCCTCATAACAATCTCTCAATTTGTTTTAGTTTCTATTGTGTTACTCAATTTGAAACTTAATTGTGATACATTAAGTTCATTGTCAAATTGTCATTTGTGTGTCAAGTTTGTCAAAATCCAAAATGATCAATTATTAATAAAATCATGGATCATGTAATATTGGGATGGGTGACCTCCTAGGAAGGCCTAGTGCTTCATCGCTTTGAGAATCATTTAGATGCAATGAGTGCTAAGTGGACCATTCATTATCATGAGAGATGGGTTCTTGTGAAACACTACTCATGAAACATGGGTCAATGAGTTTGACTTGTAAAACTACATAATTGAATCCTGATAACAATATCAAAATTTGACACAATGTGAAAAATACTTCCTACTTGTCAATAGATCATGTTGTCAAAATCTAGAATTTGAAATTATGAATTCTTTGTAATTACTCAATAGATCATGTTGTTAATTGAACCTGTTGGCATTTTTTTACTGCAACCCACACGTGTTTCCTAGAAGCTCCTATGAACTCGCCACATTCAATCATAAAAGACTAGGAACAGTATGGCCAACTTAACGAGAATAGAAATAAGGCTAATTATCCTACACTTCGGACTCTGTAAAATCCAGGAGGGTATTCCCTAACATGTGCTCTTAACATACAACATTTAAACAATTCATTTAATTTGCACACAAGTAAGCAACATATAGATCCCCAATTAATGTTAAAGGATGAAATCCTTCAAGAAATTGGCTATTCCTTAAAAAAGACTCATGTCCATTTAATAGAGAATCACAAACTTCACATAAAGTAAATTTATAGGAAATGTTTGAGTAAAATATCCTAATGCCATAACACAAAACATATGAGAATAAAACGTAATCAAAATTCCAATTCCATATCCCAACGCACGGAGTCAAAAGAGAAAACTGAACTACAGGGTAAATTTCATTTTGAACACTTATGATCTATTATGAATTGCATTACAACCCATATATCTATACCTTAGTTTATTACTCCTTTATGAATCCCATTTTTTATATTGCATGAATTTACTGGTTAACTGAAGCATTTAACTGATCCTTTGAACCAGAGCTGTAGTTAAACATAATTCACAGTAAAGAACAAATGAAAATCAATGAAAATGATCTTTGATCGATATTTCATTAATAATCCATGTAACATAACATAATAGGAGAGAAAATAAACTCCAAATATTCATGATTTTGATACAAACATGCTCAAAAACCCCATGATTAACAAAGTTCTCCAATCTGACTCAAAAAAATTTAAAACATGGACTTACAATTCATACTCTCTATATTACTAGACTCTTATTTCTTATATTTTAGATATTTCAACCGACCACTCTCTTGGCCCAGAATTCCCTTTTATAAAACAAGGGAGCCAACAAGCTTTAGGTCGAAGAGTACACATGTCCATTTGTAATTGGACCGCTAACTCTTGATTCAGTTACAATTCTATTGTGTGAGTGGAGAGCATAAGACAAAGATCATCATTAGTTGATAAGGAGGAAAGAAAACATCGCTCCAAAGGCCACTCCCCATACATCGAAGGCATGCTTAATCGTTATAGTATTAACTCCACCTCAGCACCCTGTACTTGGAGTCAAAAGAAGAATGCAATTTTAGAATATAATATCTAAGGCCAAACCTGTATTATACATGATCAAGTTGCAATTCTCAACTATAACACTCATAATTCCAATTCATCAGTGAACACCTTTTTCCATAATTCAAACTCCTCCTCGGAAGGCCACTGGAAAGCCACAACCTAATTAGCCTTGTTTCGATAGGGAGCATACTTTACCATTATCGATGTGGCCTTTCTATGAAAGTTCTCTAATAAACTTATAACAAAAGACAACTTTTCCAATGTATTCTCTAGCATGCATATGTCAGCTTTTTTGCATATCTCATGTGTTTGAGACATCATTATATTGTTCATTTGCTCCTTCCAAACTTGCAGGGGTTTGACTTCATCCTAACTATGTAAAATATGAGGCAATGGGGTCAGGTCCTTTCCATCATACACATCTTTCAGCAATTTAGTCTTGGATTCCATTGGGGTGGAAAATCCCTGAAACTTCTGCTCCACAATTCCCTTGACCAATTGATATGTTGCAATAATAGTAGGATATTTATCATCATGTTGTTTTGCCCCTACTGCCATGAATTTCAACTTCTCCATTCTAGGGCTCCATTTGTTTAGCAATGGGATGGACAATTCTTTATCCCTTGGAAACATTTTTAGTGCTTGCAACATTAGGACATAATTTGCATGAACATTGTTTAGCTTACTCTGGACCGTTCTGTTTAATTGTTTCAAAACAGTGTCCACTATCACTGAATTTCCTCTCCCTGCTGCATCTCAGATTTTCTTTACCATCTCCTTATATTCTTAAACTTGATGAATCAGTTTCTCCCTAGAAAGTCCCCCTCCAAGGCTACTATCCCTCTCAATAGAGATAGGAATTCTTCCCATATTATATGGAACAATAGTCAAAGACTGTGCTTATGTAGGAGGTTGAGACTGCTCTATTGGTGGGTCGGGAATAGTGTGGCTAGAACTGGCTTGCTTTTGAGATCTCATAGTATCCATTTGTTGCCTCAGTAAAGCCAATTTAGTTTCTAACTCTGCTACCTTTTGTTGACTCTTATTATATTCAATAATAATGTCATTATATTGGCCTCTCAAAGTATCCCGATCCTTGGTCAAATCTTCAACAGTTGCTCTAGTGAATTTGGCAACATTCACAACCATATCATCAGCTTCCAATGTTGGGGTGTCAGCAACTCTCCTCACAACCAAGTGACCATTGAATTCAGAAGGTTCTGCAACAATTGGCTTTTTAGAGGTAGTGGATAGGGACCAGATTGCCAATGCATCCCATTCCTCACTAAAGGTCGATCCCTTGAGTGCCAATGTAGCCTCCTCTTCAGTAGCAAGAAGTGGCTTATTAGCCCTTCTTATTGTGTCAAACACCACAACATCAACGGTATCCCATTCAGGGAGTAGCAATACTCCACATTTTTGTACCAATTCCCAACCCTGCTCTGGTGTTATTGCTTTGAATTTGTCTCTCATTTGTTCCCTGACCCTAGCTTGAATTACCTTCTTTGGGAGCTCTGGATGCAGACTTCTCTCATGTGCCACCTTCTTAGCATATAATTCAGTATGTGCTCTCCACACAAAATCTTTAAAAGAACTAGTTTAAATAAAAGAGTCATCCATCATGAACTCTCTGCAGGCTTCTATTCTCAAGTCATCATTGCTTGTTATTCCTTTGATTTCATCTTTTCCTAACCTCAAAGAAACTGTAACTGAACCCGTTGCAATGTCAACTGGGTCCAATGGCATCTCAAGATGCATTTCATCCGGAGTGACAATAATTTCATCATCCTCATCACCATCACAATCAATTATCTTTACTCTTTCAACCCTCTGCGTCTTTGGTGATGGTGGGAAGCCTAATCTGAAAAAACTTGGAGGAGAATCCAAATCAACAACATTTGGTATTGACTGCCTTGAAGAAGGTGGTGCAATATTTTTAGCAACATCTTCAGCCCTACTTCCCTTTCTTCTAGAAAACACCCTTATCTTCTTTTGGGGCTGATAAGTAGGCCTCTCCTCTTCCTTTACCTCAGGGTACTCCTCGATGATTTGTGATTTTCCCCTTTCTTCCACAACCCTTTCATCTTTCAAAACCCCAACCAAGCTCTCAAAATTATCAATAGCATACATTGCCCTGCTAAACTCATCTTTAGAATTAGGTATGGGATTGAAACCAGGTATTTTCTCCTGCTTACTTTTTACCATTTTAGAGTAGGCAATGTATAGTGCCTTTCTATCCCCTTAGAATTGGATTTTTGAAAATCATGAAGCAGTTGGGGGGTGCTCAGGAACTACACTTGCCAGCTGAACAAAAGAAAGGTTCTTTCTTCCTTGAATATACAACATTTTCCGATTTTGTTATGGCAAAGGGAGGATGGAAAGAGTTGCATAAATTACTTGGGACTTATAGGCTAAGGACTATGCGCCCCAGGAATCATGATCCTGAGGGTTTTATCTCTCAAATGAAGGCAAAACATCGGACAAGAGCTTTTTTCCACAACTTCTACTTTCCTAAGGACATCATCAGGAATATTTTTGATTTGGAATTACAAGATGAACCTTCTTGGCAAAACCTTTGGATTGACATTAGTGCCAAAAACCCTGAAAACTATGGTATTACGATAGAGGATAATGTCTCCCTAATTGTGCATTATGTTCAATTCAGGCCTTCTCTCCATCGGCCTCAAGAAGTCATGAATTTCTTTTGGGATCCTTGGGGGTCACGAACTAGAGCCTCCCTTAATTTAGATCCAAATACATTATGGAAAGTTATATAATCAAACTTATGATCATGCATGTCAAGAATCCTAGTTCAATATTGGATAGGCATTTCAATGTTTCCTTCCTTCTTCTTTAATTCCATATCTTTTTCAAACACAGCCTGACCCCTATACAGAAACATGTGGATTAACAAGGAATACCATCTGAATCCAACCCAATTCTTCCCCTCCTTTAGGGCTACCAGACCTGTGTGCATCTTCTCTGCCAAATAAGTGGCAAAATTATATATTACATTAAAACTTGGGTGTTGGAGATTTACTACCATATACATAATATTAGTAGGCAAGGTTTTCTTTAAGCTGACTCCCAGAACTTGACATAAAGCACAAACAGTCTTCTTGAAATAATTGGAGAAATAGTCTATAGGAAAAGGTTCAGGCTCATTCCTGCCAATTACTACCTTCTTTTGATTTTTTTCTCTTCCTGAGACTGCCAAATGAGGTATTAAAAAGGATGTTCTGAACAAACCCCTAGTATTTCTATATTCTTGTCTGAAAACCTTCAAGTCGACAAGAACCATATCCTGACTCCATTCGTGCAATTTGAAAATATCTATAATTTCTTCTTTGGTTATCTTAATCATCTGTACATCAACATGTGTTATGACAATTCAGGCCATAGGGTCATATCTAATAGCAATGTCCTTTAAAAGATCTACATCCATATAAACATTAAGAACCACCAATTTACCCAGGTCTAACCTCCAGGGGTTACACAAAGGAACCAACAAATTCATGTTCCCAAACCAATTGGAGAACAATTGCCACCTGGTGTATGGTAACTCAGCATCTTGAATTGCACATTGCTTGTATGTCAATCCTTCCAAGATTCGAGGCCCATAGAACAAAACCTTTCCCTCTTGCTTCTTGCTAGTAGAGGGTTGTAACAAATCAATAATATCTTGGGATAAAGACTTGGTAGTGGTTTCAAAACCAACTTCGGGCCTTGGGTACCATTTATACTAGACTAATGATAATTCAAACTAGGGTTTGCTTATTTTTAGATAGCAAATAATTACAATTTTCTCCTTTAGCCTTAATAGAAAATTCTTCAATATTCAAAAATCCCTAGCAATTATCTAGACAAGCTCTAAAAGCGAATCTATTCAATCAATTCTTCAAGAACAAAAATAGGAAACAATCATAAATTACCTAGCAAGCAACCATAAAATCTTTTGAATTTTTAAGAAATGGCATATGTGCTACTTACGGTTTCAATCACAGAACATCCAGGGCAGCAAAATTGAGAAATCGTAACCATAGCTTGCTTCACTCGATACCAAGCAATTCTTCCTCAATTTAGAGATACAGAACGAAAATAGTAATTCGCAAATTTTAGCATTTAATTATGTAGGTAGAGTCGAACTCGACCATTACTATTCACTCGCACGAGATAAAACAACTATAATACAATACCAGTTTATTTTTAAATACGAGTCATTGATCAATCACAACGTTAGCCAAGAGAATGGCTTAGATTTAATCAAAATAGTTTGAAAATGCTACGTTCTCCCTCCAGTCACCAAACGGACAGGATATTCACCTACCGGGCTTCACATCAGCACGAAAATGGGCCCCACCTTTGTTATCAATGCACAACATCAAAGTCCACGCATCACCAAATTGCACACCTTGTAGCATTATTGAAACTGTAGTTTTAATTGTGCGAGGTCAGCGAGGAATGACCACGATGCATCAGTACGGAAATAGCTGTTAGCATCAGCCTTCATCATCGATTAGCGAGCAAAACTAGTCTCACCATCAAATGTGATAGATGGCACCATCTCGCACACCTCGCACCATATTTGTGACGTTAGAAGAAACCTTGCGAGGTCTGTGAGCAACGGTCAAGATTGAAATCACTTCAACCAACGGCCACGCAATTTGCACATGCAAAAAGGTTATTTCACCTGACTTTATTATTTTTTAAGTCTGGGTCGGTCTGTGCCCCGTGCTGAAGAACAACTTTGAGCCATCATTTGTCATTGTCCTAAGTGATGTCCCCTTCTCCCTTTTCATAGTTTTTTAATTTTGCAAGGGGTGTTTTTAATGACCGTCGATCTTCCTATAATTAATCCTGACCGCTCCCTGCAATCTCGCGATGACATCACCGCTAGTTGTTTGGCGATTGCGATATCATGGGCGAGCGCCACGTGTCCCAAGCTGCCAATGCCAAAAAGGGATTAATAAAGCATTTAATATTTGTGTTAGACTTAAATACGTTATAAAGTGGGTTACTAAAATAGCTGCGAGATGCACGTGCTCAAGATCGATGGTGATGTTATAATCTTGGTAAAAAGTTGCTCGACGATTATGTTTGGTGCTGTTGACTGCTGTATTTTTAATGATCGTTGATCTTCCTACGATTGATCCTGATCGCTCCCCACGATCTTGCGATGACATCACCGTTGGTTGTTTGGTGATTGCGATATCATGGGCAAGTGCCACGTGTCCCAAGCTGTTGATGCCAAAAAGGGATTAATAAAGCGTTTAATATTTGTGTTGAACTTAAATACGTTATAAAGTGGGTTACTAAAATAGTTGCGAGATGCATGTGCTCGAGATCAACAGTGATGTTATAATCTTGGTAAAAAATTGTTCGACGGTTATGTTTGGTGTTGTTGACTCTTGTGTTTTTAATGACCGTCGATCTTCCTATGATTGATCCTGACCGCTCCCCGCGATCTCGCGATGAAATCACTGCTGGTTGTTTGGTGATTGTGATATCACGGGTGAGTGCCACGTGTCCCAAGCTGCCGATGCCAAAAAGGGATTAATAAAGCGTTTAATATTTGTGTCGAACTTAAATACATTATAAAATGGGTTACTAAAATAACTGCGAGATGCACATGTTCGAGATCGACTGTGATGTTATAATCTTGGTAAAAATTTGGTCGACGGTTATGTTTGGTGTTGTTGACTACTGTGAGTGAACACGATCGCCGATGGTAGGAATCAACGGTTGCTCGCCATCGCGTGATCCAAAGATGCAAGATTTTTAGTGATCGTGATATCATGGGTGGGTGCCACTCCTTTGGCGCTACCTTTTGTGGTGGGCCCTCGATGCTGACATGGATATTTTGTTAGCCCTTTTGAAGATGGTCGTTCGATGATCTGACAAAAATAAAAGATCGACGGCTAAAGTTTAAATTCGTATCAAATGCGATTGGAGCCATTGGGGTGGCATGCAAATGAGCTTTAATGGTGGACGAGATGTCTACTACCTCAATTCAATCGACATAAAGTATCCGCTCTTTTTCTATCTTCATCACAAAATAATTCAAGTATTTTCCAAGCAGTTTAGAGCCAGAGATAAAAAAATTCAAGCGATCACCGTGAAGTTTGGTTCTCTGCAAGGCACGAAATCCTGTGAGTTATTTTCTAAACTGTTGGGTTAATTTGACTGTCTTTGTGAAGGGGTCTATTGTGCTGGTCAAGGGGTTTTGTTAATTATTGTCGTAGGGTTACTGGTTCATTTGAATTATTGGAATTGCACAGTTGTGTTGTATTTTTGTGTTCTGGGTACCCCTAGTTTCTTCGAGGATTTGATTTTTTAAAAGAAGCCCTAGTTGTTTAAGATGGCACCACCAAAGCAGCACTCTGGCCATGTTGATTATTTGAAGAGGAATTTGTATGATGACTTTTTGGATCAACTCCCATTGTCAACAAATGATAGGAAGAATGGTTTGGTTTGAATGAATGGAAAGACCCTAGGCAAAGGTCTACTGTGTAGAAATTATAACATTACGGATGGCAGGATTCCTATGATTGGTCTTGAAATGTTTAGGTTGTGGTATGGACATCAAAAATTACCTCACCCCTTCTCTAATTCCTGGAGATACGACATGGGAAAACTAACAGTGCCAAATGTGTTCCCTGATGTTGACTTGCTCAGAGCAGTGGCAGCATGGTATGATCCTGTGACAAGGGTCATAAGGGATAATGATGGTGGAATTCTGCTAAGCCTAAATGTAGATGTGATTCGGCATATTTTTGATTTGACTGAGTATAGCCCTTTCTTAGTCCAAATAGATTTTGAGGAGATGAAGGAGGAGTACAAAAGGTTAAAGCCTCTTTTTAGATTGAAGTTGCTTCCTCTTCACCTGGCCAGGGTGCGCAGTTCAAGAGTTCTTATCAGCCCAAATGACCAGGAGCCTTTCAGGCTAAGTTGTTTTTCCAGTCACTTCCTGGCAACATCTTATTCATTGTGCCATATTTTAGGGTTCAGCCCTAATACTGTGATGCCATTTGCGTACATGTTTATGGGAGCCCAGATTCAGCATCCCAACTTCTCTGTGGTATATGACTTTGCATCATTCCTGTCAAAGAAGATGCATGAGGGTTTGATGAAGCTGTATGTGGGGGATACCAGCACTCCCTTTTTCTGGTACTCCTTGTTGATGCATATGTTCCTGTACAAGAATGTTGTTTTCTTCTCAGAAAAAATGGAGTTGAGGCAAGAGGTGAATGGAGAAAGGTTACCAGTATAGGTGTGGAGTGCAAATTTGTCTTACAACAGGGGAGGTGCCAGCTTTGCGCAGTTCGATAACTGCTTTTCCTCCAAACTCAAGGCTCGATTGGTGGTAAATGTGCCAAGAGTCCCTGAAGATTTGCATGACTTCCTCCAACTGAAGGTGAGGAAGTCTAATTTAAAAGTGTGTCACAATTGCCCAGTGATATCATATTGTACCCTGTAAGCACTGTCTTGAGGGTGTATGGTTTCTAGGGAACCCCTCATATCCTCCCCTTTAATGTACCATCAAGGATGGGGTTTGCCAAAGTAATGTGACAACTAAGTTGTATTAATGAGGACAACCTAACAAAGAAAGGAAAAGGGACTTTGTTCCCTGACTACACTGTTGTTTTTGTATTTTGTCTGTTCCAAGGGAGGATGGGTCCACTTCGAAAGGTTTTTTGATGACTTCAATTTGAGGAATGGTCCTAGGAGACAGCATGACCCTAAGGGATTCTTTGCATTGTTCAGACAATGAATTAAAGGTGGAAAATTTGCACATGAATTCAACTTTCTTGAGGACCTAATTAGAAATGAGTTTGATTTGAATAGGTAGGAGTTGAATAAAGAAAAATGGATTGCATATGAAAAGTTGTTGGCTATAATATATAAAATGGATCCAAAATATGATCCATTAATGGAGTTCACTCCATTTCACAAGAGAATAGACTTCTTAATGGATAATTTCAAATATATCATGGGCACCTTGATGACCAAGAGGGTCAGTTTGGAATTAGATTTTGTTATAGAAAGACCGGATGTGAGGCCTGAAGAAACAAGGCCAGCTTATTAGCCACCAGTTGACATGCCTCTATACAAGAGAAATAGGAATGTGAGCAGTGATGAGGATGAAGGGGATAAGAAGGGAAAACAAGTCATACAAGCATCATCATAGCTGGGTCCAAGGATCAGAGCACCCGGAGGGATAAGGATTGTGGATCTAGATTCACCACCAAGAGGTGATCCTGTAGTGTTACCATCAGAGCCAAGCTCTAAGAGGCAGAGAGTTGAGGAAACGTAGGAAACTCTGATAGATGAGATAATTGTGACTGATCAAGACATGCGGGTTGGTATCCCTTCCCCTCCTAGATCAACATAATTGGTGCTTTCTGACATGGATGTAAAGGGGCAATGTGTACAAAATGCCAGGATGGAGGCCTGTAAGAAATTCTTGGATGATGATTCATTTGTAAAGACTCATGTATTCTTACAACTAGTTTGGAGGATGAAACTAGAAGAGTACCTAAACAAATGCAAGAGTAGGAGAGAATTGAGACTTGATAGGTCTGAGCAGGAGAATGATGATGAGGTCAAGGCCGAATTAATGGAAGAATTCAAAGGCATCACTCCTAAGGAGGGAAGAAGACTTGTGACTCAAGTTGGTGTCTTAATTTTTCCTGAATGGGACATAGTTGATGTGGTTGCATTCAATGCTATCTTACAGTCCAAGCACCCTATACAAAATAGTGAAGAAGAGGTTAAGGCAATTCTGCAGGACTCTGCCTTCAGTGAGGAGTATGGAACTCTGGTCATATGGGCATTGGTACCCCAGGGTAGAAAGCCAAATGTAACTGATATTAGCCCACACCTAAGGGGAGGGCTAATCATCAAAAGAGCTTCTAAAACTTCAACAACAGAAGCTACAAGCCTGACAGTAAATGTGACCAAATTGGCCCAAAAGACAGCTAAGAGAGAAGAGGTTGAAAAGAAGAGTCTGATGGAGAAATACAATATGATAATTGCAAAATATAGTAGGATGCAACAAAGGAATGATGAGCTGCAATCTAAAGTAGATAGGTTAAAATATGGGCAGGTGGGAGAATCCTCCAGTGCTCTTGGTATCAGAGCGTTACCTTCTATTGCAAGATTGGTCCCCCCTACTAATCCAATTGTTTCAACTCTGGGGTCCCCCATCCAGGCACTTGCTCTCAGTCCTACACTAGGGCCAGTTGAAGAAGAAGTTGAATATTCTGTGGATCCCACCAAGAAGCAAATGTTGAATAGGATCACAGAATTGTAGGCTGCCTTAAAGGTAAGTGAGGTGGTTGACACAGTTTTGAGGCATCTTAATGAAAAGGTTCATGGTAAATTACCATCTGTACATTCTTTGTATTCTTTATTCTTGGATGGAATAAAAAATATCAATAGGGATCGGGAAATAGTTTTGCCTTTGGCTAAGAAATGGATCCCTAGGGCCAATGATCTAGATATTATGTACAAAGCTTCTAGGTTTGATGTGGACAACAGGCCCCAGTCATTGAAGCCTAATCAAATCTTTATAAAATCATTGAACGGATTCCAGGCCCTACCTGATGATTTGAGTAGAAGAATTAGGGAGCTGATAAAGAGCTTTGATGATTGGAATGATACATTTTTGCCAGACATTATTGATGCACAAAGAAATGTTAAGACATTGCAAAAGTGGCAGGATAGGGCAGAAGAAGTTATCAATGCACAAATCAAATTGATTTGTGATGATTCAAACTATGATTTGCTGGTAAATAGTATGGATAAGATAATTAACACCAGCACATTCTTAGAGTTTTTGAAAGGGAAGCCAATCAGGTTGCAGTGAAGTACACACCTTACAATACTAAGGTGAATGAGGTCATGAATTTTGGCTGGCCAATGGATGAAGAGTATCAGAGATGGGTGGACAAGTACTTAACTGAAGAGGAGTAAAACAGTGTCTATTACCATAGGATGGATAAAGGAATGCAAGACGATGATGCAAACAATTCTGGAGATAGCCATAGGAAATGATTTAACAATGGACAGGGCATGTGAACAGAATGAGAAGATGTTTGAAATAGAGATAGCCATAAGGAATGCACTGGAGGATGTTGATACACACAAGCGGCCAACTTATCGAGATTATCTATCAAACATCTATTTATGGCTTAATAGAGAATAATTTCTATTTTTTTATTGTTGTTAAGAAAAAGACATTTCTCAAAGGACGCACCCTTTCACAATTTTGATATATTTATATCTGTTTCATAATGTAAAATAGATATAGGTGGATAGGAGAAAGATATAGTAGATAGTTTGCAATGAAACTTTCCTTTAAAAGACTCAGATGCATGTATGAATTTTGATGAAGTTAATGAAGATGTCTAAACTTGTGGCTTAATCTTGGTATCAACTGTTTGTGGAATTATATAGTTATTTGGTTGTCTCCATTTTGATGCTTTTTTGTTGTTTAAATTGATATATCAAGCATATATATATTCAGTTTACCGATACACATTTGTTGTATTTTTATAATGTGATTATTTGGTTCTTTCAAGTAAATATTAAACCCTTCTGGTCAATCACAGTAACTGAAAAGTATTAATTGGATCAATAAGAAGAATCACATAACTAGGATTGTCATTCTATCTCAAGTAGAGTTTGTCAGTCATTTACTTGCACATTTATACAAGTTATAAACTACATATTTGTGCCAAACACTTTGAATTATTTCCATCATAGATAACACTTTTATAGATCTTCATTAGACTCCATACACCCAACAAGGCAGTGGTCTCACGCTTTGATCTTTTGGTTTATCCATTTTATTTTTTACATCTCTTAACTCAACATATTCTAATATAATTCAAATATAATTAAAATTAAAAACATTGTAAATTAATTATGTAATCACATAAGTCAAATATAATTCTATCAAGAAATTAATATCAAATAGATAATACAATCACATAACTCATACATTTCAATGTCATTGATCTTCTTCTTCATCCAACTCTTTGTCTATATCATCCGATCTAGATTCAACATTGTAAGGATTGGTCATATCATCATCATTGTCATTGATATCAGTTTCGATAATGTCATCATTCACACGGATATCATCTTCATGAACATTAACTCCTACATCATCATGATCTAGTTCCTCCTCTTCGACATCTTTGTCAGGCACATCATCAACTAACTGTTGATCCTAATCATCATCTACATCATCTTCTATTTATTTAGTATCTTCTTCTTCCACCACAGTATACTTTACCGGCCTTCCTCTTGGATCATGTCTAACAACATATGACCAACCCGCTTTACCTAGAACCTCTGAGTAAAATACCTGCTCACATTGGCTTGGAAGAACATAGGGCTCATTTCCAGCTCGCTCAAAATACCTTGTATTAACCATGGTAAATCCATTATCATGTTCAATAATAGTTCTCTTGGGATCATTTTCATTCAATCATAGCCTGTACCATAGGATGAAAAACATAACTAATTTGAAGGATTTAAAGTCACACTCAAGTATATCATCCAAAATCCCATAGTATTGATTTTCTAGGACTTCTAGATGTATGTTGCTTCTATATGAAACATTAGTCACCTGGAAGACTGCAGTTATCCCATAATCACAAGTTTTCTTCGTGTAATCCAACTTTTTGATTTGAAATTTATGACCATTGCACCACATAGCCTTATGGTGTTTCACCTACAATATGTCAAACATGTAAAACTTATTGCAATATCGTCAGTTGATAAACATATTTATTCTTGGTCGAATGTATGCATTTAGAAAAAAATCTCAACATATATATACATCAATATAATTGAAAATAATTAAATAATATGGGTGATTAATATATTTATACATACCTGTTTATCTCTTAAACCATATGCTAAATCAATTTCCCTTGGTGTAACATTGGAATCTCCATTACGATGAGCTTCTTTAACCAATGAAGCCTCACCTTCCCACATTAATGTGCGACCAAATTGTTGACATCATTCAATCCATACCGTCATCCAATCAAGATTGTTTGCGACGTACAAATGTAGTGCATCCCACTTTCGACCAACTGTATAAAAAAAATTGAAATTCACAAATGACGTATAATTAGTTAATTACCATGGTATACGACCTTAATTTATAACTGTTGAATATTAAAGATTAATAATTAAATAAGCACAATATACATAAAAACCAAATGTAAAATGTATTCTAATTAATCTCCATGACCATCTTATAATTACCTCTCACTTTTTTCAATCTACCTTTCCCCATCAGGTACTCCCCTTTGAATTTGTTAATAGAGTTGGGATCCCAAATGCGATCTACATGGATATTTGCTACAAAATTAGGAAGATATTCAGTAATGTACACCATGGTTTGGTATACCATGTATCCCTCCACCATAGAACCCTCAGGATGTGCTCTTTGTCTAGCCAAATCCTTCAAAAATTTCAAGTGCCTCTCAACCATTCACATTGACCTTGTGTGTACAGGTCCACACAATTTAATCTCCTCAACTTGGTGTATGAGGTAGTGTTCTTGTGCATTGAAAAATATTGAAGGTAGACACTTTTTCATTTCACACATTAGACGAGAAATTTTTCTCTTCCAATAATTTATATCTTCTTTATGGATTGCTTTAGATGACAGCCATCTACAAGTGATTCAAGGCACAAATATATTAACGAGATTTAACAAAAATATAAAACGAATTGAAAAAATATCGCTACTTACCTCATGTATTTTCCAAGATCATATATAACTTGGTTGACATTGTTGTCGAAGTTGTCTAGGAGAGATGGAGGTAGAACGTACTGCAACAATTATAAAATGATCTTTTCATTAATATTTTTCCAAAAGTAGTAAACATAATACACTGAAAAGTACATGCAGTATACAAATATATATATAATATACTAGAATAATTACCTTAATGAAGGTATTCCAATCACGCGTTTTCATCCCTGACCCAAATTCATCTTTCTTTGTTATGATATTGTTTATGTTCGCAGCAAATCCTGTGGGAAATCAAATTTTTCATATGACTTGTTTTATAGCATTGCTTTGTTGCTCCGTTAATAACCAAGGAAGGGCACTTATATTAATTTGGTCTCCATCACTATTTAATTGAATGAAATTTTTCATTGCATGACTGACTTTCTGAATGTCACTACAATTTTTGACAATTTTTTCTTTGTCATGCCTTCCATCCAATATTTTCCATAACATTTCTTTCATATTCTTTCCGATATGCATTGTATCAAAAAAATGCACAATTTGTAGTTGCTCATAGTAGGGCAACCTACTAAATTGTCTGGGATAACTTTTCAGTCTTTGTGGAAGCCAACCATTAATGCCTTGACAACCTTCATGAAGCATATAATTTAAAAAAATTAACAACGACAATCATTGTCAATTACAGCATGAGTAAACACAACATAATATAAAAATATAAATTCAAAACATATCATAAATGATAGATAAACAATTTGATCTGATGTATAACCTTGACGATTAATTCTATTATATTCCAACTTTCATAGGTGAGGTGTCATTCTTTGTGGTTTTGATGTAGTCTCTTCTTTCCCATTGAAAAGATGTTTTTCAGTAGTTCGATACTTATGATTTCTATGGAGGAAGTGCCTATACTCATAAAACACCTGCTTTCCTAAACTTGTTGAACGACGAGATTTCATATTTGGACCACAAATTGGACATGCAAATTTTCCCTTTGTTTGAAGACCTACAAATCATATATAATTGGATTAAATATGTCAATTTTTATAATTATATATAATGAATAGATTATTTTAAAAATATGCATGATATCTACTTCATAAAATTAAATATCATTAAAGTCATGCAGTCGAACGTTATAACATACCAGAAAAATGTGTTAGCCCTGGGGCATCATGAATTGTCCATACAAGCATTGCATGGAATTCAAATTGTCTTTGTCCTGTTGGTCTAGATACGTCATACATAGTCATACCATTCCATAACTTTAGTAACTCATCAATAAGAGGCTCAATATATGCATTCATATCTTTAACTTTGTACTTACCTGGTTGAATGAACATAAACATTACATAATTATTATAACCATTTTACTACAATATATATAAATTCATGTACATGACTATTAAATAATAAATATATAAGTCATTATGCAACAAATAAGACAAATGAGATGCTACTACGTTAAAGAAAATTGATGTAAACAAATACCTGGAACAATCATTGCCAACATTATGTGCTCCCTCTTTATTGACATCCATGGAGGAATGTTATTGTTGATAACAAAAGCAGGCCACATCAAGTAAATAGATCTTAGCTCTCCAAATGGATTGACACGTCCACTGCCAATGAAAGCTTGAGATTATGAGGTTCTTCTTTAAAGTGTGGGCATTTTTCCTCCATGTCCCTAAATGCAGAAAAATCCGCAGGCATTCGAAGAATCTCATCTCCACTTCTATTTCATGCATGGTAATTCATAAATTGTGCTAATCTTTCACACCTAAATAATTGTTGCATACATGGAATAATGGGAATATAATGAAGAACCTTGCGAGACACCTTTTTTGTTAGTTGATCTATTCGATATCTACTGATATGACATTCTGGGCATTCTGTTGCAAATTCATGTTGTTTATGATATATAATATGATCATTGGGACATGCATCTATTGCTTGATACTCCATTCCAATATCTTTCATAATGCCAGATAAATCTCGGTATGAGCGAGGTAAAATATTTGATGGTGGTAACAAAAATTCACCAATCAATATACAACAAAAAATAATTTCTTAATATAAAGAATATTAATGGTACATACTTCATCCTTTATTTACTAGCGATGAACTAACAACAATTAAAATAGATGAAAAAAGATGACATATATGACATACCTTAACATCCATGAGATTTCTATGTTGGATAAACCATTCATAACCTTCAATTTCACTAGCAACAATACAGCAGAGAGAAGAGTTGTTTGGGAGCCTTCATAAAGGGGCGCGTATGCCTTCTCAAGTATAGGTAAATCATGAACATCATCAAAGTCATCTCGATCAACATGATCAGATGTGCCACTAAATGTGTCATGGATCAATGTATTTTTACCATCATCTTCAATTGTGTTTTCTGGCGCATGATCATCTTCTTCCATAGGATCATTAACTTCATCTTCGATATTCACAGCTCCATGTTCCTTGGCTTGCAAAACCACATTCTTCGGGCCGTGATAATTCATATCGTGTGCCCTAGGGCGCGCCACCTTTATAATAATGATAGACACAAATAAACCATGATCATGATCAAGTGATTTTATATATATATATCAAATGCTAAAACAATATAAACATTTACAAATTCAATTAATATAAACACATATAATGAACAACTTATCAATGGACGATAATCATGCCCCCCTTTAACATGACCATGTTGCCTACAATGTTTCTCAACTATTGTGATTAAAAGTCTTCTCGTCTTTAAGCCCTTGCAATTATTGCAAGGATAGTAACATTTCCCATCACCCTTTCTTTTCAATCTAGCCCATAATCTAGCAACTGTCTCTTCATTTTGTTCTGGACTAATATTATCTGACATGATTTTTCTTTACCAAGCTTGAATATTTAGATCTTCAAAAAATATCAAACTCACACTCCAATAATTTTTAATCATACACAGGTAACAAAATATAATAATTATGATATTTTACACCACAAAAATTTGGCATGCAACCACCCCTGCAAAAGAGAAGATAGTCTAAAGTTAATGACCCCAAAAAACACTTTAAAATGCTAATTCCAAAAATTATTAAATTCTGATTTTACTATGATTTCCAACTGTTAGACTCCTAAAATCAGAATATTGACCTTGAACAACAAAATTTGGAAATGAAATTCTCAAAATGTAGCTAATAGGCCTCAACAATTAAGGCCTACTCAAGACTTTATGAAGTCATTGCAAGGTTTCTAGGCCTTACCTGATGATTTTAGCAAGAGGATTAAAGAGTTGGTAAAGAGTTTTGATAACTGGAGTGACACATCTTTACCAAATATTGTAGACGCCCAAGGAAATGTTAGATCACTATAGCAATGGCAGGACAAGGTAGATGAAATCATCAATGCACAAATGAAATTGATTTGTGATGACTTAGATTATGACATACGGATGAGTAGTATGGATAAAATCATTAACACTAGCACATTTTTGGAATCTTTTGAAAGGGAGGTGAATCAAGTAGCAGTAAAGTATACACCTTATAGTGCCAAGGTAAATGAGGTGGTAAATTTTAATTGGCCAACGGATGAGGAATATCAAGGATGGGTAGAAAAGTACTTAACTGAAAAAGAATAGGACAGAGTCTACAACCGGCAGTTAACAGCTCAGCGATTATGGTTATAAAAAATTTTGGCTATGTCTTGGTGGCAGTTTTGGTGCAAGTTTTCGAAGTTTGGAAAATGCAACGGTATTCTCCAGTGGATGGGATGAAAAAGAAAATTCTCTAGAGACTCAACTGTTGTAACCAATTTTTGAAATGTCATAAGGCAGTCCAAGTGACTAGTGACAGATGTATTTTTGGTCCAATGATTGTTGCTCCTTCATTTTCCCTATAAAAAGGATTTCAGGACCAAAAATACGGGTTAGCAAGTTAGATATCTTTAGGTCAAGTCTAAGTGAAGCTGCAGAGCGAATTTGTAAAGAGCCTGATATTATAGTGAAGATACTATTCTTAGGTTTGGTGTCATTCTGTTGTAGGTTTTAGTTTCATGGGTACTTAATTTTCAAGACAGTACTAGCATCTGAATGAAAATTACTCATTTCAAGGTCATGTATCTCCATTGTATGAATATATTATTATCTTGAATAAAATGATCAAGGGTTACTCTGTTCATCTCATTGTTATGGTGTGTGTAATTCTCATTTTGGCTTTAATTCAAGGAATTAATTAAAATGTTTGAGTGAGGTTATAGGTGACGATGTTCATATAAGAATTTGATAAGTAGTATTGGGTTAGAATATATATTGATGGTATTGTAAGGTAGTATTATCTGAGATTTTATATGCTATGTGTCTAGAAGATAAACTTGGTTACAGTAAAAAACAACCAACACCTTTGATATTATCTAGCTATGGCTCCCAAATCGATTGAAAATTGATCATTAGGGTTAAAATTGAAACCTTGCAAATATAATCTTTGTCCAAATCCATCAAGAATTTTCCATCAATTATAAACAATTCCCTTATAAAGAATTTGTGAAGTCAGGTCTAAAATCTAGAAATGAAATTCTAAAAATGCACAAGACTAAAAATGAAATTTGATGAGA
Organism: Sequoiadendron giganteum; assembly: GCA_007115665.2. NCBI lineage: Eukaryota > Viridiplantae > Streptophyta > Pinopsida > Cupressales > Cupressaceae > Sequoiadendron > Sequoiadendron giganteum. The sequence continues at coordinate 495,853,833 of CM021102.1, read as the reverse complement.
TGTTGCTTCAAAATATGATTTTCAAACCTGGAAGTACAAATCTGACTTCACAAATGAATTCTAGAAAAAAACAATGACTACCCTCAACCTGGCGATATCTTCTTGAGTTTCTTTTGATTTTCCCCAAGAAAATCGTCGAGCAAAACACTGTCACAATAAATAGTCAACCTCATTTTATTTATGCCTGCCACAATTTAACTTTGTAGGTCCGTCGAAACGTAGACGAAAAATGGTTTGTCAAAATTTTGAGGAACGTCGGGGATAAAATTTAAGAAAAATGAAAATTCGCACAAGTGCCCAATGATACATCTAATTATATAGCTTTCGTCGAAAGGTTTCATCAGATTTTGCAATCAAATGAGTTAGTGATAGAAGGATTTTGGCTTCTACAAATAAGAGGTGTCTAGTAAGGGCATTTGGTTTAGGGGGTGCTATGATAAACTCTCTCAAGAGGTCTCCCAATCCTTAGAACAAGGGATTTTTACATCATAAAGATGCTGGGGGAGAGCTATCATGCACCACTTCCCATTGATTGCAAACTTTCATTGCAATCACAAATTTATATAGTGGTTCGAAAGGACTTGGCTTTAGCTCATTACTGCTTGGGTCGTTCCCTTGGGGTGAGTACTTTTTCCCACCAAAGTAGGCCCTCTAATGGGTGAACACAAAAATAGATGGGTTTGGATTTCTGATCACCGAGTTTGCACAAGATGAGAGCATAATACCTACCATCCTTCAAACACTAAAACAATGGTTCATTAACCCCTAGTTAAATCTATGTGAGAGAAGAAAATCGTTCATTTTAAAGCACCAATTGAAAAAGTTGTCTAATCTAAAGAAAACAAGATTTTGTGGTTTCAAAATAAAACCTGCAAAACCATGAATTATTAGTTTCACAAAGATATCTTAGACCAATGAAAAGCTGCAAAAACCTTATTAGCACAAAAGGTTAAAAACTAAAAATCGGAAAATAATAGCTAAACTAAATTAGAAGATAAAGAAAACTAAACTGAATTGAAAAAAATTAAGGAAACTAAACTAAGAGCTCCATTTTTTGTTGCTTCAAAAGAAGTGGTTTTGGGAGCTCCACTCCAAAGCCACACGCTACAAACAGAAGATTAGTAACCTAAAAATACTAGTCTAATAAAAAAACTAAAAACAAAGATAGAAAAAGCACAAAAACTAGGACTCTGTACGAAGCAAACAAATGTGTCATTTCTTATATCATTTGTGTCATTGCGTCGTGTTGCACCAAAGTGATTGTGTCATATTTTCAAATTCAAATTCTCCCACCCAGAGAGGTCTTCGATAGATGCATCACTTCTCGTCAAATGTGTCACCGCATTTATCAAATGCATCACATCCTAACAAATGTGTCATTGTGTTTATCATTTGCATCATTCCGTACCTAAAATCTACAAAAGCAACAAAGAAAACCGTATGAAAACCTACAAAATCTTGTCCTTCACGTCTGGTTCACCAATGTAAGATGGGGTTAGATCATTCCTAGCCTAGAATAAGTGACAACTAACACTTCTAAGATACAAACCACATAAAACAAGAGAAAGAAAACAAATAGAGAATAGAGAATAAACAAAAATCATTCAAAGTAAATACTCCCCATTTGAAGTTGCTTCACTTCTCTTGTCTCTCCTATTTCTCCTTATACCAATATTGCCCTCAAATTTTGAAGTAGACTTGTGCAAAAACCTGCAAATAGTAAGTAGAAGGTTGGAGATAATTAGTTGTTAACTTGAAAATGGGAGAGGAAGGTTGCTTTTATAGACAACCATTTGAGCAAAAGACTGAGATCAGTCCTCTAGAAAGATTCCAAGATTAACAAATGAGAATGGATGAGAGGGAGGTTGCAAAATGGATGGTCTGTTGGAAAAACAAGGATAGACAACTGAGAGGGGGGTGAATTATTTGTCACAAAATTTAAAACTTATTTAATCTTATTAACCTTTAATCTCATATCTGATAAATAATAGTGAAAGCATGAATCAACAATACACATAACACCAAGATTTTTTGTATGGAAACCTTGTTAGGGGAAAAACCACAGTGGAGGTTAATCCATAAGTTATACCCTGTTAAAATTATAAGGAAAATGAATAAGGAATGCACATGCATTCAGGCACACTGCCTAGAGCTCATTGCTCAAAGAAGACACACTGTCTTACATAAAACTTTCAGATTAAATCCATCTGAAGAGATTGAAATGAGAAATTAGCTTCTTCAAAAGCCTGATGATAGTTTTGATTAGGCACAAAAACACTTCTTCACACTTCGCTCAAATTTTTCACACTCTGGTCTGCAATTGAATGATTTGATCTTTATTTGAACATATCACTCACACACTTCGCATTGCACACTTCACTCATACTTCAAAATGAAGAAACAATCGCTCTTATGTATTCGCTTCATGGAATTACATAAACAACTTTGTCAACCAAAAATAAAAGAATAAATGAATACAAACTATCAGCCCAATTCATGAACAAATCTCAATGTGCACCAAACAAAGTCGGTCACAACATAATGAAGGCCTAAAACAACATCCTCAAATGCACCAAACATTCAAAAATTAATCCACAAGGATTTGTAACACACTACAACCACCATGTCGCCCAAGAACATGAAAACTCGAATATGCAAATGAAAAATATCTGATCACAATCACACTGATTAACTCAAACATGCAACAAGGATAGAGCACAGTCTAGAAACATCAACAAACATTGCAGGTGCATACACAACAACTCAAATTACTAGAATTACATTCTCTTCTTCTAGAAACACCATCTATAATAACAAAATAATTGTAGAAACATAGAAACTCACAACTTGCTCCAATATTGATGTGCACCTCTGAAACTTTCGGAGGATGAACTAGATAGGCTTAGCAACAAACCCTTTAAAGCACAAATTCTGAATATCAACATACTGATCTTTCCACCACACTGAACTTCACAGCTTCACAGGCAATCTTCAATATATTTATTATAATTTTCTCAATATCCTTGACATATACATCCTTCAGGACATCAATGCTAATAGTGTTGACATCAATGACAACCACATATTAGCAACACAACCACAATATCCAAAAATCTCCCCCTTTGGCATTGATGGAAACACATGATGTGAAAAATACCATCAACACAACTAACTCTTCTTAAATAGTCTACCTCTTAGATATTATACTATTCTTCTCCCTTTTTCCAGTATTACTCTTCTCCTTTGAGTTTTTTCACATTACTCTTCTCCCCCTTTGACATCAATGGAAAAGGTACACAAACTCTGAACCACATATCTGAATCATTTAACTACTCCCCTTGAGTAACAACCACAACAACATCAATCCGAAACAAGATATGACAATAAATGCATGGAATAATGCAAAGACTTGCATCTTAGTTCTGATTAGGAGGGGAAATTACCCCTAACTTCTCTCTGAGATACTCAAAATTATCCTTAGGCAATGAATTAGTAAGATCTCTGCAATATGTTCCTTAGTAGGCACATACTCCAGTCTGACTTCTTTATCACTCACTTTGTCTCTCAAAAAGTGATATTTGATAGATATATATTTTGCCTTAGTAGTAGATAAGGAAATGGAATTCTTCTTTTTACTTAACCAGGACACCAACTTCTACCCCAAGAAGAAGGCACGACCACTAGTACTTTTCCTATCATCCACGTCACCTACCCAATCTACATCAGTAAAGGCACTCAAGGTAAGATCATCTTTAGGATACTAAAGACCAAAATCAATTGTCCCTTTCAAGTATTTGAAAATTCTCTTCACAATAGTCACATTGGATTCCTTTGGATCAACTTGATATCTAGCAACTATACATACAACATTCATGATGTTTGGTCTAGTATGAGTCAAATAAAGTAATCCACTGATCATTGACCTATATCTTGTTTGATTTTCCTTAAGAGAATCATCATTCTATGTTAACTTGCATCTGGTTACCATGGGTGTACCAACAGGGTTTGAGTCTTCCATGCCAACAAAATTTACTAACTCTCTCATATATTTGGACTGAGATATAAAGATTCCATTATCTAACCGAGTAATTTTAAATCCCAAAAATAATTTCAGCTCTCCAATCATAGACATCTCAAACTCACTTCTCATTTCATCAACAAACTTCATACATAAGTCATCATTACCTTCAAAAATGATATCATCAACAAAAACTTCAATAATCAACTCTTTATCATGATCCATCTTAAAATAAAGATTACTGTCAGTAGTTCCTTTATTGAATCCAAGCTTCAACAAGTATTTATCTAGTCTAGCATACCAGGCTCTAGGGGCTTGCTTAAGTCCATACAGTGATTTCTTCAATCGACAAACCATATCTCCCTTATCAGTCAGTTGAAATCCATCTAGTTGCTCAACATATACTTCTTCTTCTATCTCACCATTCATAAATGCTGACTTTACATCTATTTGATAGACATTGTAGTTCTTAAAATAAGCATAAGAAAAAAATAATCTTACAACTTCAATTCTAGCAACCAGGGAAAAGGTTTCTTCAAAATCAATACCTTCCATCTGTGAGTACCCTTTACATACCAGTCTTGCTTTATTCTCGACCATTTCACCTTGTTCATTCAACTTATTCTAAAAGACCCATTTGGTTCCTATATTATGATCTTTAGAATGATTTAACTTTACATACCTCGGGAATTTGGGATTCTCTTGAACTTCTGGTTCTTTTGTTCTCTCTTCTGCACTTCCTCTAGCTTCTCCTTCTAGACTCTCTTGATTTACCATAACAATTTGAACTTGAATTTGTGTTTGAGCATTATTTACTTTCTTAGTACTATCATGTTGGTCATTTGAATCATATCCACAATATCTGGATGATCTAGCAGTGTCCTCATCAACTCTGACATTTGCACTTTCAAGCATTTTCCTCAATCTTCTATTATAACATCGGTAGGCCTTGCTTTTAGTAGAATAACCCAGAAATATTCCTTCATCACTCCTAGCATCAAACGTGCCTATATCTTCATCTCTTTTGATGTAACATCTACTTCCAAAGATTTTGAAATACCTAATATTAGACTTATAACCAAACCACAACTCAAAAGGAGTCTTACCAAAATTACCATTGACATTTACTTGGTTAAGAGTATACACAGTAGTGCTTACAACTTCTCTCCAGTAGATATGAGGAACATTATCTTCTAACACCATAGTTCTAGTAGCATCTAGAATTTTTATGTTCTTTCTCTCTACAACTCTATTTTGTTGAGGAATCTGAGGAGCAGATAACTGTCTTTTGATTCCATGCTTTTCACAAAAGGAATTGAACTCCCAGGAAGTGAACTCGCCACCTTTGTCTGACCTTAAGCATTTAATCTTCAAACCTGTCTCATTCTCGTCCATAGCTTTGAAACTTTTGAACTTTTCTAATGCTTCATGTTTTTCTCTCAAGAAATCAACCCATATCATCCTAGAGTAATCATCAATAAGCAACATAAAGTACCTTTCTCCTTGTAGAATTCTGATTCTGGAGGGACCACATAGATCTATATGCACCAGCTCAAAACTCCATTAGAATGATGCTATTTGCTTTGACAAGAAACTCTAATCTGATTTCCCATCTGACATTCTTTGCATATGGTGTTAGTAGGCTTCACTAACTTAGGAAGATGTCCAACTACTTGAGTGGAGCTTACTTTGGCAATGTTATCAAAATTATCATGACACAGCCTCCTATGCCATAACCAACTCTCATCAACTTGATCAATTAAACAACTTTCACTAGCAGTACTTAGGTGGAAAATGTTACCTCTTGTCTTTGTACCTGAAGCAATTACATTTCCAGAACTTCCCAGTATCATGCACTTTCCATCTTTGAACTAAAGATTGTAACCCTTGTCGACCATCTATCCAACACTCAACATATTATGCTTCAAGCCTTATACATAAAGGACATAATCAATATGATGTTTACCACCAAGAGAAATAGTTCGTCTGCCACAAATCATGCCAGCATTATTGTCTTCAAATCTTACAACACCACCGTCATATTTATCCAAGCTTACAAACTTTATTTTTTCACTAGTCATATAATGTGAGCATCCGCTGTCAATCACCCACTCATCCTTTTCTTCAATTTTGGCTACAAGAGCTTTCCCAACTTTCTTATCATTAGCAGATTCAGTGGATACTAGACCATTTTCCTTGATAGCAATGAATACCCATCCATCCTCATTTCCATTTTCTTTATCAAATTCTTCATCAGTAACAACTTCTTCAGCATAATAACATTTATTTTGAAATCTAGGCTTGTCTGGTTTGGACCTAGGAACTCTTTCAGGACATCTTGATGCAAAATGATCTATCTTATTGCAAGAGAAACATTTAGTATGCAACTTTCCTTTATACTTACCTTGTCCTCTAGCTTCTCTTTTCATAATCAGTGCTTCCAGCTCTTTTATCTCTCTTTCTTCATCTTCAATTTGTTTCATCTCATCCTCATACTTGAATGTATTTCTAGAACTTTCTCCTGGATCATATCTCTGTTTATTTCTTTCGAATACAATAGCTTTAAATGCATATTCTTTCATAGGGATAGAGTCACCAAATTGACTCAACTCAAAAGAAGCAAGCTTACCAATCAACATATATCTTGTCACATGTGTTACTATCCTGAGCTCTTCAATACATGAGATTTCATTTTGTAAGAAGTAGGCAATGATCTGAGCACTTTAGCTACAATATCTTCTTCATCCAAGATTCCACTAACACATCTAATACCCATCACTAGTTCATTCACTTTTTGCATGAAAGAAATCATGTTTTCATCTTCGCCCATTTTCAAGTTTTCCTACTTGCCTTTCAGACTTTGTAGCTTAGCAACTTTCACTTGTGTATCTCCTTCATACAATGTTTCTAGCTTCTTCTAGATCCCATGTGTTGTTTTCAGATCCATCACATTTGTCATCTCTAAATCTGTCAGAGCACTCAATAATGCTTCTATAGCCCTGATATTTTTTTTACCTTCTTTGATCTCATCAAGAGTAGAGGGTCCATTCTAAGGAATAACATATATGTTCTTTGTAATCTTCTAGAAGGGTTCACCAATGCACTTCAAATGACACTCCATTCTAGCCTTCCACAAAGAGTAGTTTGTTCCATCAAATCTAGGACTATCCTTCTTGTATGATGCCATCTCAGATCACCTCAAGCTATTAAACTTCTTCAAAGGAACCTGCTCTGATACCAATTGTTGGAAAAAAACAGATAAACAATTGAGGGGGGGGGGGGTGAATTGTCATAGATTATTCAAACTTATTTAACCTTTACTCAACTTATTCTTAGATCTTATGAAAGAAAATTAAGCATAAACAATCACCACATCAAAAACACAAAGAACACCAAGATTTTATATGTGAAAACCCTATTAGGGGAAAAAACCATGGTGGATGTCAGTCCACAATATTATACCCTATTAAAATTATAGAGATGAATAATGGGAATGCACATGCATTCAAGCACACTACCTAGAGATCACTGCTCAAAGAATACACACTATCTTATAGAGAAATTCAAATTAAAACCATCTAAAGGATTTGAACTGAGAAATTAACTTCTGCAAAAGCCTGATTATAGTTCTAGTTAAGAACAAAAACACTTCTTCACACTTCGCTCAAACTTCTTCACACTTTGCTCTGAAATCAAATGTTTTGATCTCTATTTGCACATAGGACTCAAACACTTCACATTACACACTTCACACATACTTCAAAATGAAGAAACAATCACTCTTATATATCCACTACATGGAATTACATCACCAACTTTGTTGGCCAAAAATAAAATAATAGATGAATACAAACCGTCGGCCCAATTCATGAATAAATATCAATGCGCACCAACTAAAGTCCATCACAACATAATTAATACCTAAAAAGACATCCTTGAACGTGCCAAACATTCAAAAATTAATTCACGAGGATCCACAAAACGCTACAACCACCATGTCGGCCAAGAACATGAAAACCCGAACATGCAAAGAAAAAATCTCTGATCACGAGCACATCGATCAATGTGGACATGCAACAAAGGTAGAGCACAATCTAGAAACATCAATGAACATCACAAGATAATACAAAACAACTCAAATTACTAGAGTCACGTTCTCTTCTTCCAAAAACACCAGCTACAGTAAAAGAATAGCTATAGGAACACAGAGACTCACAACTTGCTCAAATCTTGATGCACACCTCTGAAACTTCCAGAGGATAACTAGATAGGATCAATAAAAAATCCTTTAAAGTGCAACTTTTGAATACCAACATACTGAAATCTTCATCACACTGAACTTCACAACTTCACAGACAACCTCCAACATATTTATTATAATTTTCTTAATATCCTCAACATATACAACCTTCAAGACATCAATGCTAATAGTGTTGACATCAATGAAAATCACATATCAACAACACAACCACAACCACAACATCCAATATTATGTTCAATTTCATCCTATATTCCAAAAAAAATCATACACCATAATCCCTGCATCCACATCATCCACATCACCACCACTGGTACTTTTCCTGTCATCCACATCTCCTACCCAATCTGCATCAGTAAAGGTGCTCAAGGTAACATCATCATCTTTAGGATGCCAAAGACCAAAATCAGTTGTCCCTTTCAAGTATCTGAAAATTCTCTTTACAATAGTCACATGGGATTCCTTTGGATCAACTTGATATCTAGCAACCATACATACAACATTCATGATGTTTGGTCTGGTCCGAGTCAAATAAAGTAATCCATTGATCATTGACCTGTATCTTGTTTGATTTTCCTTAGGAGAATCATCATTCTATGTTAACTTGCATTCGGTTACCATGGGTGTACCAAATGGCTTTGAGTCTTCCATGCCAAAAAAAATTAGTAACTCTCTTACATATTTGGACCGAGATATAAAGATTCCATTGTCTAACTATGTAATTTTCAATCTCAAAAAGAATTTCAGCTCTCCAATCATTGACAACTCAAACTCACTTTTCATTTCATCAACAAACTTCATACATAAGTCATCATCACCTTCAAAAATGATGTCATCAACAAAGACTTCAATAATCAACTCTTTGTCCTAATCCATCTTAAAATACAGATTACTATCAGCAGTACCTTTGTTGAATCCAAGCTTCAACAAGTATTTATCTAGTCTAGCATACCAAGCTCTAGGGGATTGCTTGAGTCCATATAGTGCTTTCTTCAATAGACAAACCATATCTCCCTTATTAGTCAGTTGAAATCCATCTGGTTGCTCAACATATACTTCTTCTAGCTCACCATTTTAAAATGTTGACTTTACATCCATTTGATAGACTTTGTAATTCTTAAAAGTAACATAAGCAAGAAAAAATATTACAGCTTCAATTCTATCAATAGGGGCAAAGGTTTCTTCAAAATCAATACCTTCCATCTGTGAGTACCCTTTACATACCAGTCTTTCTTTATTCCTGGCCACTTCACCTTGTTCATTCAACTTATTCTGAAAGACCCATTTGGTTCCAATCACATTTTTATCCCGAGGTCTGGGAACAAGAATCCATGTATCATTTTTCTCTATCTACACCAGTTATTCCTTCATTGCTTCCATCCAATATTCATCTTTACATGCTTCACTGACATTGTTGGGCTTAGTCTTGGAAATCAAACAATATTCTTCTACAATTCTTCTTATAGTCTGCACACCTTTGTTATTATCTCCTATAATATGATCTTTAGAATGATTTAAATCTACATACCTTAGAAATTTGGGATTCTCTCAAACTTTTGGTTCTTCTGTTCTTTCTTCTGCACTTTCACTAGCTTCTCCATTTACACTCTCTTGATTCACCAAAACAATTTGAACTTGATTCTATGTCTAAGCATTCTTTCCATTATTAGTATTATCATGTTGGTCATCTGAATCATATCCACATTATCTGGATGATCTAGCAATGTCTTCATCAACTCTGACATTTGCACCTTCAACCATTTTCCTTAATCTTCTATTATAGCACTAATAGGCCTTGCTCTGAGTAGAGTAACCCAGAAAGATTCCTTCATCACTCCTAGCATAAAACTTGCCTATATGTTCATCTCTCTTGATATAATCTACTTCCAAAGATTTCGAAATATTTAACAGTAGGCTTATAACCAATCCACAAATCAAAAGGAGTCTTACCATAATTACCATTGACATTTACCCAGTTAATAGTATATACAAAAATGCTTACAACTTCTCTCCAATAGATATGAGGAACATTACCTTCCAACATCATAGTTCTAGCAACATCTAGAATTTTTTTGTTCTTTCTCTCAAAAAATCCGTTCTATTGAGGAGTCTGGGGAGTAGATAATTGTCTCTTGATTCAATGCTCTTCACAAAAATAATTGAACTCCCAGGAAGTAAACTCACCACCTCTGTCTAACCTTAAGCATTTAATCTTCAAACTTGTCTCATTCTTGACCATAGCTTTGAAACTTTTGAAGTTTTCTAATGCTTCATGTTTTTCTCTCAAGAAAGCAACCCATATCATCCTAGAGTAATCATCAATAATCAACATAAAATACCTTTCTCCTTGTAGACTTCTAATTTTGGAGGGACCACATAGATCGGTATGCAATAGCTCTAGTACTCCATTAGAATGATTTTGTTTGCTCCAAAAAAAATTTCAGTCTACTTTCCCATCTGACATTCCTTACATATGGTGTTAGTAGGATTCACTAGCTTAGGAAGATCTCTAACTGCTTGATTGGAGCTTACTTTGACAATGTTATCAAAATTCACATGACACAGCCTCCTATGCCATAACCAACTTACATCAACTTGAGAAATTAAACAACTCTCATTAGCAACACTCAGGTGAAAAATGTTACCTCTTGTCTTTGTACATGAAGCAATTATATTTCTAGAACTTCTGTGTATCCTACATTTTCCATCTTTGAATTGAAGATTGTATCCCTTGTCGACCATCTATCCAACACTCAAAAAATTATGCTTCAATCCTTCTACATAAAGGACATCATCAGTATTATATTTACCACCAAGAGAAATAGTGCCTCTACCACAAATCACACCAGCATTGTTGTCTCCAAATATTACAACACCACTATCATGTTTCTCTAAGCTTATAAACTTTCTTTTGTCACCAGTCATATGATGTGAGCATCCGCTATCAATCACCCACTCATTCTTTTCTTCAATTCTGGCTGCAAGATCTTTCTCAATATTCTTATCACTAGCAGATTCAATGGACACCAAACCATTTTCATTGATAGAAATAAATACCCATCTATCTTCATTTCCATTTTTTTTTATTAGATTCATCATCAGTAACACCTTCTTTAGCATAATAAAATTTCTTTTGAAATCTAGGCTTGTCAGGTTTGGACCTAGGAACTCTTTTAGAACACCTTGATGCAAAATGACCTATCTTATTGCAAGATTTAATAGGAAACTTTCCTTTATACTTACCTTGTCCTTTGGCTTCTCTTTTCACAATCAATGCTTCCAGCTCTTCTAACTCTCTTTCTTCATCTTCAATCTATTTCATCTCGTCTTCATACTTGAATGTATTTCTAGAACTTTTTCTCAGATCATATCTCTATTGGTTTCTTCCGGATACAGTAGCTTTAAATGCAGATTTTGTCTTAGGGGTAGAATCACCAAATTCACTCAATTCAAAGGTAGCAAGCTTACCAAATAGCATATCTCTTGTCACATTTGTTACTGTCCTGAGTTCTTCAATAACATGAGCTTTCATTTTGTAAGAAGTAGGCAATGATTTGAGCACTTTAGCTACAATCTCTTCTTCATCCAAGATTCCATTGACACATCTAATAACCATCACTAGTTCATTTACTTTTTGCATGAAAGAAATAATGTTTTCATCTTCACTCATTTTCAAGTTTCCTCACTTGCCTTTCAGAATTTGAAGCTTAGCAACTTTCACTTGTGCATCTCCTTCATAAAATGTTTCCAACTTCTTCCATATCTCATATGTTATTTTCAGACCCATCACATTTGTCATCTCTAAATCTGACAAAGCACTCAATAATGCTTCTATAGCCCTGATATTTATTTCAACTCATTTGATCTCATCAGGAGTAGAGGGACCATTATGAGGAGTAATATATATGTTCTTTGTAATCTTCCAGAAGGGTTCACCAATGCACTTCAAATGACACTCCATTCTATCCTTCCATAGAGAGTAGTTTTTTCCATTGAATATAGGACTATCCTTCTTGTATGATGCCATTGTAGATCACCTCAAGCTATTAAACTTCTTCAGAGGAACCTTCTCTGATGCCAATTGTTGGAAAAAAAAGGATAGACAACTGAGAGGGGGGGTGAATTGTTTGTCAAAAAATTTAAAACTTATTTAACCTTATTAACCTTTAATCTCATATTTGATAAATAACAGTGAAAGCATGAATCAACAATACACATAACACCAAGATTTTTTGCGTGGAAACCTTGTTAGGGGAAAAACCACTGTGGAGGTTAATCCACAAGTTATACCCTGTTAAAAGTATAAGGAAAATGAATAAGGAATGCACATGCATTCAAGCACACTGTCTAGAGCTCACTGCTCAAAGTTGACACACTGTCTTACATAAAACTTTCAGATTAAATCCATCTAAAGAGATTGAACTAAGAAATTAGCTTCTTCAAAATCCTGATGACAGATCCGGTTAGGCATATAAAAACTTCTTCACACTTCGCTCAACTTTTTTACACTCTGGTCTGCAATCGAATGATCTAATATTTATTCGAACATAGCACTTGCACACTTCACATTACACACTTCACTCATACTTCAAAATGAAGAAACAATAGCTCTTATATATCTGCTTCATGGAATTACATCAGCAAATTTTTCAGCCAAAAATAAAAGAATAAATGAATACAAACTACCGGCCAAATTCATGAACAAATCTCAATGTGCACCAACCAAAGTTGGTCACAACATATGAAGACCTAAAACAACATCCTCGAATGTGCCAAGCATTAAAAAATTAATCCACAAGGATCCAACATGCTACAACCACCATGTCGGCCAAGAACATGAAAACCCGAACATGCAAAGGAAAAATCTTCAATCACGATCACACCAATCAACGTGGACATGCAACAAGTATAGATCGCGATCTAAAAACATCAATGAACATCATAGGTGCATACACAACAACTCAAATTACTAGAATTACATTCTCTTCTTCCAGAAATACCATCTATAGTAATAGAATAATTGTAGGAACATAGAAACTCACAACTTGCTCCAATCTTGATGTGCACCTCTAAAACGTCCAAAGGATGAACTAGATAGGCTCAGCAAAAACCCTTTAAAGTGCAACTTCTGAATATGAACATATTGAACTTCACAACTTCACAGGTAGTCTTCAACATATTTATTATAATTTTCTCAATATCCTCGACATATACAACCTTCAAGACATCAATGCTAATAGTGTTGACATCAATGAAAACCACATATCAGCAACACAACCACAACATCCAACATGGTCAAGATTGAACTTCCAAAAAGATGCCAAGATCAGTGGTTGAGAATTGATGCACTAGAATATGCCATTCATGGAAGAGCTATGACATCAACCGCTATGACGCCTGATGGCTATGACAAAAATGAATGCTATGAGAGAGACGACTATGATAGAAATAAAGGCCATGAGCAGGGCATCTCTGACAAAAGGGAGGGCTAAATAAATAATTTATTCAAAAATGGAGAAAATGGAGAAGTGGAAAATAAATAATTCATTCGAATTATTTATTTGGAGGAAAATGAAAATGATCATTTAATTAAATCAATCAATTTAATTAAATAGGAGGGATGGAAATTAGACATTGATTTTACATTATTTATTCGAAGGGGAGGATAATAACACATAATTAAATAATCTTGTCAATTATTTAATTATAGAAGAATGAATTAAAGGTCAAATAATTATTATTATTATTTGACTATAGGCGAGTGATAAAAGATAAATAATTAAATAAATAATGATTTATTTAATTATTGGAGAAAGAGAGTGTTAGTGACATAATTAATTTATTTTAATTGATCAGGATAGAATAAAGATTAGAAAATGAATAAATTAAATAATTAAAATTATTTAACTAATAGAGGAATATGATCAAGCATAATTAAATAATTATAATTATTTAATTATAAGAGGATGACGACCAAGGAAAAATGTTGCTCATAGACCTAGGACATTTTTCAGTGTCTACATAATGGAATAAAAGTGTGCGAATGAATTGAAACTCAAAAATTTATTGACCCGTTGATCTAATGATGCTTTAAAGGCCAGTGTTGGTATGTCCCTTGAATAGTTTCCACCTAGGAGAACATCTGGACAACACTTAGTTCAAGAAAAATGAAAAACTCACATAACCAAATGTTTAAAGAAATATCATTTAAATAATAGTTCAACACCTAAAATTGAATATCCACAAAGCTTCCCAAATGAAGAATGATGAGAGTTTTCGCAATTAGATTACCCTATAATATCAAGCCATTACTTATGCAAGCTTCCCAAATGAAGAATGATGAGATTTTTTGTCATTAGATTACCCTATAGTATCATTTTTTGTCATTAGATTACCCTATAGTATCAAGCCATTGCTTATGCCATGACAAACCCAAAGGAAAAATAGGTCATGCCCACCAATACCATGACTTCAAACACAATGCACTCAAAAAAGTTATGACACTATTTGTCCACATGGTATATCCAATTTTACCTCCAAGTCTACAAAAAATAAAAAGTTAAATTATAAGAGTCATTTGGATTTGATAAAGTAATGAAAGATACATGGAAAAATTGTTCTCATCTACCAAAAATCAGATTGTTTGCATAGTGAATATTGGTTTTACTTTTACTGATATAAATTTTGTTGTGATACCTAACTTGTCCTTACAAATGCAATGATAGAGTAAAATAGTGGAAATGGAGCTCACAACAGTCATTCATTTGGAACTCATTACAAAATGATAAATTTCTTGCAATCCTAGTCATTTTAGAGAGGGAGAAACAGGAGTTTCCATAGTCAATTTACCTCTTGTAGATCCATTGCAGGATTTCCATCAGGAATTTGTTGAAGTATAATACTCTAATTTGAATTTCATAGCTATTCTTTAGGGATAGTGTTTAGGTTGTAAAAAATTCATATACAAGTGTAAGAGTGTAGCTTTTAGATTAATGAGTTAAAATAGGGCAATCTCTTAACCTAAAAGATGGAGTCTCTAGTAAGAATCTATTGTTGATTTTATGTATAGAGTTATAATAGGGTAGTTTGTTAATGTAAAATATGGAATCTTTAGTAAGAATCTACTGCTTACTTTATGTATACAAAAATCTATGTATAAATAAAGAAAGTGTGAAGTTTTTGTGTGCATCTTTTATCTTTATATTGTTGCATCTCTCATTATTTCAACAACATTCAACAAGATGATGATTTTTTCCCTCCTTGTAACTTTATTGATCTACTTGTAGGTATGCCAAACTTGATTGAACTCATATTTATTTTTGTTTTAATGCTGATAGCTACCATATTTTTTGTGATTACTTGTTACTTGGTAGTTGTGATGTCGTAATTGGATATGATCAGCTGATTATTTGAACAATTAAATGGAGACAAAAATCATGGAAGTGGATTATATTCAATCTTCCTTTTTTAAGATTAATAAATGTTTAGAGGTGCTTGTGAACTAAATAGGTTCAATTGTAATTGTCACCACCATATATAATGAAAACTCCACTTCTCATAGAGGCCATCTTCAAATGATTTAAAATGTATTTATCAAAACCCACAAGAAGAAAAAGTCTATCAATCACACTTCAAAGGAATGACTTCATCTAAATTTATATAGCTTTTCTATAGTAAGAATAAACAAATAATTAAATAGAGAATTTTAGAAAAAGCCCGATTTATACATAACAAGGTTATCAAAGGGAAAAACACTTTTAAGAGTGTCATATAGAACAAATAGTTAAATTAAGATGAGTTTCAAGATTGTCAAAATCCTATTGCTTGATCAAAACTAAAGTTCAAAAAGTTACAGGATTCATGTATTTCTCTATCTTCCTTATAAATCACAAAAATAAAAAACTATGGAGAGCATGTTTACAGTAGTAAGAAGCGTCTATTTTGTGTCCCAATGGTAATTGATAAAACCAATTCAACTTGGATATATTTTTTGGTGGATGAAACATAGGTTCATCAAATAAATCATCAAAATATGCAACCACAAATCCTTGATCTACCCTATCATCATGTTTGCAGCCTCGTAGAAATTCATACAAAATATATTTGAAAAATTCCATTGATGGCTGCATATAAACAAAAAAATAAACGGCTATGAATATCTACCTTAGCTTAAACGAATGTGCAAGCTTTGATATAACACAGATGTGGTCAATGGGTCAAATTTGAATAAGTCTATGAGGTTGTGATCTAAAATAACCTTACAATTCCTATTAACTTAAAATATCACACACGGTAAATAGGATGGCTACTCTTCATGCTTAAACAAGCACAAAATACATACTCTCATGAGCATTTCTGAATTTATTCAGTAAAATAGAAGTCATCTTTTTCTTGCAAAAATTTCTAGTTTATAAAGAGGAACTAAGCATTTATCTCAACTCTCCATCTTCGATCTCTTCTTCTCGAGTAAAGATTTAATGCATCATACTTTGAAATTTGTGATAGATCTTGCACTGGCTCAATGTAAAACAATATTTCCCTTCCAAGCACAAGTGTAATTTTCATAGATTGAGGCTTATATATTTTTAGGCAACATGCACATCTTCTCAATTTTTTCCTCTACAAGTAACTAATATGTCTCACTAAAACAAACACGAGTAAAAAATCCTTTATCCACATAGTTAAATGCAACAGGTAAGTGAAATAAATCAGATTAATTAAATCTTCATTCAAAATTGCACCTCAAGTTGCAAAACTTAGTCAAATCTAAGTTGGGGCCAAAAATGCTTTGGAATATAGAGCCATAGCAACCAAACTTGGATGCTCCCTTGCTACCCTTGTGTACCTTTTATCACTTGGGGATAATATGGAAGAAGCTTCTACACACGATTTTTATGGTGAATCTAGAGTGAGTGAGAGGAACTCTGGTTCTAGTGAATGAAGGGATGATTTTGAAATTCTCGATGAAGAATAATTTGATGATTTTTTCATGTTCTTCTTGAATATAATATTTTGACAATTAATGTATTTGACCTTATAACGTGAATCATAATTTATACACCTATGAGGAATTTTAGTTTTTTGTTTACTTTTTTGTTGATTATACACAATATTAAAATTTACTTAATTTATTTTTATATTTTGTGTACAGTCACTTCCATGTTGCACTATATCCAAGGTACTCAGAAAAAAACATTCCTCATATGCAACCCATATCTGTAATTGTATCTAGGTACCACAGGGTAGCACATAAGTCAAAATAGTCCCTTTCCCTCAATTGGCTTTCATTCCTACCTACCCATTTGTTGGCATCTAGGCCTAGATCCGAGTCTAGTTCAAACTCATTCCAAGAACAGGGTAAATTCAGCTTTAGAGACCTTCTAGGGTCCTATAAATAGGCCTGGAAAAAAAGCCATTTTTGATTTATTAACTTTTTACTTCTTTTTTTTACTTTTAGTTTGAATGAAAAACAAAAAAAAGTGAGCCTTTAAACTAAAAGTGTCATTTAAACCATTTAAAACATAGAAAAAAAACTCATTTTACCTCATTATGAATGCAATTGATAAAAACCATTCTTTCTTGTTGAACTTCAATTCATGCTTGTCAATGATGATGATGATGATGATCATTTTGAAGACCCATATAATTTTGATACCCGATTTATCATAGTCAAATTGAACAATAAATATCTATCATGACATTGGAGTTTGACAAATTGAAAATGAAGTGGTATTTTTAATTTTTATGGTGGTTTTGTTTATTATTGATGCTATGTGGTATTTTGAATTTAATTCCTATTTATAGGCTTTAAATATGTGAATATTTATATGTTTCTTGTACAGAAAAATCCAAAACCAACCTAACCCCCAAAAAAATTTGCCTTACTTGCATGCTAAACTTTGTATCCTAACTAGTAATGTAGCTTTCTTCAAAGTCAATTGTGGTACCTGAGTTATCAGATAAATATTCCCCCATACGTAGATGTGCATCTACACATATCCAACATGGATCTGAGCACAAGGCCTAGATGTAGATCAGCTATGGTGGACAGATCAAAGAGCCATATAAATCCCATATTAAGCCATATCTAGTGCCTAATTAAATGTATTACTACAAAAAAAAATGGGTATACACAATTTTCTCTTTACACTAGTATCAAAATTTTCATCTAAAATTATATCTATTCACTATTTCAAATCATGTTTAAAATATATTTTATGAAGGCTATGTTAAATTTCCCATGTTTAAATTGTATCTTGTCTTTGAATATGTTTTTATTTATTATGTATCTTACTTGTATCCTTTTCCTAAAAATACAAAGATATCACTACCAAAAACAACTAATGTACTCATATAATTTAATCCTTTTCAAAAAACATTGCATAGTAAAATGACATGCTACTGCAAAATGTGTGCATGGCCATATAAAGTGAATGCATTACACAATTGTTAGAAGAAATGCATCGTAGCAGATTATCCTATCAAATATTCAATGAACGCAGTATCATACAAATTCACTTGTGACAACATGCTCGGGTGATCTGACGTAATCTTTGAACAAATTTTTATTACTTTCACAACACTTAGAAGGGGAATAAAAAGCTATTTGTGATCAAGGATCGGACCATACATATCAAAACCACAAAAGGAATTTTAAAACATCATAAGTTCTGATAAACAGAAAAGGTCTAAAGATTAATTCCATCTTATAGTTGAAGAAAATTAAATAGGCATGTAAACTTGTAGAACCAAATTCAAGATTAGGTGTTTCAATCTCTTGCATTCATAAGGTCATTTGGCAAGAGTCAATTATGTCTCGAGATTAAGCATATAATCAAAGCCCAGAGGTATGAAACTTGAACAAAATATATATATTCGATGGAAAAAGAAATTTCTGAGTGAAACCCCAAAGGAAGTTCTCATATCATATGTGATATCGATGACTGGATGGTGATGACCTAAAAAGAACCTTTACCTTTCATATGAAGTGATACAAATCCAAGAAAAAAACTGAACATTAGGAATGGGTAAGACGAAATAGTACTTACTGGTGCGGGGAATCTTATCGGTGAGGCAAAGAAAAAACTTGTGGGTTCAGTAATATTCCTCAGAAAAGGGCACATTTCCAAGCCCCAATCGATAAACCTCTTAGGCAGTGACATGTCATTGGCCATACGATCTCTGAAGAAGTAATTCATCTCCAACAAAAATTGAATTCAAAGAATACCCTTGCAAAAAATTTCCTACCAAAAGAACAAAAAAACTAAAATTCCTCAACTAATAAAAGAAACCCTAACATAATTAAATCCTCTTCCAACAAATATTAACATGGGAAGCATCAAAAATCAGGCCTAGCACTAAAAGCTTTACAAAATCCAAATATTGCAGAAATTACAGGGTTAAGAAGAGGGAACCAAATGGGGTGGTAGCTTGATGTCATTACTTTGGAAATGGAGAGACCACAAAAAGAAGAGAAACGAGGAAAATTGGAAGTTTAAAGATCACCGAGGAAGGGAAGACTCCCATGTTTTAGATTAGAAGTACAAAATTCCTAGATTGAGTTAAGCTCCTTAAAAAACAAGCTCAAAAGGTTAAAATGTGGGTTTCTTAAGCTCCTGCTGAGAATATAACTAAACTTTCTCAAGAGGAAAAAAGAGGATATTTACCAGGTGACAATTCTAAAGATAGAATGCATGGTGCTTGGGATGCTTTTAAATCTATGAAATTAGTGTAAGAATTTATTAAATAGCAATGTTAGCTTCAGAAAGGAGGTAAATATGATATTTGATAGTGTCATGTTAATACTTCTGCAAACCAAGCTCTATAACACATTTGAGCTAACATAACTATTAATGATTGAGTCCAACATAGAATTAAAAATAATACTAATCTATGTTGGCTTTTAGGTGAATTCATTGAACATACCCATTGGGTACAAAAAAAAGGTAGAGAATGAGTACCTCTCTTCTAGTTCTTGAAGCTGATTTGAGACATCCATGTTCTATTTCTCAACTTCTTGTATTGTTGCTTCTAAATTTTATAAAAATGAGAACCAAAACCTATCTCCCTACAATTGTTGCTTCAATATATTCACACTAAATGAAAAGTAGATCTCAATAGCTCGAGAAAATATTTTTGAAATCAAATTTGATATGATTTTTATGATTGTAATATTTTTGTAGCATTTTCTCATTAAGAGATTAGATGTTAAAATCAAGCATTTTTCAAGTGTCACATGAGTAAACGTCTAGCGAAAGCTACCACAAAGTATAGTATTTTGGCTAGTTAAGTGCAACGGCTAGCTAAATCCTAACAATAGTTAAATGACAAAATAAGACTGATTTTACAATGTGAGACCTATCCTCTGACATGTGAGATAGGTTTCGAGTGAAAATTTGCACTGGCAAGTCC
This sequence comes from Sequoiadendron giganteum, assembly GCA_007115665.2. NCBI lineage: Eukaryota > Viridiplantae > Streptophyta > Pinopsida > Cupressales > Cupressaceae > Sequoiadendron > Sequoiadendron giganteum. The sequence goes on along the minus strand of CM021102.1, from coordinate 495,833,146 downwards.
ACAATTAAAGCCTATCGGCTAACAAGCTAAATGGATGCATTATGTGATCATGGAAGTCATTAATGGAAGATCAAAACTAACTAATGCAATTAAAATGAGTGTGAGTGAGTGATTTCAACAACATAAGTTTTATTTTGAAAGATGGATCCATTTGTCTCCAAATAGTGATCTATTTATAGGAGGACAAAAGAGAAATGAAGGGTTGAGATCAAAAAGGCTAATCAATGGTCAAGGATGGAAGAAGTTGGAGGCATGGATCATGGATTTGCATCAACGAGTGAGAATGAAAGATGAGATTTAATCAAGGGTTCTCATTCCTTCAAACAAGCACACTTTTGACCTGTACAAGAGGTCAAAAATTAACATGCACAAGAAGTTACAAGTTAACTTGCACATAAAGCTAAGTGAGAATATTCCCTTTTTTAAATGATTGGAGGAGAGAGAATATTCTTTGGAATATTCTCATGGGTGAGGAAAAAGGATATTTTGTAAATTAAAAAAAAATTATTTGTGCAAAAGGGGAAGGAATATTCCTCTTTTGGAGGAATGTGCAAAGAAGGAATATTCCCTTGCAAGTGAGGGGATTAGATTTAAGTGATAAATAAACAATATTAATTATGCAATTAGGGGATTAGAAGAATTAAGTTGACATTCATTAAATAAAATGATTTAATGAAAGGGGGAAAGGTGAAATGATATTTAATTAAATACCTTAAGGTTATTTAATTAAATAACCAGATTTAGGGATTTAAATTAAATAGTTTGATTTATTTAATTTAATGAGATAAAATTTTAGCATGAAAGGGGGTGAATTAACCTGATTAAATCAATTAGGTTAATGGATGAAGATGATGTAATTAATTAAATAGCTAGGCAATTTAATCAATTAAGCGAAAAGAGGATGTGTTTCAAGAGAAAATGATGTTAGTATACTTGATTTGAGTGCATGATATCATTCAGGACATTTTTTAGTGTCTAAATTTTTCCCCTCTTTGAAGTGAGGTACCTGTTGTCTCGGTTCAAAGATTGACACCCTTTGGATTAAAAATTGTTGCTTAAATCAAAAAATAAAATATTCTAGTTTTTAGATTCCCCAATAGAAGGATTAAGTTGGTTCCTTGCCCCATCGAGAAATTAGACCAAAAAAATGAATTTTGGGTTGATTTCTCAATAAATATGAAAGGCTACTCTAGAGGTCCAGAAAGGCTTCAGGATGCGAAAACATGCCAAAAATATGAAAAATGATGCATATTAAGGTTTAGTTTGGCAAGATTGGTGAAAATGATGAAAAACCTTAGTTGCAAGGTTAAATTAGGGGGAAAAACCCTAATTTTCTAGCATAAATAGGTGAGGAAGGGTCACTTTCAATTTATTTGTGCATTCACCTTGAGGATTTCTTGCATTTTGAGCTCTGACCCTCTAGTGAAATGGTGCAATGAGTGCTTCCATAACACATTTCCGATTGAGTTCGAGAGTACCAGAGGCTTCTAGGTGTAGGACCACTGGTACGTGATTTGAAATTTGATTTGAAATTTGACTTTTTGATGCATTTAATGCCTTTTGAAATTTAGACTTTGGTGATGTTGCTCTAGAGCGATGCTATTTTGAGAATCGGTGATGCTAATTTGAATTTTAGTGACACATATGTGAACTATGACGCAGTTCACAATTTATAATTAGGGTTTTAGATTCTAAATCGTGACACACCTTTTGATTTGAAAATTAGGGTTAGGGTTTGCCAAAGATAAATTGTGATGCATGTGTTTTTAGCGATGCAACGTGCATTTTGCAATTTAAATTCCTCAAGCATCACAATTTAGAATTTGAAGTATAGAAACACTATCGTAAATAGTGATGCTATCATCATTTTGCAGATGAAAAATCTAAACTTAGTCAAAAAAATTGTGAATGTTTTACGTTGTGTGCTTCGTGGGTGCAAGAGGTGATCCCGCCTTTGATGTCCCGCGAGTACCGAGCCACAGTTTTGTCTAGAATTGGTGATTTGTCTGAGTTACAATAGGAGCACTTGGGGGAGATCGACTTGTGGTACGTTGCTTACATGCCCATCATCTGAACACATTTGGCCATGATGACAGTGTTGTGTGAGCGATGGCACATTGAGACCTCGTCGTTCCACCTTCCTACTGGTGAGGCGACAATGGCACTGGAGGATGTATGAAAGATATCACATTTTTTGATACATGGTGAGCACGTGATATATGATGTTGAAACCAAAAATGATGCATTCCATGAGGTGATGGAGCTAGAGGATATTGTTCTAGTCACTTTGTAGATTAACCTAAAGATGTACAAAGGTTGAGTGCCCACTTTTAGATTGATTGTTGCAACTATCATCTCAAGTTTGGTTGCTTCAGATCAACAAAGAAGAAGATTCAGTCTGGGATGGGGCCTAGCTTGGTAGAGGATTCTATTGTGGTAGACTCAGTATACATGGGAGCCAGTGATGTTGGCCTCTCTTTATCATGATATGAACGATTTCATATACTATGATGGTAGGGAAATCAGCACAAGGGTCACCTTATTGCACATTTGGGCCTAGGAGCACATTGTTGTGCTCCAATCAATTGTTCAGATGATGGATGTAGAGCTAGATGATCTTGTGGTCTAGAGGTATAGGGGTTCCATCACACTATAGAATACATGGCAGCTTGGGATTCCTTACTAGCGCATGGTCATCGATGATATGATAGTTTTCAGATGGAAAAATTGGCTTTAGATGCCAATGTGGTATGATGATGTACAATAGCTTTTATTTTCTCGACAGACTTGATACATGCAAGGTCAAGAGCACACCATCATAAAGAGGTACCTTCCAGATAGGGTGGTGAGATAGTTTGGGGATGGGTAGGATAGGCTAGATGAGGCATATGCTGCCATCTTCACCAGGTCATCACGAGAGATAGGAGTGTGAGGACACACTATCCTAACCCACAAGGTTGTTGAGGGATAGTTGGTGGCTCAACCATGGGCTTATGATTAGGGGCAGACAAATGCTCAAATTACACCTACATATGATGCATGGTTCACACCCCCTCACTAGTTGATAGATCTAGCAGGTGCACCTCCATGAGGGAGACCAAGAGGGAGGGGTGCAAGAAGAGGTAGCGGTTGGGGTAGAGGATAAGATGGTTAGGATGGATAGATCCCAGGAGCACCACCAAAAGATTAGCAGCCTCCTCATCATCCACTGATATAGCAACAAAATCCACAACAACCACCATGATCAAGGCCATATCCCCGTGATATTCAAATTCAACAGCTTCAACAATAACTATAGGTGGTGATGGATGAGAGATTAGTCTCGCCAACATATTTTGGTTATTACTATGGAGAGAGACCAGGCCAGGCAACAAAAAGTAGCCTTGAAAACCGAGAGAGACTAGGAGTGGTAGCTTAGATAGACTACCAAGATGCAGTTGGCTCAGGAGGTCAAATGATGCCAATAGCTTGAGACTATGGTATTTGTAGCTTAGGGGTGTGTTACTCGTCAAATTTTCACTTGAAATTTTTATTTTTTCCCTCTTAAATAAGTGAGTTTTGATTATGTCATGGATTCCATAAAATTTATAACCTAGTCGCGGCCCTGCCAAATTTCCTAACCAGGTCGCTAGGTTCTGAAGTTTCGAAACCACCTGATCGCCCAACTTATTTGTATCTCTCAAAGTTTCAAGTCTTATCTAATGATGTCCCATGTATTCGGTGTATTAGAGGTCCTTAAAACTATAGAACTTTTGATAGATGGTTATAAATTTCTATTCCTTAGCAGTGAAGTGACCTAAATAGGATGCTTGACTTTCAAAGTGTCATCTCATTTAATAAGTTATACGACACCTTTAAGGGGATTTCTTTTCATAAGTTTTAAAACACCAACTTCAGTTTTAAAATGTAATATTTTAAATCCTCTGAAAGGACAACTCTTAAATAAGGAGGGTGGTGGAACAAATTTAGAAATAGATTGACATATTTTTTAGAGAAAATAAATGGTCACTCTTTGTCGTCGAAGTTAAGTGAGCCTACATACGAGGAAAGGTGGTAGCATTTCTAAGTTTAGAGGTTTCTCAAAATGGTACTTCCTAGTGACATCATGGAATGGGAAGATGAACCTCTACTTGTCATGCAACCAGATTTGAATTGGCCTGAAGAAGAGTAGCTCTACATCATTTTTGAGCTGCATTCATTGGCATGGAAGGAGAAAACCAGTTACATCGAGTACAATAGGGTGATTTTTGTTTTAGAAGAAGAAGAATAAGGCGATGAACTTCACAATTTAGTCATGTAGATGCAACTAGAACTATATAGAGTTTCGGCACCGCCATTGGTTTAACCACATGCATGTAGTCTTTTGTGACATGTAATGATAGTGCTTCATCTAAAATTATTTCCATTTCAAAATCCTTCTTGATTCCAATTGTTTTCAAGACCATTATTTTTGTAATGTAATAGTTTTGGTGTACCTATATATATGGGCCTTCGAATGTAAAAAGGAGGGGGGTCAGTTAGCTTTTAGGGGACATAGTCTTATGGTATGAGAGCTTGAGGTTTTGAACTCAATTTTGGCATTGAAGAAATAAAGAATTTTTTTTTTATCTATGTATTTGCTACTATATTCTTTTGATTACAACTTAAATTTGAATCTTTGTAATTAATCTTCTTTGTGTGCCTTTTTCTATGATATTATGTTTGTGTTATCTCTAAAGCTTTGAATTTGGATTAATCCACCCGTAAAATGAATTTGTTGTTCATCCTCTTTTGATAGCATTCGTGAATATGGGATAAGTGAACTTTACATCATTTATTCACACTTTCTTTAGCTTAAGCATCAAATTATCGGTTCTATTTTTATGGATATGAGTAGGTGTTAGTTACCTTTCCTACTTTCTGGTTAAAAGTATACCCAGTGTCTCTATTCATTGCACATTATTCAAAGGTAGCTACGCTTTGTAAAATAAGCAAAGAGCACTTGCAGTTATCACCACAAGTGACACTGTTGGTCAGGTTATCATTTGTGTGGGCCAGAGTGAATTAATTAAAATTACAAATATGTTAACCAATAGGGCAGACAATGTCTACTAGATTATATAGAGAGGCTATGACTGAGGTGGCATATTATCAGATGCACTACCACAGGGATGTCCCACAAGAATTTAGACAACTAGATTACTCGTAGAGGAGTGGGGCACATCCTAGGGCTGAGGATTAGCTAAAGAGATAGCCTGGTGAGGGGAGTAGCCATCAGGACTAGCTCACTTATACAAAGACACTTTTTGATGGTTTCCAGATTCTTTATACATATATACACTCATGGGATCCTTTTTGATAGCCTCATGAATATTGTATTTTTCATCAATATACATACATTGACTCAAATATTGTACCATTCCAGTCATTTTTTGATATATATATATGAGATGATACAGATTCTTGATGTGATGTTTTCTTTATTTGATGATTATGGATGTATGAATGCACTGTGATATGATGTGATATGCTTATATATGTTTATACGATATGTGATGATATGAGATGTAATGCAATGCAATGGATGGATGTACTTCTTTTTCAATATCATTTCATGAAATTTTATGGGATGGATGATGTGATATGCAGATGGTATGCTTATGCAAATGATATTAATGTATTTCTTTTTGTGTATTTTCCTATGCATATTTATGAGATGATGATGTGCATATGGATGTATGGATGGATACATATGTGCATGCTTATGATATGATAATGCGATTTAGAGTTATGATATGTGATGCAACAATTTAAGATGCTTAGAATAACAAATCTATATTATTTGTCACAACTTAAATGATGATGCAGGATGTATGTTTTATGATATGCTATGATTATGAGATGTATGCATGCTGATGATTTATGGATGTAGGATGGATGTATTGATGATGTTTTTTCTGACTGTCATGATATCAGGTTAGCGCAAAGAGAATATAGAAGAAACAAGATGATTTGACCATTGATTTTGATGATTTCCTCAATAGATCCAACAAGTCTATGCCATTCAATAAGAATACTAAGGAAGAAGAAACCTCCTATGGTTGGTGTGATCGATGGATTAGTATGGGTCGATTACACTTGATCCATGAAGAATCAAATCATAACAAATCCACTAACGCAAAATATCAACAAGATCATTCAAATGAAGATTAAACTAATCATTCATCAAACTAAGTATTCTAAACTATGAAAAAATTTAAATGTCTACTCTAACCCATTTGAAACTTATCCCGTTGTGAGATTGGTGTCTGTTGATGTGAAATGATGACCCTTTCCCAATCCCATGGATAAATGATTTTTCCCTAGTTAGTTTTATTGAAGAAAATTGATGCAATAGTTATGAGATGTGTATGAAAACATGTTTTAATCTACATGAGAATGATTTAAGCTACTTTAATATGATTTGATGCTAAATGATGAAGATATGCTAATGCTAAGCTAGTATGAGTGGATTTTAAACTAAAAGATTTAAAACCCTAATTAATAAACATGCTAAATAGATGCATTATGCGATCATGGAAGCTCAAAACTAACTAATGCAATTAAAATGAACTAAAATATGCTAAATGTGTGCTAAATATGAGTGTGAGTGTGAGTGTGAGTGATTTCAACAACATAAGTTTTCTTTCAAAAGATGGATCCATTTGTCTCCAAATAGTGATCTATTTATAGGAGGACAAATGAGAAATGGAGGGTTGAGATAGAAAGGCTAAACAATGGTCAAAGATGGAAGAAGTTGGAGGCATGGATCATGGATTCTCATCAATGGGTGAGAATGAAAGATTATATTTAATCAAGGGTTCTCATTCCTTCAAACAAGAACACTTTTGACATGTACAAGAGGTCAAAAGTTAACTTGCACAATAAGTTACAAGTTAACTTGCACATGAAGCTAAGTGAGAATACTCCCTTTTTTAAATGATTGCAGGAGAGAGAATATTTTTTGGAATATTCTCATGGGTGAGGAAAAATGACATTTTGCAAATTAAAAAAAAATTATTTGTGCAAAAAGGGAAGGAATATTCCATGGGAATATTCCCCTTTTGGAGGAATGTGCAAAGGAGGAATATTATCTTGCAAGTCGAGGGAATTAGATTTAATTGATAATTAGAAAATATTAATTATGCAATTATGGGATTAGAATAATTAAGATGACATTCATTAAATAAAATGATTTAATGAAAGGGGAAGGTGAAATGATATTTAATTAAATACCTTAGGGTCATTTAATTAAATAAGAAGATTTAGGGATTTAAATTAAATAGTTTGATTTATTTAATTTAATGAGACAAAATGTCAGCGTGAAAGGGGGTGAATTTAACCTAATTAAATCGATTAGGTTAATGGATGAAGATGATGCAATTAATTAAATAGCTAGGAAATTTAATCAATTAAGCAAAAAGAGGATGGGTTTCAAGAGGAAATGATGTTACTATACTTGATTCGAGTAAATGATATCATTCAAGATATTTTTTAGTGTCTACATTTTTCCCCTCTTTGAAGTGAGGTACTTGTTGCCTCAGTTCAAAGACGAACACCCTTCAAATTAAAAATTGCTACTCAAATCAAAAAATAAAATATTCTGATTTTTAGATGCCCTAACGGAAGGATTAAGCTGGTTCCCTTCCCCTTCGAGAAATTGGGCTAAATTTTTGAATTTTAGGTTGATTTCTTGAAAAAGATGAATGTTTGCCCCAAGGGTCCAAAAAGGCTTTGGGATGCGAAAAACATGCCAAAAACGTGAAAAACAATGCAAATTAAGGTTCAGTTTGGCAAGATTGGTGAAAATGATGAAAAACCCTAGTTGTAAGGTTAAATTAAGGAAAAAACCCTAATTTTCTAGCATGAATAGGTGAGGAAGGGTCACTTTCAATTCATTTGTGCATTTACCTTGAGGATTTCTTGCATTTTGAGCTCTGACCCTCTAGCAAAATGGTTCAATGAGTGATTCCACGACAGATTTTTGACCGAGTTCAAGAGTACCAAAGGCTTCTAGGCATAGGACCACCGATATGTGATTCAAAACCTGATTTGAAATTTTACTTTTTGATTCATTTAATGCCTTTTGAAATTTAGACTTTGGTAGTGTCGCTCTAGAGCGACGTTATTTTGAGAATCGATGATGCTAATTTGAATTTTAGTGACGCATATGTGAATTGCGATGCAGTTCACAATTTAGAATTAGGGTTTTAGATTCTAAATTGTGATGCATATGTAAACAGTGACACACCTTTTGATTTAAAAATTAGGGTTAGGGTTTTCCAAAGCTAAATTGTGACACATGTGTTTTTAGTGATGCAACTTGTGTTTTGCAATTTAAATGCCTTAGGCGTCATAGTTTGGAATTTGAAGTTGTTGGCCTTGCCATTGCACCAAAAGATTGACCTATCAATGCCCAATATAAGCATCAGTTAAGATCCATGAGAGGCGGTTAAACCATGTCGCGAATCCAAAGGGAGATGTTGGCGGTTAGTCCAACAATCCCCCCCTCAGTGTCACCCGAGGGGTTCAAACCCGTGACCGACTCTAATACCAATTGTTAGCCTTTCTGTTGCACCAAAAGATCGACCTGTCAATGCCCAATACAAGCATTAGTTAAGATCCACGGGAGGTGGTTAAACCATGTCGTGAATCCAAAGGGAGATGCTGGCAATTAGTCTAACAGAAGTATAGCAACACTATCATAAATAGTGACGCTATTGTCATTTTGGGGATGAAAAATCCAAACTTAGTCAATTATTTTGTGAATTTTTTATGTCGTGCACTTTGTGGGTGTAGGAGGTGATTCCGCCTTTGATGTCCCACAAGCACCGACCCATGATTTTTTCTAGACTCGGTGATTTATCTAAGTTTGGGGGATTTCCCTGTGGTACATTGCTTACATGTCCATCGTACGAACACATTTGGCCATGATGAAAGTGTTGTGCGAGTGATGACACAACGAGACCTCGTCATTCCACCTTCCTACCGTGAGGCAATAGTGACATTAGAGGATGTGTGGCAGATATTGCATTTTCCAATACATGGTGAGTGTGTGATATACGATGTCAATGTTGGCTATGATGCATGCCATGAGGTGATGGAGCTGGAGGACATTTTTCTAGCCACTTCACAAATTGACCTTGAGATGTATAGAGGTTGAGTGCCCAGTTTTAGATTGAATTTTGCAGCGATCATCTCAGGTTTGGTCACTCCAGATCGACAGAGCAAAGGGTTCAGTCTGGGATGGGGCATGGCTTGGCATAATATGTTTTTCAAGAAAAATCAGTATGCATGGGGGCTAGTGATGTTGGCCTCTCTTTATCATGATGTGCACAGTTTTGTATATTGTGATGGTAGGGCGATCAACACAGGGGTCACCTTTTCGCACATTTGGGCCTAGGAGCACATTATGTTTTAGACTTTGTCACACTCTATTTTATAGGAGAGTGGTGAGTTGCATTTTTAAATTTTATTTTTGATTCCTTGTTTCAATAAGACTCTCCACACCTATGCATACATATGGTTCAGTAGTCAAGGAGAATAATAATCATAGTAGATATAACAGATAGATATGTTTATATAGTTTTTCTGTTACACAACAATACTCTTGTTTTCAGTTATGTTTTTATGAATAAGATATCCTTGAAGATCATTATTAGATTATAAAATATTGAGTTATGCAATGAAGAGATTTTTAGTTATTATTATGGTTAACTGATTTAAGAAGCTATATTTGAGTTTATCTTATGGAGACAATCACTTGAGAAAGGGCCACTCAAGGTAACTTCTCTCCACTTTTTTTTTACACATTTATTTTTGTTGTCATAGTAGTTACCTTCATTATTACATTATCTTAATCAAATTCTTTATGTTGTGAATGTGAATGAAATCATGAATAAGATATTTTTTTGTATTTCATGCTTTGTTTGTTTCATGCATTATCCTCCAGAGTGAGTCAAAGTTAGTAGCACTAGTTAGTTACAAATTTTAGTTTAGAAAGTGAACTAGTCACAATATTTATCTATAAGTACTCATAGCAATAGTTCCAAATTCAATTCTTTTTACTGTTCATCAGTTTATGTTTTTCCGACATGCGTAAACACCTGTACTATGATGATATAGGTAGTGTAGAGTCTCTGAATACACATACAATGCCAACATCATCATAATCTTACGTTAGGCTTGGTTGATCATTAAATGAAGTTTTTACAAGGGTTTAATGGACTATTCAATTAGGTACCCCTCTGAATTGTGTGGCCTTACATTTTTGGCACCATTTTCGGGGATGGTGCTACATTCAAAGATTCATCTATGTTATTTTAAGCTTTCTTAGTTTAAGTATTTTGTTTCCAACATTAGGAAAATTAGGTTTTATTCCATTAATACTAAAAAAAATTATTAACATTGTGTAGGAGCCATTGATACACAAAGTCACACCTATTGTATATGGAGGCAACAAGATGCCTTGGGAATATTTATCCCCTCGTCACACAAAGCTAGAGAAGATATTGGTGATCGTAGTGATCAAAGTGAGGGTATTCTGGAAGAAGAACTTTCCCTTTCACCAACATCCACTACAAATATAGAGGAGAGTTGCCAAACCATGGCTAATGTAGTGGTGGAGGACCCACCAAAATGTGTAACTTTTGAGTTCCCCATTGCTAACCGGGAGAGGGAAACCGCATTGAAGAATATACATCCTTCAACTTTTTTAATCTTCTATGGTTTGGTTACTAAGGATCCAGATACCTTCTTGTTTGAGTTTAACATCTTGTGTAGAAGTTATGATTACACAACAGATGCACACAGGCTCAAACTATTCCCAACAACCTTGAAGGATGTTAACTTAAGATGGTTTATGGGTTTGGGAAGAGATGTTCTATATTGGGATGCTATGAAGATCTTGGAGAAATACCAAGACTACTGTAGAGGAATTGACAGAAGAAGAGATGGTATTTTCAAGATGTCTCAAAAAGAAGATGAACCATTGGAGGACTATATAGAAACGTTCCAGTTCTTCTTATAAAAGAATCCAAAAAACAAGCTTTCAAAATATTCTCTAAAGTTAGTGTTTTTAAGAGGATTCAATGATGATTGCATGGATTCCCTTAAACTTATTAGTTCAGGAGATGTATCACAATTTCCTTTTGAAGAAATCTGCAAGGTTTATAGGAACTATTTAAGGACCTTTACGAAAAGGACTAAAGGGGATAGAACATCTTCCATCAAAATGATATCTAATTAAATCTCTAGAGTGAAACTGAGTAACCTATTGTCAAACATGAAAGAAGAAATCATAATCCATTTGGCTACCCAATTAGAAACTCTAAAAGTGAAGAAAAAGAAAGAGGAGGTGCTAAATATTGCCCTAACTGGAGTCAAAGAAATGCTAATTTCAAGTGTAAAAGAGTAGCAAGTATTTCAGAGGAAAAACTAAGGAAACCATAGTTTCAATCACTAGAGGGTGAAGATGGACAATTTGTATACATTACACAAAGGAGGAAATGGCAACCAAGACAAGGTATGCCTCAAGATCCTTTGGATTTCAATACACCATTTCTAGTTAGCAATCAAAATTTCTCTATTTAGAACCCTTAGCCTTGGGAAAACACACAAAACCAATGGAAAACTCAACCAAATTGGAACCAACAACAAAAAAACATGTGGCCACAACAAAACTTTCAAAGACCTAACTGTAACCCTCAATGGCCATTATAGAAAAATCAATGGAAACCTCAATGGAAAAAATCTAGCAATGGAAAAACCAAAATCTAAATTACCAACAGCCATAGCAACAATCCATCATGCCCAATACAAAAAATCCATCATCTCTGCCACCAAGGGAACCTCAATTTCCAACCCAACCTACACCTAACCCAAATAGCAAGCCTATTCAACATGCCTACACTAACAAGGTTATTCAATACCCTACTTATGGGGTAGAGGTGAGTGATTTCCACCTCAAATCAGGGTAAAATTTGGTTAGGCCTTCATCCCCTTAAATCACTAAGTTGGTAGATGAGGAAACCTCAACAAAGACCTTGGAAAACCCACCTTTGGAGCTTGAGTCAAATTAGGTTAACTAAACTAATTCAAGTCTAGAGCCTCCATTCCCTGAATGATTAGTTGTTCAAAAACAATAGAACCAAGTTGAAACTGACCTATTAGGATAGCTACTATAAAATATTTATTCAAGTCTTTAGGTAAATTGCAACACCTTTATTTATTTTACTCACAAATTATATAGAATTTGAGTGGACCATAGAATACCAACACTATTTTGAAGCAGTCAAGACAAAAATTGACCAAAGCACCTGTCTTGAGAGGACCAAATTGGACTTTGCCTTTCCACATACAAGATGATTCTAACTTTGCTATATGATTAGTACTTGGACAAAAGGAAGGTACTAAGGAGTATGCCATATCACTAGTACAAAAACAACAATATGTGATTGAAAAAACTACTAAAAATTGCTTATAAATGGTTGAACATGGTCACGTCACCAATAGTAGTTTATTGCCAGTCATTTATAATGTGACTGAATTGATGACTAAACCTTTTTAAGTCATTCAGTTGGTCTATTTGGTCATTAATTTAGTCGCTCGATTGATCGATTTGGTCATTGATTTAGTCATCTGATTGATTGAATTGGTTGTTGATTTAGTCGTCTGATTGATTGATTTGGTCATTGATGTAGTCGTTAATTTGATTGATTTGGCAGTGTGTTTATTCATTAATTTAGTCATTTATTGTTTTAAACTGGCCACTTATATAGTCATTTTTTATTCACTGGTATATTTATTCATTAACTTAGTCATTGATTGTTGTTAACTGGTCACTTATTTAGTCATTTTTATTCATTGATTTTCGTCCATTGGTAGTGTATTTAGTCATTAATTTTAATCATCATTTTGATCAATTTGGTAGTTTATTTAATTGTTTTTGTTCACTGATTTCTGTCAACTGGTAGGTATATTGATACATTTTTTATTAATTGCATAATCAATATATATAGTCATGTTTATTTACTAATTTTTGTTAGTTGGTAGTATATTTAGTCAATTGGTAATTTATTTAATTGTTTTTTTTCACTAATTTTTTCCTATAAGTGTTGGAAATGAGATAATTCTTTAATTGAGGTTTAAACAAATAAAAACGTAGAAAAACATAATCAATCATTCATTTGCACATAATGAAACAACTATTAAGAAGGAAAAATACTAAAATTTTATTGAGAAAACGTGTTCTTACAACAGATACAAAACAAAAATGTGTCTTTGCTTTAAAAAATGTATTGTTGCAAAGTGTGTTTCTCAGTGCTGTGACTAAGAAAACTGAGTTACAATGCCTTTTTTCTTATGCAAGATATTACAATTTGATGAAAATTCTATGATGCAATTTATTTTCAATTGCACATACATGTATGTTGCACTCTCTACAACTTTTCCTCTTCTCTACACCTCTTTATCTACTCTGTGTTTACTTCTTTTTATGCACCCCTATTCTTTGTGTCTACTGCTTACATAGCAACATATCCCCCTTCTATAATGGACCAATTTGAATAAGTGAAACCCAAACAAAAAGAGAGAAACATAATCAAGGGGTTTTACATTATAGGTGCAGTAAGATAGAACATTCTCTGTTACACTCATAGAATGTACACCCAAATCAGGTTCTCTAGTTTTTGTTTAGGTTCAACATATTCAGGCTCAGTACATTCTCTATCCACAGCTTCACTCTCCACACTCTGTCGTTTCTAACCCTTCTTTTTCTCTTCTACACTTACAACTAACACTCTATCATTTTTTTAAAATATTTTAGTGGCCACCATGTGAAGGTCCCTTCTTTCTTTTTCAAGTGGACAACTCCATCTATTTTTTCTGGATAAGGAAGGGGTATGTTACTTGTGACTTGTAAAATACTTACATTTACATCTCCTATTCCTTTCAATTTGACTTTATGTACAATAGATAGAGAGTGAATCCACCCAATGCCTGCAACAACACCATCAAATGGATCCAACACCTCAACTTTATCCCCTTCTTAGAGTTTATCAATAAATGTCTACAAAAACAAAAATAATGCACATTATATTGAGATATAAAAAACACATTATATTGTTTTTGACAGTTGTATGTAATATCTTATGTCTTGGAACAAATTAGTTTTTGTATGTGCTTTTATAAAACACTATATTAGAACTAAGCTCTAAGCTTCCATATGTAAGTTATATGTTCTCCCTTATTTCTATAATCTATGTATACTAGCTGATTATAGTTCACTACTATTATAACTAGCTTCTATCAAATAGGTGATGATTACCCTTCTTTACATAATAAAACAACCATTACTTGAATAGTACTTACTTGCATGCAGTTTCATAGCACTCACCTCGAGTTCAGAATGACTACCACTATGAATATCATGTGCATGCTCATCGAGTTCATCATCATAATTTGCACTATCAACATCATGGCAAACATGAAGTTATACAACTTTGTAGAGAGTTCTATTGACAGGGCCTTTTTTTCTTTTTGTCCTACTTTCTTATAATTTCTCTACATCATGTGGTTTGATCATCATACAAAAAATAATATAAGTCAAGTAAAGAATTCAAAAGCTATAAATTTTTGTCCAAAAGAACATTTTAAACATGAAGAATGTCAAAACATTGGGACATATTAACTTACAACTTAAATAATGCAAAATCTATAATTTTTTGTCCAAAAGAAGAATGACAAAATATTGGGATAGATTAATTTACAACTTAAAGAATGAAAAAGCTATAATTTTTTGTCAAAAAGAAAATTTTAAGCATAAAGAATAACAAAAAATTGGGACAGATAACTGACAACTATTATATTAATTACCTCAACTTTGAAACAACTAAGACGATTGTGATGTGTATTCTTGTCCACTTCATCATTATCAATATCGACGACTTTGTTGACAACATGAAGTAATTTTTGTTTTCCTATTGCTTTGAAAAAAGTTCTCTACATGTGGTTTAACCATTGTGCAAAAAAATATACAAAGCATTCAATAGTCAAGTAAAGAATTCAAGCTATAAATTTGTCCAAAAGAAAATTTTCTGGATCACTCCAACAATAAAGAAACTAGGTTAGATTCTCCTCAACTCAAATTTCAATAATCTACATATTAAGATGAATTTGTATATAGAATTTTCAAAAAAGAAGAAATGAGATCAATAGAGCCTCTTACCTCATTTGAATCCATGGATTTATGCTCATTCCATGTAGAAACTATAGGTTTAATGGAGGCAGCCAACTGTGAAACTTGTTGACTGAGACCGAATATGCAACTCACTACCTTTTGCAACCCTAGTTCATTTGAGATGACATGATCTACAAAGGCTCCTATTGGGAATTGAACATATGGCTATGAAATCTTTGTTGATGAACTATATTTCCACTTCATCCCACTCTTACATTTACTAGCATCTAGTGCTGCCATATAATTGACAATATCTTCTACACCTACTTCTCTATTACTATTTTCCACCTAAAATACAATGTCAATTTCAAAATATAGTTAGTTCAATAAAAAATCGAAATAAATAACACAATGTAAATTGAACCAAAAATCCATACACTTACTGCAAATTCATCCTTTTTGGTGTGCAACCCACCTTGACCAAATGTATATACAGCCCTCACATTATCTCTTGCTCTCTTGCATTTGTTACTCTTTGCCAAATATTCTTCAGAATGCATTTTTCTCTCAATTCCTCTCACTCTTTAGGAGATAGAGTGGATTCTAACCTCTCTTTTCCCTCCATGATTATTTTTCTGCAACTGTATCTATAATTTTTCATCAAAATTACCATCCTTTTCTTGTAATATTTTATAGAGATTTTTCCACCAATCGTATCAAAATAATTTTCCATTTTTTGTATAACATTTTCCATGGCTCATGGATCTTTCTCTGTAAAACTTGATTTGAAAATATCCAAATGGGCCCTACATCTTACACCCAACTCAGTGGACCACTTTGCAGCATTTGGCCCAATGTGCTCACCATCTCTCGATACCGCAAGTAAGAATGGCTTCTTTCCTTCTAATTTTCTTTATTTTGCATTCCTCTTTGCAGATCTATACAAATCTTGACTCAATCTTTGTCTTTTGACATAAGCATCCACATCTTCTATTAGATTACCACTACCAATATTTCTAGCTGATCCACTAGTTCCATCAAACATTCTAGATGCAATAGGTGCACTTTGAGGAAAAATAGATGCAAGCGGTCTCTCTTCATGACTTTCATTAACCTGGACTTCATGCTCTTTGGCCACATTAGGTGTGGCATGAGTAGGTAGATCAATATCAATCTCCATAAATTTCACATCAAGCGCATCCCTTAATGTTGAATAAAGCATATGTAGACCTGTTGTTCCTTTTCCCTTATGTTTTTCAATAATCTCTCTTAGACTTAGTGGAGACTGATGCTATATCATGTTGCACATCACCATGTGCTATATCAAGCTGCACATTACCATGTGCTATACCAGGATGCACACCATCACAACTATTGTTTTCACCAACTGTACTTGTTGAATCACAAATGTGTCGGCTTCTATGAGATGGCGACACTATATCTTTTCTTTCCTTTTATTTTTTCTTCGCATTTCCTTTGCACTCTTTTTCTTGCATATGAAACAAAAAATATCATATTATGTCTTATATACATAAATCTCTTGCCTATAAAATTTCCTTAAACACTATTAAACAAATAATATACTACTTACCGGATTTACAACTTACCTATTTGGCAAACCAAGACACAATAAATATTCGTTATTCTTGGCCACTTTTTCTATACAAAAGTTCTCATAAACTATCACTGGAATTTTAACATTATGATCACTATCATCTAATTTTCACATTACAGTCCTTTTCCTCATTTCCCTAAAGTCCAAATAAACAATAATGTATAAATTAGCAACTTGAATCAGTAAAACTTTATTGAGTTCATAAGTTGATAATTGTTGACTTTCCAATCCATTGATAATTGCAAATGGAAACTTAAAATAGAATTCAATTTATAGATGAAAAAGAATTTGCAGTCAAAAACCAAGAACATGTTTACAATTATAGGTATCAGACAAATTTTCCTTAGGGATATATTCACAAGAAAAGTGTAGACATGTAAAATTGACCTAAAATCATCTTGGAATGTCTCAGAACATGTCAGAATCATCTCACAACATCCCATAATGTCTCAGAACGTCTCGGAATCATCTCGTGATGTCTCAGAACATCTCAAAATTATCTTGGAATGTCTCAAACTATGTCAAAATCATCTCGGAATGGTCTCGAAATGTCTCAAAACATCTCATAATCATCTTGGAACATCTCAAAATCATCTTGGAATGTCTCAGAAAATCTTGGAATCATCTTGAAATATCCTGTAATGTCTCAGAACATCTCGAAACATCTCGAAATCATATCGAAATGTCTCGAAACATCTCAAAATCATCTTGGAACATCTCGTAAGCATCCTAGAACATCTCAGAAATAATATTGGAACATCTCGAAACATCTCAAAATTGTCTTGTAAGATATCATGATCATCTTAGAATGTCTCGAAACATCTCGAAATCATCCGGTAACATCTCAGAATCATCCTGGAATGACTTGAAACATCTCAGAATCATCCCTTAACATCTCAGAATCATCCCGAAACATCTTGGAATCATCTTGCAACATCTCATAATCATCGTGCAACATCCCAAAACACCACATCAAACAACATCCAAAACCCTAATTCCTCTAGTAATTGAATAATACAACATTATTTAATTAATTCAATTTTTCATCATTTATTTAATAAAGTCCTATAAGCCCTAATTCTACTATTAATTAAATAAAACAACATTATTTGATTAATTCACGTTTCATCATTTTGACTAATTAAATAAAATACATTTATTTAATGAAGTCCTAATCTCACTTTATTTCATCTTGATTGATTAAATAAACATTAATGATTTAATTATGTTGCTAAATCACCTTATTCCCCTAAGTTGATTAAATTATTAAAGCATAATTTAATTACAACACTTTCCCTCCAAATTTTGAATAATTAAATCAAACTATTCAAATCAATTATCAAAAATCAAATCAAACTAATGCAACTTTTTTTGCAAAATTCAAACTTGATTTGCACGTTCAACTCCAAAAAATAATTATTAATTAAATCAATTAATTCATGTTCCTCACCCACTTTCTAATTGAGCAAATTACGATTGCTGACTAAGCAATCTAATTTGTTAACTAATCAATCTAACTTGTTAATTGAGCAATCTAAGTTGTTAACTAATCAATCAATTTCCTAACTAAGCCATTTAAATCCTGAATGATAAATCTAAAATCTTGATTGATCAATCTAATCCCTGACTCGCCAATCTATTCCTCAATCACACAGATTGTGTAATCAACTTTGCACAATTTTCTTGTGTCTAAATCCTCTCAACATATTTCAACCGCTGATCTGGATATTCTCCAACACAATCCTGATTGTCCATTTCAAATCTCATTTTCTATCTAACAAACCTCTTTCCTCACAAAAAGGATCAGAGAATCAACATCATTGGCACAAAAAATTACTACTGACGTTCACAACCACCATTGTTAGAGCTTCAACACCATTTCTTCGATCAACCAACCAAGGCATCATTCTTCAAGCTTTTGCACATGAACTATGGAGGCTTCATAGTGATAAGAACAACCCAACATCAGACAAATACACTCCACTGTGGGATGGTAATGATGTGCTTATTATTTAAATTTAGTTTAGTAATCATTATATTTCTTAATGTATTTTCAATAGCATAGTTTCATTTTGTATCTATAGGATTAGATCAAGATTTAATTGTTTTGAATTGGCTCAAATTCTCATTTCAAGCATGTTTGATCTTGTTTGCATCTAATGTTTTTCCCCCTCACACATTCTGGCACACCTAGTGGGACCCTTTTCCCCTACACTAACATTCGTATGAGCTATTTTTGAAGTTGCAAGTCCCAGAAGCGCACTTGAAGAAGTTTTCACGCATTTCCTAGAAGAATTGTGCACTTGACTATCAATAAAACTATACACTTGCTATGAGAAGTACGCATCTACCATGGGAACTATGCTTTTGCAATAATATCCTCGCATTTGCTTTAAAACCCTTGCATTATATTTTGATAGGGGTAGCATCTGCTTTCAGATTTGAGCATTTGTTTCTGACAGGGGTGCTTTTGCATTTTTTTCTAAGCAATTTCTCTAAAACCTAAGCAGTTTCTCTGAAAGACAAGTGCACGGATCTTGCACTATTGTAATGAATTTATTTGCTAATGTTTTCTTTTTTTTGAATGTGTAACAGGTACTAATGGATTTGAATGCAGGATTCAAGTGACTTTTTTTTTTTTGTAGGGAAGACGACTAGTCAGAGATTTCTAGATCCACAAACATTTTTAATTAACTTAGGAAAATTTGATTTTGGTGCTCTAAAAGGAACAACACAAACTCACATTTGGTTTTGGTGTTGTTGAAATTGAACCATTTCTGAGCTTTCTTAACTTAGGAAAATTTGATTTTGGTGCTCTAAAAAGAACAATACAAACTCACATTTAGTTTTGGTGTTATTAAAATTGAACCAATTTTAATATTTCTTACATTAGGAACTCTTATTTTGGTGCTCATAAAAACAACAAAAAAAAACTTCAATTTTGGTGCTTTAAAAATGAACACATTTCATGTACGTTTTCATAATTAGGAACTTTAATTTTGGTGCATAAAAAGAATACAAAATGATTTCCATTTTGTTGATGCACACTCGTTTTAATTTTATTGACCAAGTTAAAATGAGGACCAATTTCTTAGAAACACTCAAGTTTGGGGCTTAAAATGAACAAGTTATTTCTTTTGTCTTGCACCATTGCTATCTTAAATGACTGATATCCTGAAAAACTTAATATTGGTACAAATAAAAAGAACAATTTATTTATGTTATTCACATATTTTGGGGGATAACACCACTCGAGGTGTTTAAAAAGAATCAATTACCTATGAATTTTTCATTGTGCATTCAATGATTGGAAAGCTAAAGTGTTTTATCTTCTCCCCTCACACCTTTTGGCAATCTTGGGTGAACGAAAAAATATTTTTGAGCTTCAAATTTTATTTTCAAGTTTTACCTTAAAGAGGGGGCTTGCTTTGAGACACATCCCACGTTGGAGAACTCATTGCAAGTTCTCAAAGAACGTTTACTAGTGGGATATATCAAAGGTTGTGAAATCATAAGAAATTAGCTTTAAGCCATGCTGACAATAGACTCCACCTAATCCCATGCCTTAAGTGGAACGAAAATAGTTAAAGAGATTTAAGTGGCTACTGGGTGAGTATTATATTTTTGCATTCACAGTTATGACTAAGAACCAAATTGTTAGAAGCCACCCTATTATCCAAAAACATTCTTTGAAAGTGGTGCATTACAATTTACTTCTGAGAAGTAAGTTGCCAAGTTTGACTATAGGCCCGCACCATAAGTTGCTTGTAAAATCATCTCTTCAGAGCATGCAGCAAACCTACCTAAAAGAATGGTTTCTAACCCGTAGGGTTGTAATTGCTTGTTTTTGTTAAACTCGCCAAATACATTCAAAATTATTTGACATAAAATTCTATGATTGATTTAAAGAAAAAGAACACATTCAAAAAACACTAAACAATATGGTTGAATCACAAACCCTTTGATTTAGTGCATACTTGTGAAAAAAGCCTTATGTTTTCACTCCTTGAAAGGGTTTTTCCTTAAAGGTTTCTGAATATTTTTGGATTTTATTTCAGGTTACTTTAATCAAAGTAAACATTTGGGAACTATGGCTTGGGTGTTGTGATTTTGCAGCTTAATCTATAGACATGAAGGTCACATAAGTCCATGCTTGTTGAGTTAGTCCAAGTGTTGTTCTATCACTTGTCATATACCAAACACAAAGAAAGTCGAGAGAGTTGTTTATAGGATCATTGTTCGAACCAAACAATTGGAAAGCTAGAAGGTCACATAAGTCCCTCATCCATTATTTCCATCCTAATTAAAAATTAAAATCTAACAAACCATTTGGATCATTCCTTGACTCAGACATCTATGATATCAACAGTTACTTGGGACTCGTAGATAGTACAAGTAAGCTTTCCCACAACATATCCTCTAGACAAGGAAGTGGAATATCGAACCTAGTTAAAACATTTTGATTTTCAAAAAGTAGTACCATTCAAAAATAGCACTAAAACCCTAGGGTCTTGAGCTTCGTAGCAACCACCTCAAAACACCATTACACCTTATGACCATCTAGCGACCAACTGCTCCAATTTAACAACTGGACCTTGTAGCATTGATCCTTCAACCTAGTTTCACATACATTGAAGGTGAACAAAACTGACATCATAAGCAGTTTGAGAACCTTCATAATTTAGAAGAATGAAACACCCCACCAATTTCTCATTGCATCGATCATTTTAGACAAAGAGGAAGAGAAAGAAGACATAGCAACTAGAAGACCCATGTTACCACCACTTGTGTGGCAATAAATATCCTCTTTCCTTAATGATCTCACAAAAAATTAGAATCCCCCGGAGAAGATCTATAGGTCATCATTTCAAACTTAGGCATCTTATTCCAAGAGCTTTTAATAAACACCTTTTAGCACTACACCAAAATGGAATTAGGTTGGTGTACAATGTCTACAAATGTGTTTCAAGGAATAACCTAGACTTGTATACATTCTTTTTCAATCAAAACCCTAGGATTTTTCATGATATGGAACTCCTCTAGATGATCTATCACACAATAAAAATCCATATGGGAAGGTCTACGTCTCACCATTGCAAACGTAGGTATCATAATTCAAAGTTCAGTAGGAAGTGGGATTTAAAACTTTATCACAATCGTAACCTCTTGCTAAGAAACTATTATACTCAAGCTAGGAGGAATTGAACATGATTACATACCCAAATCTATCCTCTTATTTAGGATAACATTGGGTCTTTAGGATTTGATTCAACTAGAGAGTTCAAATATTACACAACTCTCCCATAGGGGACCCAAGTTGTTTATGACAACCACAAGTTCATAGCATAGGAAGAAAATGGAAGCAAGCAAGAACAACACCAAAATCCCACCAGCAAATACCATGAACAATGAAATATCCCATGGGTTATAGGCCAAGCAATCTTGAAACTCCTTAGAAGAGACAGGTGTACAGAGACACCTTCAGTGAGGAAGAATTGAACCACAAATAGAAGGAGGTGGTAGAACAAAACAACCGGGATCCAAATAGAGTGGTTGTAGAGGAGGTAGATACTGAGGAAGAGATAAATGAGGAGGAACTATTTGAACATTCTAACAATCCCAAGGTTCTCAAACTAATGGACATGTTGAGAAAGGACCCAAACTCCTATTTCTTCAAGTTAGCACAAAGCGGTGCTAAATTACCAGTGGACTTCAATGTAGAGGCTCTCAAAGATCCCAATCTTATTACCTTAGGGGTAACTCAGTTGTGAGACAAATAACCCAACTCCTAGAGATTCCAAACATGTCATATGTGTTCTCACAAAATAGTGGTCAACCCAAAGAGAACCCCTTTTTCAAAAAACCAACTCGGATTGAACAAGCAGTAGTGGCACAAATGTATCAAAGAGGGCCATCTTAGTATGAACCTCAAAAAAAAAATCCACCTCCTAGAAAATATATACCTCAGAACACTTCAAGTGTCGACCCTTCCCAAGAAAATAAATACCATCAATAGGTTGGAACATAGGGCCCCCTCTAAACAATCAGTACCACCAACAAGGTGGACCACATGGTCCCCCTTCAAACCAACAATACTATCAATAAGGTAACCCCCCAACGCATCATCAGGGGAACCTTCATTATAGTCCTACCCAACAAGGTGTTCCATAGAGCACCCTTCTTCAGTCATCCCATCAAAAAGGTAACTCACCAACACATCATCATTAGAACCTTCATTATAGTCCTACCCAACAAGGTGTGCCACAAAGCACCCTTCTTCAGTCATCCCATCAAAAAGGTATCTTGCAAACACATCATCAAGGTAACCTTCAATTTAGTCCTACCTAGAAAGGTGTTCACAAAGTACCCTTCTTCAGTAGTCCCATCAAAAAGGTATCTCGTAAACACATCATCAAGGTAACCTTCAGTTTAGTCTTTCCCAATAAGGTGTGACATAGAGCACCCTTCTCTAGTTGTCCCATCAACAAGGTATCCCCCAAATGCATCATCAGGATAACCTTCATTTTAGTCATTCCCAGCAAGGTGTGCCACAAAGAACCCTTTTTCAGTCATCCCATCAACAAGGTATCCCACAAATGCATCACCAAGGTAACCTTCAGTTTAGTCCTTCCCAATAGCAAGGCGTGTCCCAAGGCACACTTCTTTATTCATCCCATCAACAAGGTAACCAGTCAACACATCATCAGGGAAGCCTTCAGTATATTCTCCCCAACAACAAGGAGATAACCCTCCTTACACACAACAAGGAGTTAACCCTCCTTACAATTTTTATAGTTACCAAGGTCCTGTACCTTCATAATACCTTATATATGACCAAAACCTAGTAGGGAAACAAGGTTATTACACACAAGGCCTGCAAACACACATACCAAAAACAAAGATGGAAATAAAACTAGATGTCATCACCCAACAAATAGCAGATATGCAAGTAGGAAAACAAAAGAAGACCTACACTCTTCAAGAAATTTGTCTATTCCCATTCAATCATTCCATCATGACACTACCCTTTCTAAAAAACTTTGAAATAACCAGGTTTGACAACAAGTATAGAGGGAAAGGAGATCTAGTAGAGAATGTACAAGACTTCTCAGTATCATGTATGGAGGTACACAAAAATGATTCCTATCTCATGAGGCTCTTTCCATGCAGCCTTATAGGTCATGCTATGGAGTGGTTCACCCATCTACAACCAAGAATTTGAAATTTTGATGAGCTATCTAGAAATTTTATAATCCACTTCTTGTTTAACATAGATTAAGATGTCACCATCATAAGTTTTTCCACAATAAAATAGAACCAAGGAGATTCCTTTACCTCCTACCTATGATATGGAGACACAAAGCAAGTTGATGAAACTGGCCCATTCCAGACAAGGAGTTGGTGGATATTTTCATCACAAATGTCCTACCTGAAATAAAATTATAGCTCACTATGCTATGTCCTATAGACTTTGATGAAACAATAAAAAATGGGTTACATATTGAGAGAGACCTCATGGGAAGAGGAGTCCTTAAAACAAACAACTCAAAAGATAGTCCCTTTAGCTCAAATTAGAAACCTAAAGTCTGGGCCAAAAAAAATAACATCACAAACAATGGAGTGGTAGACGTGAGAGCAATATGGAATACACAGAACACACATCAAAACAAACCATAGGTGGCACAAACAAGCTATGGTCCCAACAAAACACAAAGCAACCAAATTACCTATCCCAAGAATAACCAGGTTGTAAACCAACAAAAAAATCAGGGAGGGAAATAGAGGTAAATATGATCAACCCAGGAGGCAATTCACAGTACTAGGTGAGTCACTTGAAATAGTCATGCACAAACTAGTACAAAAAAACCTCATCAAAATTAACGATCACCTAGACTATGAGGAATCTAGATTTAAGACACCATAGTACAATGATAAAGACTTATGTAAATTCCATAAAATCAAAGGAAACATGACCAACAATTGTATGCACCTCAAACACATCATCTAGGACTTGATAAAAAAAGGGGATGTAGACATTGAGCATCATCTCGGAAACAAGGACCTTCAAATATACTCAACCCAATCCCAAACCACGTTAAGAGGAATGATAAAGGAAAGGAACAAGAGTAGCACAATGCTAATTACATGTGCTCTGACACGGTTTTAGGAACCCTCTCACAAGTTGATGACAATAGGGAAAACGTAGTAACAATACAAGGAGGAGACAACAACTACAATATAACTACCCATCAAGAAAGAGTTATAATACAAGGAGCCCCTCCCAAACCCACAATCAAGTCACCAAGTGACTACAACATTGTGGAATAGTTAAAGAAGACACCTACCCTAATCTCAATCATAGAGTTGTTGAAACTATCACCTGCACATAGGGAAATATTGGAAAAATCATTGGAAATGTTAGTCCCTAATGACCTTGATCCTAGTCAATTTAGAGCCATGGTTGGAAAGATCTCATCAAGTAATTATTTAGTCTTTTTAGATAAAGATCTACCACAAAGAACATTCCACAATCAAGCTCTATACATAGAGGTTGGTGTTCACAAAACCATGGTCAAATGAGTATTGATAGATAACAGTGTAGGTTTAAACATCTATACCTTAAAATTAATAAAATAGTTGGGGTATTCTGACGACATTATTGACAAAGGTAAGAGTAT
This sequence comes from Sequoiadendron giganteum, assembly GCA_007115665.2. Taxonomy (NCBI): domain Eukaryota; kingdom Viridiplantae; phylum Streptophyta; class Pinopsida; order Cupressales; family Cupressaceae; genus Sequoiadendron; species Sequoiadendron giganteum. Next base: position 495,807,657 of record CM021102.1, on the reverse strand, counting down.
CACCACAAGGGCCTACGATGATCTGGAAAGAAATTATGAAGGAACAGTCAAGTTGCCAATGCAGATACTACCAAAAATCACATAAACTACTTGTCAAGTATTGGACCTTGAGCTATTGTACAACCTCCTCCTGGGATGCCCTTGGATCCATGAATTTCAAGCAGCCCATTCCCTTTTCATCAATGCATAAAGTTTCCTCATGAAGGAAAATAAGTAGCACTATATGCCAATCCTAAGCCTTTCCATTTTTGTGCAAAGTTGGAGGAGAAGTACAATAAAATCCAACATGTGCCTAGCAATGATATATCCTTCCATTCCTTTTCTTATGTCGACCCTTCCATGCTTCTTTCAACCTCAACCAAGAACACATCAAGTGAGAAACCCAAAATGGAAGCCAAGATTCAAGTAATTGACAAGGGTAATGGGAATTACCATTTTAACCAAGCATTCTGCATTGGCATGCTTCCACCAACACCCAGAGGATATGGAGGTCCAAAAGAGATCAAGAAAGTTAAAGTGATATCCAAGCCCATGATATTTACTAGATGGGGAGACATGAAAGATGAAGAAATATTTGAGGAGGAACAAGAAGAACCAGAAAAGCCACAACCTATTTTAATTGATCCTAACACTAGAGGTTATCAATTAGTTAAATAGATGGGATACAATGGAACAGGTGTTCTTGGGAAACATAAACAAGGCCGATCAGATCCTTTCATAGTGGAACAAAGGAAGAAAAATATGGGGCTAGGTTATAAACCAAAAGACGTGGTTATTCCAAAAACCAAACGAACCTCTTGGAAGAAAGGAGAAAATTTTGCTAGTGTTAAGGCATTGGATATCTATTAGATCACAAACAACGAGTTACCTGTCAAAGACTTATTCAATAACTTTAGAATTTATAGGTTCCCTCTCTAGTTCATGGAAACCATTCCCAACATCTATTACCATTCTGAAATAGACTCTAATGAATATGAATGGGATTCTCCTTCCTTCATCACCGGGTATGATTCCCCCACTTCTAGTAATGAAAACCTAGATACCTAGTGGGAAAAAGACACCAGAGCCATACTAACCCTTTCACCTACTTATGTAAGCTTTGTAGACCAAGATGATAGTCTCCCACTCTATTACCCATAACTCATAGATTGGGATCAACAACAACACACACTTGTTTTGGATCAATTCTAGAATGATGAGGCAATTGTAGAGTTCATGGGACTTCGAATAGATATACCAGCTAGAGATCATAAAGCAGGGTTCATCATGGAGCTCGAATAGGAGACATACTTTGGTGGAGAGATTGAATCTTCCAGTCACAAAAATGAAATACAAAACGTAAAAATATGATCCTTTAGGGAAAACCACACTGTGGCTCTATTGGATCCAAAAAAGAGAAAAAATAAAGGACGCATCAAAATTTGAAAACCTCCTAGAAGCAACCAAGGATGGAGGGTTCAATCTCCCCATATTAGAATATCAAGAAAGATCAACACTCCTAGTAGAAGAAGCAGAGTCCATAAATTTTGGTACAGTAGAGGACCCAAAGATAACATACCACGTAGCATCACTTGATCCTGAGGAGAAGGAAAATTCCATAGCATTCATCAATGAGACAAAGGTAAAATTTTCCTAGACTAGATCTGACATTAGTGGTACATCATCTAGCTGTAGTCCCTGGAGCAAAGCTTATCAAGCAAAAACTCAGAAAAATGCATCCTCAAATAGCATTACTGGTAAAGGTAGAACTAAAGAAACTACTAGGTGTGGGAATCATTAGACCCATCGACTATCAAAAATGGATATCAAATCTAGTACCAGTGTCCAAACCTACTGAGGGAATAAGAATATGCATAAAATTCAGAGACTTGAACAAGGCATTTCCAAAGGATGACTTTCCATTGCCAAGCATCGACGTGATTGTGGATCTAATAGCAGTGCATGAGATGCTATCCTAAATGGATGGTTTCTTCGAATATAACTAGATAAATATCTCTCCAGATGACCAACATAAGACATCATTTACTTGTGCTTGGGGTACTTTCTACGGGAATGTAATGCCTTTTGGTCTAAAGAATGCAGGAGCAACCTATCAAAGAGAAATGGTGACCATATTCCATTATATGCTACACACAATCATGGAGGACTATGTGGATGAAATTCTAGCAAAGTCAGTCAAAAGGGAAGATCACTTGACAAACCTAGCAAGGGTGTTTGATCAACTTGAATAGTACAATCTAAAACTCAACCCTAAGAAATGTGTGTTCAGAGTAACATCCAAAAAGCTATTGGGGTAGATAATTTCAAGAAGAGGGATTGAAGTGGATCCTACAAAGGTAAAATCTATAATAGAGATACCTCCTCCAAAGACACTAAAATAGTTAAGGAGCCTACAAGGGAAGCTACAATCCATCAGGTGATTTATTGTTGGTAGACAAGTGCCACCCTTTCACTTATCTCCTACACAAGGACATCACCTTCAAGTGGGATGGGAGATGTGACCAAGCATTCCAACAAGTCAAGGAGTACCTACTTACTCCTCCTGTACTCATGCCACCTATTCCAAAAAAGGAGATGATACTTTATGTGTCTACCACACAAGTAGCACTGAGAGCTCTCTTGGCCCAACTAGATGATAACAACAAAGAAAGGGAAGTCTACTATATCAGTAAAAAATTGGTGGGATATGAACTAAACTACTCAACCATTGAAATACCATGCCTCTCAGTCATGTTTTCAACACAAAAGTTGAGACATTACATCTTAATCAGAAAGGTGAAGCTGATTTCAAAAGTAGACCCACTTAAATACTTACTAGAAAAGGCAGCCCTAACAGGTCGAATAGCCAAATGGGTGATGATCCTAAGTGAATTTTATATAGAGTATGTGGATAGGAGAGCTATCAAGGGACAAATCATAGCAAACCAACTGGCCGAAGATCCCATAGATGATCTTAAACCTATCACGGTGGATTTTCTAGATGAGAGTATCTTGATGATAGAATAGGTAGGCTAATGAACTCTATACTTTGATGAGTCCCATACTCAGCATGGCTCTAGAGAATTTATTCTATTTCTCACACCACAAGGAGATAGTATACCTAAGGCCTACAATATTTCATTCCCATGCACAAAAAACATCTCAAAATATGAAGCTCTTATCATAGGGCTCAAAATGGTTATTGAAGGGAGAATAAAAGAGCTACATGTCTTCAGAGACTCTCAGCTAGTAATCAGACAAGTGAACAATGAGTACCAAACAAAATATGACAAATTGCTACCATATAAAAGGATGGTGGAAAGATTTAAGGAATACTTCATCAGAATAACCTTTGAGCAAGTTCCTCAGATTAATAACAGAGCAACTAATGCAATGGAAATAATAGGCTCATTGCTTGATATTCCACATAATGTGCCTAAGTATGAGTTCCTCATAAAAAAGCTACTCGTGCCTGCATTCGACAATCCGGAATCAGAAATGGTTTGTGTTGTTATTGGTCCTAACTCCCCATGGTACCAAGATAATTTTGACTATATCCAGCACGGTATCATACCACTTGACCTAATGACCACTCAAAAGAAAACCTTCACTCATAGAACTTCCCGCTTTATGATCCTAGGAGAAACCTTATACCATGATATTCTAGATGGTATGTTACTCTGATGTCTTAATGTAGAAGAAGAAAAAACAACCTTACAAGAGGTACACGAAGGTATTTGCAGATCCCACTCTAGCCGACCTAACCTAGTCCAAAATCTACTCAAAATAGGATACTATTGGCCCTCCATGGAGCAAGATTGCATTCAACATTCTAGAAAATGCCAATAATGTCAAGAACATAGTGATCTAGTTCATGCACTAGGACAAGATTTGAGACCCATCATGAGACCATGGCCTTTTTTTCAATGGAGATTACAACTGGTAGGTAAGATATCACCTGCTTCATCTAATAGGCACAAATTCATTATCACAACAAAATAATACGTCACTAAATGGATAATGCAATTCCTAAGACATATATCACTGGAAAACAAATATCAAAATTCATTTTGAATTATCTCATTTGTAGGTATGGAATTCCACAAACAATTATAATGGACAATGGCACCTTATTCAAGAATCAAGATGTCTAGGAACTCTGTTCCAAATTCTCTATCCAACATAGATTTTCCACGCCCTACTATCCCCAAGGAAATGGTTAGGATGAGGAATCTAATTAAATAATCCTAAAAATATTGAAAAAACATTGTCAATGCCAGTCGTGATTGGAATTTGTAGCTAAACCCCAAACTTATGGGCCTATTGAACCAGCATTCACACACCTACTAGTGCCACACCATTTTATTTGGTCTATGGATCAAAGGTTGTATTACCTATTGAGGTCAAAATCCCCTCATTAGGAGTCTCATTAAAAGGCATGGTCAACAACAAAGAATACATGGTATCCAGACTAAATGAATTAGAGCTCCTAGATGAAAGGCATTTGAGCACATTAAACCATCTGCAGGTTTATCAGAATCAGCTCAAACAAAGATATGACAAGAAAATCAAAGAAAAACACTTTTAAATTGGTGACTTGGTCCTCAAAGAGAATTAGAAGATACAACTGAATCAAGATGGCAAAGGAAAATTTGAACCCAACTAGTTAGGCCCGTTCATCATCATAGCAAGTTATGGCTCTAAGGCATATCAGTTAGCTACTCCTGAAGGAGAACCTCTAGCCAAACCGCTAAATAAAAACCACCTCAAGAAGTTTTACACATGAAGCGTGTTAGAAAATCCCAAAAAAAATGGAAAAAAATATGAAAAAATCAAAAAGAAAGAAAAATTGTAAAGAGAAATAAAATGTTCTTTGAGTGAAAACCACTTTGTGGTGCTCCTAGAATAGGTACCATAGTGAAAACCTAGAAAACAGACGCTATGTTTGAAAAAAACTTTCATCATTATCTATCGGTACTTTTTCACAACATCCACCCATCCATTTCATAAAATAGTGTATCCAACCATGGCTTGTCACTAATTAGGAAAGTCATTTTATTAGGGGAAACTTCCCAAAGCTGGTCGTGGATTAGATCTTACAACATCCAATCATGGTCATAAAAAAATAAAATTAAAAAATACTAGAAAATCAAAAAATCAAAAACATGCAAAAAACATCAAAAACAAAACATCATTAGGTTATTCCTTCACTCAAAAAGTCTAAAATATCAACATTTGCTTGAACCTCACAGCTAGTTCAAGTAGATTTCCCACAACATATCCTCTAGACATAGAAGTGGAATATCAATCCAGATTATCAATGTTGTTTATCAAAAAACAATTCATGATTTGAGTCAAACGGTCGAACTACATGGTCTTTGCGTGTACAACGTAGGCAAGGCTTATCTTTGGTGAGCCCCCGAGGCCCTAGGTTAGTCCCTTGAAAACAACAAAAACAACATCATAAAACTTAAAAAATCAAAAAGACCCATCCCATCATCAAAATCTATAATAGACATTTCACCCATAAAAAACAAATTGCCATCCTCATATGTTGACAAAAAAAACAAACAAAGAAAGAAAAACATCAAAAGATAGAACCTTAAAGCAAACAATCACAAAAAGTTGATCGCAAAACAGATGGAAACAAATTTGAGTATCAACTACCCATCTTTTTGACAATTCACCAACAACATCCTGAGATATGCCTTAACAGATCCATTCCTACGATAGAAATGATCAACAATGGATAATAGTCTTGAAACCCAAAATAGATATGGCAAGTGATACTTCAACTTTTTTTCTTTTCTTTTTTTGGTCTTATTTTTATGATTTATCTTGTTGACTCATTCCCAAGATCTCTCGAGGATGTCCATAAGGATTTAGAGAATAAGGAATGGGGGCAATTGAGCGTCATTTCAATTTTATGTTTGTAAGATATTTTTTAATACCATGGCGAATAATTGCTTTATTGAGTATATGAAAGTTGTGTTGAAACAATTCGTGAAGCAGTTGTATGTTAGGTGTTCTATACCTCTCTATGTGACTAGTCCAAAAATTATTAACACAACCTAGCTATATACTTTAAACAAAGTTTTTGTATGTCTGGTATGAGAAAAAATACTCTTTTTTTGTAGAGTCAAATTCCACGTAATAGATACAAAGTCACCTTGGTAATTCATACCCTGGTGCATTGTATCTATTTTCTATATCAAACAGGATTGTTCAAACTGTGAAGTCTCTAAAGAAAAGCAAAAGCAACTCATGAACTACTAACAACATCATATTTCTATCCATCATAAATATTTCTACTAGCAACATCATATTTCTATCCATCATCAATATTTCTTCTAATTAACATCATATTTCTATCCATCGTCGATATTTCCTCTAACTAACATCCATCCTACATAGAAACATCATTGGCACCATATACTACATCCATAAATATCTTCAATACAAATCATGATGATAATAAACTAATGAAAACATCATGTCTCATGTATGGGGCATTCATTCATCACATAAACAACATATGAGACAAAGTATGATTCATTCATCCACAACAAATTCATACATTAGAAAAGCACAAACAAAAACATATATAACATACATCATCATATATCGTCATCACATAAGCATAAAATGATGCTAAATCAAAGAAGGTATATATCATATATCATCATCAAAAAGGGAACATATCATTAATACATCATCTATAGTGACACAAGTTTGATAGGATAATACAAAATCATAACATATGTAAGAGGTCTCGACTAGATTGATGAATATATATATATAACACATGTCTACATACAACATGAAGATCAAGTACCCAAAAAAAGTAAGACCCTGACATGAAAGATATGACACTATAGACCACCAAAAGGATTTGGCTATCTCATAGAATGATCACCTACACCTATACTTGCACCACCACCGCCACCATCACTCACAACACTAGGCTCTCCAAATTGTGGACGTCAAGCAGTCCTAGGAATAGTGGCATCATATAAGGTCTGATAATAGGTGGACATTTGTAGAAACTAATCTTGCCTGGCTCACATACTATCATGCTTTGCTAAGAGATTATCTCTCTTTGTTGTAAGAAAAATTACTTGAGCCTCTGTTGCATTTCATCAATTGCTCTCACTATCTCGATCAACCTTCAAAATGTCTACTTGAGCCTCCATAGCCTGTCATCACACTATCTACACATCTCTAGCAATATCCATCTAATCTAATAGTATATCCCCATCCCTAGCTGGTGGAGGAGGACTCAAAACCTATCTATGACCCTACGTAAGAGGCACACACTCATCCTAACCACCCTGTGCCCCATCACATTGGGCTCGACCCAACTACTCTATGAGAACTTTAGTGCACTATTGCTCCCCATGAAGACCTATAATATCTGCTCTACCCACAACAAGATCATCCTTAGAATCGGTGAACCTCAATGGCTTACATCATGCCCACCACTCATCATAACCAAGAGTAGTATCTAGATCTTCCAAACCAACTAACCAACCCCAACTAACTAGGGCAAGCTATCTTAACTCAGAAACAGCAGTATCTATATCTGCCTAGAGACCCCATACACGGACCTCCTAAGTGGTCTGACCGAATCGAGCCTCATAAGCATTAGGAAACCACCCCCATCTCTCTCCGAACTAGCAACATACTCAGTCTAGAAATTAATGCTCTATCACAAAATGAGAACGTCCAATCAACCAACAGGTATGTTGGTAGTAAACAAGATGATCATAATCGTTTGGCCAAACCTCATAGCCCATTTAAGGTCTCCACACAAAACTTGGCATCTCATTGAACACATGATGCCAATAAGGAAGATCTCTAGGCAAGGTGTAGTGTATGAAATCCCCATAACGATAAGATTACGAATCATTAGGAGAATGATCTTGTATCCCGTCTGGCCAAGTAACTGCAATATGCTCCCATGCCCAAACATGCAAAAGTGAAACACCTGCGGAAATAGATTTCTCACCCCGATACACAACCTCATGCATATCTTTGTAAAGATGAGCCAGGAGACAAGTACCCTAGGAATACCTCATACCATGCTTAAGCATATTCTCAATACATGCACCCCAACCCACAAGAAACCATCAACCTCTCCTATCAAGAATATCTAGTCCTAAAATTAGACCACATAGTACAAGTGAAATAGGATTTGCACTACCAAAAAACTCAAATAGACCGACCTCTGGCTTACGCAAATCCAAGTGTGCAACACCTAGCATACACTGCATGGCACGAGTACTACATTGAACATGATAAGTAACAAGCTCACCATGAAATTAAAGGTGAAGTATCCTCCACACATCCTCAAGACTATCAATCACCTCTCCTGAAGGAAAATGAAATGAGGAAGTCTCAGAATGCACTTCTCCACAAATGCAGTCATCATAGCTATGTGAGTCCTAATAGGAGGCATGTAACAAATATAACATAGTCCAATGGAATCAAGAAAGTCTCGCTCCAACACACCAAAATGGGAAATCACATCAAACAGGTGTTGAGGACATCTTTCCCTCAGTTGCAGTGGTTTGAGACTCACCTACAATCATTATAAACTAGGATGTTAGTGTTTCACTCTAAACATATAGGGCAACACAAAATGGCACAAATCATGATGAAAAATGACATTTAGGATGACAAGAAACCACATTCCAAGGTACATGGAAAATGCTAAAAGCAAATACAGGAGGAAAAGTCAAATGCAAGGTTTTTGAGCAAATGCTCATAAAACACCAACCAAAAATGAGATTTTCAGGAAAGTGTGAGATTTTAGGTCAAGGCTAAGGAAAGAAGGGTGAGGTTTTCAATCAAGGGAAAGATTCTTGGTCAAGGGCGAGGTTTTAGGCTCCAGAGCAAGCAAAAACAAAGTTTTTGGTCGAGGGTGAGGTTTTAGAGCAAGTGCATGAAACAAAAGCGAGGTTTCTAGTGAAGTGCGAGGTTTTATGGCAAGGGTGAGGGTTTCATTGTCAAGTGCAAGGTTCTGACCTAGAAAAGGCAAGGAAAATGATGCAGATGCTCAAAAATCACCAAAACTTTGCTATTGACTTGAAGAAACTTGTACACACATAACAAGAATGAAACGAAACAAAAACACAAAGTAACAAGGTACATACCTGGGCACCAATGCTTGAAGGTCATCCAAACTCCTAAACAAGCTTAGAATGAATTGGGTCTCCCTTAAATCTCAGCATTTCTCCTTGACAATTGATATAATGGGAAATCCAAAGACAAGAATTAGCAAAAGGATCAAAGCATAAATGAGCTAATTATAGGACTAATTATCTATATGAAATCTCAAGAAAACCCTATTTTCATCTAAGAAACCCTAGTTTTACTCAGGGAACCTTCCTAATTTCAAATTAGAAGCTCTCGAAAACATCATAATGAGAAACGAAGAACCTATTGATCTAATATTTTAACCAAAGTACATCAAAACTGAAATACAATAGTGTCAAAGCCTGACCTCAAAACTTAAATTTTTTTTTCAACCTCTCAAGGGGGCAACATAGAGTCCTACCATCATTCTATGGAATGTTGGGGCATAGTGGGGCATAATTTGTTTTCAAAAAAAACTTGATCTTAAAAAATAGAATCTTTGAAACAAAGCAACCAGTACTTTGTATCAAAGAGGGGAAAAATGTAGACATGTAAAATTGACCTAACACCTATCACACACCCCGAACAACATCAAACAACATTGAACATCATCCTGCAATAGCTCGTAATGTCTCGAAACATCTCAAAATTATCCCATAATGTCTCAGAACATCTCAAAATTGTCTCAAAACATCTCGAAATGTCTCAGAGCATCTTAGAATCATCTCAAAACATCTTATAATCATATCAAAACATCTTAAAATAATCTTAAAACATCCTGTAATGTCTCAAAACATTTTGGAATCATCCTGTAATGTCTCGAAACATCTCGAAATGTCTCAGAACATCTCAAAATCATCTCAGAATGTCTCAAAACATCTTGGAATCATTTTAGAACATCTCAGAATCATCTTGAAACATATCACAATAATCTCGAAATGTCTTGGAACATCTCTGAATCCTCTTGAAACATCTCAAAATCATCTTAGAATGTCTCAAAACATCTCAAAATTGTCTCAAAACATCTCAAAATCATCTCAAAATATCTTGAAACGTCTCAAAATCATCTTAGAACATCTTAGAAGCATCTCAAAATGTCTTGAAACATCTCAAAATCATCCCACAACATCTCAAAATTATCCCAGGATGACTCAAAACATCTAAGAATCATCCTATAGCATCTCAGAATCATTTTGGAACATCTCAGAATCATCATGCAATGTCTCAGAATCATCCTACAATGTCCTGAAACACCACATAAAACAACATCCAAAACCCTAATTCCTTTATTAATTGAATAATACATCATTTAATTAATTCACCTTTTCATCATTTTTGACAAATTAAATAAACTTCATTTATTTAATAGTCCTAAAAACCCTAATTCTACTATTAATTAAATAAAGCAACATTATTTGATTAATTCATGTTTCATCATTTTGACTAATTAAATAAATTACATTTATTTAATGAAGTCCTAATCTCACTTTATTTCATCCTTATTGATTAAATAAATTCCAACTATTTAATTATGCCACTAAATCACCTTATTCCCCTAAGTTGATTAAATTATTAAAGCATAATTTAATTATGACACTTTCTCTCCAAAATTTGAATAATTAAATCAAACTATTCAAATCAATTATCAAAAATCAAATCAAACTAATGCAACTTTTTTTGCAAAAGTCAAACTTGATTTGCACGTTCAACTCCAAAAATGGAATTAGTTAATTAAATCAATTAATTCATATTCCTCACCCACTTTTTGATTGATCAAATTACAATTGTTGACTAAGCAATCTAATTTGTTAACTAATCAATCTAATTTGTTAATTGAGAAATCTAAGTTGTTAACTAATCAATCAATTTCCTAACTAAGCCATTAATTTTCTAACTAAGTCATCTAAATCTTGACTAATCAATCTAAAATATTGTCTAATCAATCTAATCCCTAGCTAGCCAATCTATTCCTTAATCACAAAAATTGGCAATCAACTTTGTACAATTTTCTCATGTCTAAATCCTCTCAACACATTTCAACCATTAATTTTGATATTCTCCAACATGATCCTAATCATCCATTTCAAATCTCATTTTCTATATAACAAAACTCTTTCCTCACAAAAAAGGGATCAAAGAATCAACATTACTTGCACAATGAAGTATCACTGACATTCACAACCACCATCGTTAGAGCTTCAACACCATTTCTTCGATCAACCATCCAAGGAATTGTTCTTCAAGCTTTTGCACGTGAACTATGGAGGCTTCACAGTGATAAGAAGAACCCAACATCAAGTGAATACACTCCACTATAGGATGGTAATTTTGTGCTTATTTTTTACATTTAGTTTAGTAATCATTAGATTTCTTAATGTATTTTCAATAGCATAATTTCATTTCGTGTGTGTAGGATTAGATCAAGATTTAAGTGTTTTGAATTAGCTCAGATTCTCATTTCAAGCATGTGTTGATCTTGTTTTCATCTAATGTTTTTCCCCCTTGCACAAAAAGAACTCATAAAAACAAAACACAAGTAGGATGAAGGAAAAACATAGTCTAGTTCATCATGAGGTGTGTTAGAACCTTAAAATTTTGTAGTTCCACCATCACAATTAACCTTGAGCTCCATGACCCAAGCCTTGACCCTTATATTCCTTTTTAATTTTGACTAAGCCTCCCCATTGTAAACAAAAATATAAATTTTTTAGGTCTAACTGACATTGAAAAACCTATACAAAGCCAAAAATTAATCATATATAGCTAGTTAAGCAAACACATGTCTAACTAAAAACATTCCAAATCCTTTAACAGTTTGTTACTACGATCCCTCAACAATAATTTGAACCCTTGGTTTGCTGGTGGTGTGTAATAGACAACATGAAGATATTTACTACCATACCGCGAAAGTTATGATGAGGTACAGTTGGGAAGTATGAGAGAATTTAAATACATCATAAACCGCCATACCGCGAGAATGTAAAATGAAGGGTGCGGTATGGTGGGGTAACCCACCATCCCACAAGGAAGATCATAAAGGCATGCGATAGGGTGGTATGAACCACTATACCATGGAAGGATGTGATGAACCATGTGTTATGATGGTAAGCCATATGTGATCATTACCATAGTACCATGGGTTAAACAAGTCAACCTTGCGGTATAGAGGTAAGGATCCTACTACCTCGTAGTGAAATGCAAAGAAGCATGCAGTATAGCAATGTATACCCCTCTATCCTATAATAGTTATAGAAAGTGGTAGTGATAGAGTGGTATTAAATGCACAAATCACATCAACCCTTTGATCTTGTAAAATTAATGGTGCATATTCAAAGTCAAACTATGAGAAAAATATTTGGTGTAAGGTTGATATTAATGTTGACATGACTGAGCTCAAAAGCCATTAAGCCAATAATTCAACATTCTCTTTGCACTCATTTGCAAAAATTATCATGCAGGGAGTTGGGAGTTTGAGGAGGTTAAGCTTTGCAACCATCGTAACCTAAGTAAGTGCACATAACTCGTTGTGAATTAAGTTTTACGAGTACAAGATTGTTTGGAATTCTACATTTCAGAAGTATAGGAGAAGTAAGATAGTTAAACTATGAATTAAGTTTTATGAGTACAAGATTGTTTAGAATTCTACATTTCAAAAGTATAGGAGAACTAAGATAGTTAAACATCATGCCGCCCAAGAAGAAAGAACCTAAAACTAAAAATGAAGAATCTAAGGTTAAAAAGAGGTCCTCACCACAAAGGTCATTACAATAGTCTATCTTAGATATACTCCCTGAATCAATTGATAGAGGATTTAAGAAAGTTTTTAAAGATGTGGCTCATGGTTGTAGAGATGCACTTATCCCTATCTCTGGGTGAGAATTTTTTTGGTACTTTTATGACAAAAGGGTGTTGGCAAAAGACACTACAAATTTTTTTTGGTGTTGTCATTGATGGCAACCCTAGTTGGTGATTGGATCCACACGTCATCATTTGAGCATACCAGCAATTAGATTGAAGATAGTCAAGGAAGAATAGAGCATCTGACAGTTTTGTGTTCATCGATTCACATGAAGATTTTCTGTTATTATTTTGTGTTGCATATCTCAAGGAATTTTTTTTGATCTATGATCTCTATTGCTATTGAATCTTAGTGGCTCGTATTGATCCGTGTGTGAGTTAGAAGATCTGGTTGATTAATTTCATGTTTATCATTACAAAATCCGACTTGGTGAATGTAATATGTTTCGAATACTTGAGAAGTAATTGTTTAAATATTTTTGTGTTCGTACACACTGATGTTGATCATTTCTATGCTATAGCTGACTTTGGTTGATGCACATTAAGGACTATCCATGGATTGAGTCAACAATTTGCAAATGTTATCATATCTTGTTGAAGCTGACATGTTGCCATTAAATTCTTAGTCGCGGATATATATAAGTGACTGTTCATAGCATTTTGATATACGGAGAAGGTGTGTCAATGTGAGTTGCAAATATCAGAAGTGTAGAAGAGCGATTATGCACAATTTCACTTGTGCATTAAGGATTTTGTGATGCGAGTTTGAGCAGAGTAGAGCAGAAGTGCAAAATCAGTCAAAAGGATAGAAGATCGATTGTTGAGCTTAACCAAAACTATAATCAAGCATATGTATATGCTAATCTCTCAGTTCAAATTTCTTAGATGGATTTAATTTGATTATCTTTGTAATATAGTGAGTCTTCTTTGAGTAGTGATCTCTAGGAAATGTACTTGAATGCAAGTGCATTCCCCATATTGTAAACTTCATTTTGAGTATACTCAGATCATATTGTGGATTGGCCATCCATCATGGTTTTTCCCCTAATAGGGTTTCCACGTAAAATTCCTTCTGTTATGGTGTTATGGTTGTTTGTTTTATGTTCATGCATATTTATTTTGGTTAAATATTATAAATGCTTGAAGGATCAAATTAATAAAGTTAAAAATTTCAGAACACTGATTCACCCCCCTCTCAGTGTTGCTTGTTTCCAACAATTGGTATCAGAGCTAGTTCCTCGGAAGAAGTCTAACAACTTGGGGAGATCTTGGAAAGCGTTTCAATGGATTCAAGAAGTTGTCAACAACAACTTTTGGTGGCCCAAGATGATCTTGACCAGTCAAAATCTAAGAACTAGGAATTGTAGGAAAGTATTGAGAATGCTGAAAAATTCATTCAATCATTAAAATAAAAAATCAATAAGTCTAGGGAGAAGAGAAGGGAACTCTATGATCAGATTAAGCACAATGATGGTAAAAGCATTGAAGATGAGCAACTAAGTCAAGCCTTGAAAGAGAAGACATAAGAATGTGAAAAGCTTACCAAAGATAATATAGTCCTAAAGCATGAGATGGAATCTATCATGATGAGGATGACCAAGGAGATTGAAGATAGAAAGAAGAATGAAGAGAAGCTTGCATTGTCCTTAAAATAAAAATTTAAAGAATGTAGTTGATTGGAAAATGAATTGGAAAAATCTAAAAACAATGAGGAAGTGATGAAAAATAGATTGATGATCTCAGAGATGAACTTGCTACTACAAATGAGTACAAGGAGAAGTTCAAAGTTAGCTCAAACAAGCTTGATGAATTGATTAAAAATCAGAGGATTGATGGTGACAAGTGAGGTCTTGGTTATGAAGAAGGAGAAAGTTCCAGATTCGTACAAAGGAGATTTAGGCAAGGAAATTAGATAAATAGAGCTGGAAGGAATCTGGTAAGACAACCTAATGCTCAAAGATTCAATGGTTACTGTTTTACTTGCAATAATTTTGGTCAAATGGATTCTCACATTAGAAGCAGGATGAATCCAAGTGGTCCATCATTCTCAAGGCAGTGCTTTAATTTCAATAAGTTTGGTCATAAGTCAAATGAATGCAAAAATGTGATGAAAAAATTTCATACAGATGTCAAATGTTATACATTTAGTAGACTTGGCCATATTTCTAACCAATGTACATCAAGAGAAAATTAGTGGAACAATTGGTCTGGATAGAGAAATGTTGTGTGCTATAACTGCAACAAATTTGGTCACATTGCTAGATTATGTTGGAACATAAAAGGTATATTAAATCAAAACATGCAAAAGGATGTTAAGGGAAAAGGAAAAGTCACTACAGATGTGATCAAGAAGAAAATTTAGAAGAAATGGGTGAAGAAAAGTCCCTCTAGTGAAGGAAATGTGCTAGCACCAGAATCTACTTTTTGTAATTCCTCCGGGAATTAGTTTTAGGCCTTTGGCCTAGGGGGAGTTGTCAACAAAATATATTAACCCCTTGTCGGTAATTAACACCGAGATGTAGATAAGTATAGAAAGTGCATAGATTATCTACAGATGTCGTTGAATCTATTGGAGAAAGTATTATGTGGTATTGGAGGTCCATAGAAGAATTATCTTTCACAACGCATGGAAACAGGGTAACCGAATGAGTTAGGGTAAAAATCATTTATTGCGACAAAAAGGGGAAAGTGCGCAAGTGATAAAAGGTCATTTTTATCTTTCATTTGTCACTTTACATTTTGAGAAAAATAAGTATGGAGAGTTCTAAAGAAAACTTTGGTGAAATGAGGCAAAATTCAAGTGCAAAGAAGCTTTTAGCAATCAAACTTCGATCTGACGAAAAGGTGTTTATCGAAAAAACCTATGAATTTGTGAATTGGTGAAAATGGCTACTCCATTGGTAGTTGAGTTCGAGGATAGACCCCATCTGAAA
The DNA here is from genome assembly GCA_007115665.2 of Sequoiadendron giganteum. Lineage (NCBI taxonomy): Eukaryota > Viridiplantae > Streptophyta > Pinopsida > Cupressales > Cupressaceae > Sequoiadendron > Sequoiadendron giganteum. Next base: position 495,791,809 of record CM021102.1, on the reverse strand, counting down.
TTCAAGTGGCATCCTTTCAATTATGTTGAGACTGAGCCCTTAGGTGCATTTTTGTCTATTTCGTACGACTTCTTGTAGACTGAAGACATTAGGGCATATATTCATGCAAACATTGAAGAGTTAGGAAGCTCGCAGCTATTGAATTTTTATAAAAATCACATTATAGGAGAAGAATTTTGTGTCAAACCGGAATTCAATACCCTAGAAGAGAAGAAATTTACACAGATTGTTAAATTTCCTATGTTTAAAGAGAGTGGATGGGTTTGATATATCTTGAGCCAAGTTCATGATGAATTTATGTGGTTGAATATACCCTTTAAGATTACAAAGGAAGCCATAAGCGTTGTTACAGGTTTAAATTCCTTCGATGGATTGTCGATTTTGAGGTCTGTAAAGAATAAAAGAGTTACTTATGCAACAGGTTCAAAGTATGATAGAAGAGCCATGACAATTGAAGATATCATTGAAGTAGATGTGAAATTTGTCTCGATGATCATTGGTTACATAATCTATCACTCAAGTCGTGATAATTCAGTATCTGGTATAGCCATTTATGTAGTGTATCAGATGGTAAAGGAGAATGTAGACTATGACTTGTGTGAGCTACTTAGGAGTCAGCTGATGGAAAATCTTGGTAAGATCAAGAAAGACAAGAAAAATTCCTTTAAGTATAATAATTTTCTATTATTTTTGTTCTTTTATTTCATGAGTGAAGTTCTGGGTGATGGGAAAGTACATTGGCAAGGTGGTCAGCCTATAGTTGTTCATATTAGAGAGATGTTGTATGGAATTGGGAATAGTCAAGCCAGAAAAACTGCAATATGGGGATATTTCAAAAACTTTCAGAGTATGATGCATGCTAGAGAAAGAATTTCTACTTCTATTGTGGAGAAGTATAAGGATAAAATTTGTTTTATGGTAGATATTGATCAATGCATGATGGAAGTTGTTGATCCTAGAATAGTGTGGATAATTCCAATGGGCTATGAAGTTGAAGAGAACATTCTGGAAATGTATGCACAACATTTACTAAATAAACCTCTGGATCCGGCAGAAGAGAGGTTTGGAACTTATGCAGAAAAAGATATATAGGTGCACAATGAACTAAGAAAACCTGTGATAGTTAGAAGAGTGAGAAAAGAAGTGGAAATCCTTGCAGAGAGCATGGGTATATCTGCAGAAGTAGTAAGAGAAGCTAGAAAAAGGAGGGAACAAGCTGAAGTAGAAAAAGAGCCAACAAGAACTGAATCTGCTAGTTCAATAGCATCCTCTACCCAAACTAGGTCAACAAGAAGCTCTACATCCCTATCCACCCTTGCAGCGAATCCAATTCTTGTGCAAACTCAAACCAAGGCATCTGATAAGAGGAAAAAGAATAAGAGTACAAGAGTCTATGAAGCCGCCTCAGAAGATTAAGAGATTGAATCCGATGAAGATGTGAGAGAAATAAAGAATATGGGCACCCAAACAACAGAGGTTACTAAAAGAAAGCCCTCTGGTGAAGAAGACAAAGCAAAGAAGAAGGTAAAAATTGACAAACCTGGTATGTCAGTAGAAGAGGTTGAGAAAGCTTTGGTCAAAGATGGCAATCTTACGCTGCTTTGTAAATGGTATGCAACCTTTGATAAATCTGGCCAAAGAACTCTAGAGGAGGCTACAATAAAGCATTTATAAATTTTCAATAAGGTTATTATTGAAATAATGTCTAATTTACCTAAAATCATGTATGAGATTTTGGAAATGAGAAGAGTAAATGGTAGATTAGAAGAAGAGCAAATGAGAGAGAGAATTCTTGTAGAGTTATGTCTAGTGATGTCTATGGAAGAAATGAATGCAATCCTGAATAAATCTAAAAGGGAATTCAAGAGAAAGACAAGAGGGGATAACCTCATGATTGGTCAGACTAAAGATGTTGCAGAAGAAATTGAAAAAAAATTGAGAATTTTTTTGTTAAGTAATAGAATTGATGTTGTCTCTAAAGAAACACATGATAAAGATGTCTCATCTAGTCCAGTGGAAGAAGAAGAAGAAAAAAAAGATATAGTTGAAGATACTTAGATTCCTCTTGATGTGGATAATACAAAAATACCTATGGAGATTGAAGCTCCTAAAATTTTATCAGTTGAGAAAGTTGAGATTCCTAAAGATTTATCTACAGCTGAGGAAACAATGGTTGAAGAAAAGAAAGTTGATGTAAAGGAAGTTCCAATGGAAGCACGAGACACTACAAAGGCAATGAAGAAATTTATAGTAGAGAAAAAGGAAGAATCTGACCCTGAATTGGTTGAAGGCCCTATCGACCTATCCACTTTGTCCCTTAGAAAATGAAGGTTGCATCATTTTCCCAGGCAAAGGCTAGAGAAGAATTGTTGAAGTCTCACATTGAGGATAGTGAACTCTTAAATATTGCATCTGGAGTTTTGGAGAAAATAGTGCCTATTCATGTCAAGGATCTATCTAGTTCCTCCTCTAGTGAACTGAAGAATCTCATTAACTTTGTAAGTACTCACTTTGAGTCCCTTGAGAAGTCAGCCATGGTTAAAGTTCAGAAGGAATTTGATGCCAAAAGGTTTAGTAGATTGAAAGAAATGATAACTAATGATAAAACTCCATTAGCCACGTGTTTGAAGAATAGTCAAAGTGCTCTATCTGAAGGTGGAAAGATATATAAGTCATGTTTGTCTTTGTCTAAATTTACTAAGGTCAATGAGAAGACAGTTAAGGATCTTGAAAAACAATTAGCTGCTATTTTTGAAGCTTTTGATCCTTTAGCTGGTGGTGTTGAAAATCAAGAAGGTTAGGTGATATCTCTGCTTGACAAGATAAGGAGCTTAAAGCATGACAATGACAAAATTCTGGAAAGAGCATGTGAGCTTAGAAGCCTAATTGGTCCAAAGATAGAAATAATGTTGAGTACATTAAAGGAAGTTGAAGATGCTATGAAAGTTAGTGATCGAATGAACCTTTTGTTTGCAAAGATACAATCTTACTTATTTTTTGGTCACATAACAATTTTGGAGAGTCTCAAAAGGGTTTGGGACACAAATTTGATCCTGTTGAAGAAAGATTTTGTAGATGTTTTCAAGTTTGTGTAAGTTACAGAAGCATGCTTGTATATTCTGAAGATTTTGTTTGATTTTTGGTATGCGGTTTCCTGCCTTTGTCATTGATGTCAAAGGGGGAGAGTAGTAGAGTAAAAAATGCATAATCATCTCAGGGGGAGAGTTGTGTTTTTGAAATTTTGAAGAGTGGAAGTGCATTGATGTTGGTATTGATCTATCACTTAGTCATTTCTCACTAAGTGTTGCCATCAATTCCAAAGGGGGAGATCGTTGGCAAGAGACACTGCAAAAATTTTCTAGTGTTGTCATTGATGGCAACCCTATTCAGTGATTGGATTCACGCATCATCATTTCATCATACCGACAGTCATATTGATGACAATCATATTGAAGACAGTCAAGGAAGAACAAAGCATCCGACAGTTTTTTGTTCATTGATTCACATGAAGATTTTCTATTATTTTTTTGTGTTTCATATCTTAGGGAATTTTTTTTGATCTATGATCTTTGTTGCTATTGAATCTTAGTGGCTCGTATTGATCTGTGTTTGAGTTAGAAGATTCGGTTGATTAATTTCCTATTTATCAATACAAAAGCTGACTTGGTGAATGTAATATGTTGCGGATACTTGAGAAGTAATTGTTTAAATATTGTTTTGTTTGTACATGCTAATGTTGATCATTTATATGCTATATCTGACTTTGGTTGATGCACATTAAGGACTATCCATGGATTGAGCCAACAATTTGCAAATGTTATCATATCTTGTTGAAGCCGACATGTTTCCATTAAATTCTTAGCCGCGGATATATATAAGTGATCGTTCATATCATTTTGATATAGGAGAAGGTGTGCCAATGCGAGTTGCAAATATCAAAAGTGTAGAAGAGAGATTATGCACAATTTCACTTGTGCATTAAGGATTTTTTGATGTGAGTTTGAGCAGAGTAGAGCAGAAGTGCAGAATCAGTCAGAAGGACAGAAGATCAATTGTTGAGCCTAACCAAAACTGTAATCAAGCATATGTAGATGCTAATCTCTCAGTTCAAATTTCTCAGATGGATTTAATCTGATTATCTTTGTAAGATAGTGAGTCTTCTTTGAGTAGTGATCTCTAGGAAATGTACTTGAATGCAAGTGCATTCCCCATATTGTAAACTTCATTTTGAGTATACTCAGATCATATTGTGGATCGGCCATGCATCATGGTTTTTACCCTAACAGGGTTTCCACGTAAAAATCCTTGTGTTATGGTGTTATGGTTGTTTGTTTTATGTTCATGAATATTTCTTTTGGTTGAATATTATAAATTCTTGAAGGGTCGGATTAATAAAGTTAAAAGTAGAACATTGATTCACCCTCCCTCTCAATGTTGCTTGTTTCCAACAAAGGGAGGGCAAAATTCCAATGTCAAATCCATGGGCATTATATTTGGCCATGTTAATTGTCCCAAATTTTTTTATAGATGTAGATTTCATTAGAGTATTGGCTCAAAGTTATCATCCTACTACTAGGTCTATGAGATTTCCAGATGGTTCACCATTAGTTGTGTTGAATAAAGTAGCCATCATTGAATGTTTTGACCTAAACAAACAAGCCCTGACTAAAATTGATTTGCAAAGAAGTGAAGAAGAATATACTAGATTGAGGAGAACCCATAGAAGTGATGAAGTCCCCATTTACATGAAAAGGGGTGTGAACAATAGGGTGATTCCTATATCCCCTTCTGCTACTAAACCATTTCTTGTCTCTGATTTCTAATTTTATTTCAAGAAAACCTACTTTGCTCTCTGTTAAGTACTTGGGATAGATGCAGAAGAGTGAATGCCAGTAAGTTTAATGATGATGGCTATGAGGATCCAAAATCCTGAGAAAAATATTGAATATGATTTTGCCTCATATCTTGAGAAAGCATTGCATGAAAGATTTTTGCAAGTTAGGGAAAATAGAGCCCTCATAACATTCAGGCAATACACTTTGTTGTGCCACCTGATATTATACCAAAATAAATATAGATGAACCAAAAGGATGTGTTTGGGTAAGATTGAAAAGCAGGGGGAATTGGTTACCAGTGCAATGATGGTGTTATATATGGGACAACAGATGTAAGAATTAAAATTATGTGATATTACATGATGACTTTGTGTACAGAATTATGAGTTCTCGGCCACCCACCACCAAGACTACACACACTTGTTCTATAAGTATTAAGACCTTTGGATTTGAAACCCAATCAAGGCCATACTCATAACTTCGGTGATTGATTTTTTCTATTATATATCACAATAATTAGGATTTATGGATGCCCACATGCCCCACATATACTGCCAAAGTATGTCCCCCTTTGATTAGCCTTTTTAGAGTTCATGTGGAAAATTATATGGATGGAAAAGGATGTCATGCAAAAAAAAAGGAGGGTACATTTCTACCCAATTTGACAACATGCAGGTAACTATCAGTGGGATGTGATACACTTGAAGAGTTGTTGAATTATCTAAAAGAAAGGTACTCTTTAGAGTCTGGAAAGGAAAGAGCTTTTGACCCTGAGGGTCACATGAATTTTGTAAGACATAGCATCCTTACCAAGGCTATGGTTACTCACTAGATTGATTATGAAGAAGGTGTAATCAAAAATTGTTTCACTCCTCAAAAGTTATATGAGAAGAGGAGAAAATGGGAAATTATGAAAAGGCTTGAGGAAGAAAGAAAGATGAAGCACGATGATTTCTTGGGGTATTTCGTAGAGGAAGGAGATCCTCTCAAGAGGATTGAAATGATGATTGATAAGTTTCATGAATTATATAAGGTTGTAGTGGAGATGGGGTTGGGAAGACTTGCCAAATTATCTCCCAAAAAGCTGAGTGGTTTTATAATTAAAAAACCAACATCGGATATTGTTTTAGTATGCCATGCTTCTGCAAGATCAGCTCTTGAACAACCACCTTCTTAAAAACAAAAGACACAAGAGATAGACCCATTTGTTTCCTATGAAATAAGTGAGGAGGTTAGAGATACAAAAGAAGCAGCTAATATGTTAAGACATTTAAAGGATTATGTTGAAGTGGACCAACCTATGCTTGAAACTAAAGACTATAGGCCTAAATCTAGAGCCAATTTTGAGGTACAATGAGAAAGAGAAATGCATGAGGATGACAAGATACTTGCAGCTCTCAAGTTCTTGGAAGATCCTAAATTTATCAAAACCCCTGAATTTAGAAACTTTTAGATTAAGATGAAAATGAGAGAGTTTGAAGTGAGGGTTGAAATAAATAAGATGGGAGCTAAGGAATCCTAACATGACCAGATAGTAGCCCAAACTTTTAATAAATTAAGGATTGATAATTTTGATGTTAGCCCACAAGAGGCTAAAGGGATGATTTTGAAAAGTAATATACTTATTGTCCCTGGTATGGAATTAAAGAAAATGTGTTTACTTGATCAAGTGAGAACATAGGAAGACCCAATGTTGATTTCTGAAATTGACTCGGATGAAGGGGTAGGTGGCACAAGGTATAACCCAAAGATTGAAACCTTGGCATTCTGAGCCAAACAAAAGAGTACACAAAAACCAAGGTTACTAGATGTAGTGTAGGAAATGAAAGGGATGGATATGGTGAAAACATTAAAGGATAGATCTCCTCTAGAAGCCGCAACCATGACAATGCATTCAACTATGTTCACCTGAGCTGTAGTTAAGGAGATGGAAGCCAGATTGGGAGAGTATGAAAAGGAACAAAAGTTTTTAAATAATGAAGTCAATAAATTGTTCATGGAAAATGTGAAGTTGAAGGAACAATTGAAAGGAGTAGTCCCCTCCCAGAACAAGGAAAAAATGTTATACCAATTGATATAGAAAGTGCTTTTACTGAACATGTGGTTAGGGTAAACTTTTTTAGGGAAAAAGCATAAAAAAATTATAATGAAACCCTGACAAGCACAATAGAGTACAAACTAGCATGAAATGAAAACAAGAAAGCAAAGCAAACCAATCTCCAAGCTAGATTTGATTTATCTCCATTGCTCTTCTCCACCTACATAAGAATGCAAGATTTTGAAGGTTTGATTGTTGATTGCTTATTTCTGTAGCATAACGATAAGATGGAGATGATAGAGGAATAAATAGATAGATGAGAAGATTAGAGGAAAATTTGGTAGAGTGTAGATACTAGAAGAAGATTCATGCAAATGGATTGTGTGAGGCTAGATTTATAGGAGAATGCTAATTTTATTTGATGGCCAAGATTAAAATTCAAATGGGTGATGTGTATAGATAGGATTAAAAATTGATTTTAGTGCTTATGACGCACATTAAGTGGGTTATGACATGAGGCTAAAATTAAGATGTGAGGAAATAAGTGGGATTCTATTATTTATTTTGGAGGAAAGCATACATGTGACACACAATGAATGGGGCTAAAAATATGCTTTGTCCCTTCCAAATCCATTTTACATAGTTAAATGAGATCTTATCAAAAACCTCAAATGAATCATTTGTATGTTATCTTTCAATTTTTCCTCTTTCTTTTTTTTTTACGGGCAACCTATTTTAGTCTTTATTTTAGAACATTTTATGTGTAAGATTCTTCTCTTTTAAATATAGGGCATATACCCTCAGAGGAGCTCAACATTCTAGTATCTACGGTACTAGAGTTGTCATGTCATCCACCTTCTTCTTTAAAATAGAAATTTTTGCATTCTTTTGCTCAATCTCCTCATCTTTCTGTTCAATTTCCTTCTTTAGCCTACACTTTTTTGCTTTCCATAATGCTTCCCTTCTTTGTATTTCCTTCTATAAATTCAAAATTACCATGTTCATTGAAAAATTAGAGGGCCTATCTACTCCTACCATCACTTTACCTGGAATTTGTGCTTGATCTTGGTAGAGTACCATCCGTAGGGATTCTTCTTACTCAACCAATTCTGGCTGCAGGGGCTCCGGGACTTGTTCTTTTGTTTCAATTTGCAGGGCTCGTTGTTCTTGTTCTTGCTCATGTCGTAGGAACTCTTGTTGTAGGAGTTCCTAATTTCCTTCACATGCCTGACTTTCAACTTGCTCTGCAATATCCGCAAGATCAACCAGTGTTAAATTTGTTGCTTCTTTGAACACATCCTTTTCATTTGCATGCTCCATTAGAGTAGCTATTTCCTCCCATGATGACTTTCCAGGTTTAGGGCTTCCCTTGGGAGATACCCTAATGGTTGACCCAGCTGACTTTGATTTTCTAGGAGGGTTTCTTCATTTTTCCTTTGTTGCAGGAAGAACAGTGTCAATTTTCCATTTCCTGGAGCTTGGCACTTCCTTCTCTATAATTTTCTTTTAAGCTTTTCCTTCTTTTAGTTCTTCCTTCCTTTTTTGTGCCCTCATTTTCATCAATGTGCCAGAGGGACATCGTCCTCAAAATTAGGAGAGGAGCTCTCTTTATCATAATGCTCTGCTTCAGAAGAACTAATTTCAATAGTTTGTGTGGTTGCAGGAGGGTTTCCACTAGGGCCCGCGTCAGAAGTTGAGGTGCCAAGAGTGGCCCTAACATTGCTCCTTCTCCTCCCAACCCTACGAGGTTGAGGCAAAACCCTAGCTCACAAATTTTTTAGTCTAACTTGATCAATTCTCAAAAATTCTTCCCAAGAAATATTGGACACATCATGCAGAGATTTTTCAACTAATAATTTAATCAGGCAATGGTGGGAAATGGAATTGTCCCTACCTTTCTAGGTTTCTACTGCCAAGATTGAAAGAAGGTGGTATAATACATTGGGCACATTCATTCTCCTTCCATGCTTCATTTGGTTGAGGAGCTTAAAATGCACAAAATGAAAATTCGAGTGGTGGCCTTCGCAAGTGATATACTTGACAACATAGACTACAACCTGCTTCCAAATCTTGGGTAGAGAAGTCCTCTTCGCTCCTTGTTTATCTATGCTCAATGGAGGATCATTAGGTTATATAAATTCGACCCTAGCCAACCTAGCATCTCTAGCAGCAGGGTACTATTCACCAATGGCTAGCAACCCGGTGACTTCTGTGATTCTTTCCTCTATAGCTATAACTTCTAATCCTTTTACTACGGCCTTTCCCTCAAACAATATTTGAGTGAATTCTAATGCAACATTTTCATCAAAACCATTAAGCTTTAAGAAATAGTCTAGCCAACCACAATTCATAAATTCAACAAAGGAAGGTGCATCCTCTAATAAAACATCATGAACTATGGGTTCGTTTCAAATCAACCCACCTCCCATTGTCTGCAATCAAACAGTTACTCTACAAAGATTTTCTTCCTGCAATTCTTGTGTGGAAACCAAAATTTTCCTTCTTGCAACTCTTGTTGAATTTCCAATGATGATGTAGTTTTAATTTTACCTTTTGGCTTAGGATTATGACAAGGAAAATTAAAGCAATTAAGGAAAGTGGCAGCAGAGGATTTGCATTTCGCACATACGAGTCGTCACCTCAAAATTCAAAGTGGCTCAATGACTTAAATCTTGTTGACATGAACCAGTACGGATAGACATGCAGACATGGCATTGACACATTCCCCCAACCTAAATTGGCACATGTGTCCTCACATGTGAGGTGAAAGGATGATTTGATAGGGGTAGGAAATGATGACATGCTATGGTGAACACCCATATTAATTTACACCAATTAAATAAATGCACTAGAAGATAATTAAGATATAACAATTAATGCACACATACCTAAATTTGATGAAGATTTATTGCAAATATCATGGAGAAAGTATCGGTCATTTTCAAGAAATCCATTGAGCAATTAATGAAAGCGGGGCAGAATGAGGTGGAGTGAAATGAAGTGAAGTGAAATGATGGTTGTGAGGTGGAAGAGAGAGAAAGGTGGAATGAATGGGTGGATGGGTGAAGAAGTGGACCCCCACAAAGTGGGAATCTTTATTATGAGAAGTGACATACCTTAATTAATCGGAAGAAGGGACACTAGGTCCACTGCCTTTGGTTGCAAGAAGTTCGGGTGTTGCATGTTGAGTGAAATGCTACAGGAAATCTTCTTTAGAAGTTGGCTTGTGATACAATCTCAAGTGATGACCATTCACCAGCAGCTTACACCTAGCAGGATCAATGGTAGTAAGTTGAATAGCTCCATTGGGAAATACTTCAGCCACCTCATACGGTCTTAGCCACCTTGTCTGCAATTTTCCTACATTATCTTGATATCTCGAGTCATAGAGCAGTGCCCAATCTCCAAGCTGAAATTTCTTATCCTTGATGAACTTATCATGCCATTTTATTCATTGAGTTTGCACTACCTTAATGTTATGCAAGGTTGTCTTCCGCATCTCATCTAAAGCATTCAGTTGCATGATTTTATCTCTTTGTGCTTCAGAAATATCCATCCCCAATTCTACTGTAGTCCTCTGAGTCTTATGTTCAAATTCAATTGGCATCATGGCTGACTTTTCATACAACAACTCAAATGGAGTGAATCTTGTAGTTGATTTCTAGGTGGTTTTGTAGGCCCAAACAACTTTTGGTAGCCTGCTTGCCCAATCCTTTTTATGGATAGCCACTATTTTGGTCATAATGGCTTCAATTTCTATGTTGGTCACCTCAACTTGGCCATTGGCTTGGGGGTGATAAGGAGTAGACTTCCTATGCCTAATTTTGTACTCATTGACCAGTGTTGAAACAAGGGTTGGAGTGAATTGAGTCCCTTGATCAGTCACTATCTCTCTTGGAACTCCATATTGTGTGAAAATTTCCTCATATAGAAATTTTGCAACCTTGTTATCTCTTGTATGCTTCATGGCCTTAACCTCTGCCCATTTAGTTACATAATCAGTGCAGACCAAAATATAAGATTTACCTTTTGATGGAGGATCAATGGTTCCTACAAAATTGAGTCCCCACTTATCAAATGGGCTAATTACTACTTGGGGCATAGTGGCATCTCATCAAAATTTGTTGGTCGGCCCATTCTTTTGAATTTTTCACACTTCCTTGTATATCTTCCTGCATCCTTGTGGAACATTGGCCAGTAATATCTTGTGTTCAAAATCTTCATTGTTGTCCTTTTGGCTACAAAATGTCCTCCACAGGGTTCATTGTGACATGCATACAGAATATCAATTGTTTCATCTTCTCTCACACATCTCCTCACGGCCTAGTCAGGTTCAGTGTAGAACAAACATCCATCAATCCATGAGAAAGGAAAATATTTTTCAATGAGCACTCTCCTCTCCTTTGGAGATAAGTGAGGAGGGACTATCCCTATGACCAGAAAGTTAGCTATGTCAGCATACCAAGGTGTCTGCACACTAATGGAAAATAAGTGCTCATCAGGGAAAGAATCATCTATGACTTAATTGTCTTCTGATTTGGTCATCCTTGAAAGAAAATATGCAACAACATTAGCCTTCCCTAGTTTATCCACATGGTTATGTCAAACACCTGCATCAGCAAGAATCATCTTTCTAGCCTTCCTAAAATCAGAGGCTTATTCATGAGGTATCTAATGGTTGCATGATCGGTGTGAAAAAAGATTTGGTAGCCTATTATGTAAGATCTGAATTTTCTTAAAGCATGGATGACTGCTAACATCTCTTTTTTTGTTACTATATAGTTGAATTCAGATCCTTGCAATTTTTTGTTGACAAAGTAAATGGCATTTTCAATAGCTTCTTCTTTTTGTCCTAGGACAGATCCTATAGCATAGTCTGATGCACCTGTATGGATTTGAAAATGAAACTCCCAATTAGGTCCCTTGGCACATGAGCATGATTCAAAGCTACTTTCAAGTCAAAAAATGCCTTGTTACAACCCTTTGTCCATTGGAACTCAGCATCTTTAGTGAGGAGGGTATACAATGGTGTTTCCATTTTGTTAAAGTCTTTGATGAACCTCCTATAATAGCCTGCATGTCCTAAGAAACTCCTAACATCTTTTTGTTTTGCAAGAATAGGAAGATTGGTAATTAGCTCAATATTTGCAGGATCTACTTGAATTCCTTTGCGAGAGATGTAGTGGCCAAGAACTACACCTTCTTGATTCATCATGGAGCACTTTTCACTATTTAAAGATAGATTGTGGTCTTCACATCTTTGTAGGACTCTCTTAAGATTCTCTAGTGCTTCATTGAAATCAGCACCATAAGTAGTGAAATCATCCATGTAAATTTCTATGCAATCATGGGAGATGTCTGAAAATATGTTGATGACTGCCCTTTGAAAAGTTGTTGGTGCATTGCATAAGCCAAATGGAAGTATTTAGTAGGCATGGGTTCCCCAAGGACAAGTAAAGGTAGTCTTCTCCTGGTCCTCTGGTGCAATTTGTATCTGGATGTAGCCACTAAATCCATCAAGAAAAGAAAAGTATTGCTTTCCTGCAAGTGAGTCCAAAAATTGATCTATGAATGGCAAGGGAAAATGGTCTTTTTTGGTGGAAAAGTTGAGTTCCCTATAATCAATACAAACTCACCACTTCCCTCCCTTTTTGGTCACAATCACCAATGGGGACACCCACTAGCTATCTAAAATGGGGTAGATAAATCTTGCATCTAGCAATTTTTGTAGTTCCCCTTTTACTATCTCTCTCATTGTAGGTTAATTCTTCTTTATGGATGCCTTACTAGTGTACAAAAATCTATGATATATATCCTATGAGTGCAAAGTTTAGGATCCAATCCCTTCATATCATGATAGTCCCATGCAAATGCATTTTGGTGGTCCCTTAGCAAGTTTTATGATAACAACTGTTGTTCTTCACTCAATTTACTGTTGATATTCAGATGTTTCCCTTCTAACACTTTCACTTTTGTAGTTAACTCAACCATAGTTTCTCCACTAAGGCTTGGTAATTTAATTTTATATGGCAGTAATGTATGAAACATACTCATTGCTATAGGAAGGTCTACTGCAAGAAAGGCGTCTGCAGGACAAGTGGCTGTAGGAAGAACGGTTGCAGAAAGAGTGGGTAGGAGTGTTTTCACTATGTTGGCAGAATCAGAGGATGATGCTTCCTCTACCTCATAATGGCTCTAAATTATGTTAGGTAGTACCTCATCTTCATCTTGAAGCTGCAAGAAGGGACCCTTGCCTAACATCATAAGATGTGCCACAAAATTAACCTCCTCGACCTCTTCACCAATATGTGGCCATACTAAATCATCCTTAACATGGGATGGTTGAGCAGGAGGATAGAGAACAAGCTTTTTGGTGCTCTTTCCATAAAAAATGGTCATGTCTCCTATTCAGCATCCAAAATAAGCATCTTCTACTGCTAACCATGGTCTTCCAAGAATAATGGGGCACCTGCCTAGTGTGGCTTTAGGAGAAAGAATCATAAAATCTACTAGGTACTCCCAAGAGTCTAAAGTTACTACTAGATCTTCCACTATACCATCAGGTGTAATAGTAGAACTATCAGCAAGCTACAGGATAGTAGGAGTAGGTCTCATGCTTACAATATTTAGTTGTTGCAAGAATTCCTTGGTCATAACATTTATTTCTACTCCAAAGTCAATGAGAGCATTCTTTATCTGCATCCCATTTATAACAATTCCTACCATAGGACTCCCTAGGTCATTATACTTGGGGACAGTCACTTTCCCAAGCATGATGTCAGCAATTTGTCCCACCACATGAATTGTAGTGGGATATTTCTTCTTCATGCCTGGCTTCTTAAGGCATGCTTCCTTGATTGCTTTTCCATATATGGGAACATCTTTTTTGGCCTAAAATAGAGGTATCTGGACACATATATGCTTCAACTGATCTAGAATGTCAAAATTTGTGTCCTCCTTTTCTTCCTTTTGTTTCACAGTTTCCAACCTCTAGGGAAATGGTGTTTCTAGCTTAGTCTGTTTGACTAGAGTTGGTTTTTGGATTTTTAGGTACTTGACTAAATGAGGACATTCAAAGGCTCCTCCTCTTCCACAGGAAGCTCAATGATAATGAGTGTGGAAGGGGCTAGCAAAGTATTTATTTAATGCAAACAGATGTCACTTACACTCACAGCATATGCAGGGAATTGATTTGGATCAATAGAGTATACTGGCTTCTATTGTGGTTTGTTATTTGGGTTAGGTGTGGGCTAGGTTGGTAGCTGAGTAGGTTTAGGTGCATTTGAATTTGGATTAGCAGGAGGAGGAATTATAGCAGGTTGTTGGGGCTGAGAAGTTGTTGCATGTAATTGGTTGACTGGATTGTCCATTGTTGTCCTCCCCTCCATTGAGATGTTTGTTGCCAATTTCTTGGAGGTGGCTGCCAATTTCCTTGAAACTGCTGCCAATTCCCCTAAGGTTTCTGCCACTAGGGTGGAGATTTTTCGTGGTTGGGCCAAGCATGTGGAGGGTTATTCCAAGGTTGTGGTGGATATCCTCCATAATTGGATGGATATGGGGGTTGTCATTGATTTCCAGATGAATAAGAATTGAAATATGGCCTAGTAAAAGATAGTGGATCTGATGGAATACATTGTCTTGGAGCCCATGGCCTCCTTTGTGCAACATAGTAGACTTGATCATCTTCTCCTTGGATTATTTTGAACTCGGGTGTCATCTGCTTGCTATCAATATTAGCTATCATCTTGCATCTGCAGTCCTCCTTATTTTGTCTACAATGAGGGAAATATTCTACCAACATTGCCTCTGCATCCTCTTGTTTCTTCTTGGCCTGAATTGAATCCATATGAGTAGCCAGATTGTTTATGATGTCTTGCTTGAAATCTGCCAATAAGTGAGTAATCTCCATCCTTGAAACTCCACTGGTGGATGACATACCCATAAAAGATTGGTAAGCTCTTCCTTTCTTTGAAGCTTCCCTAGAATAATTTTGACATATCTTTTTGATATCCTCCCAAGGAACTTGGGTGATATATTCTCCTCCTATCAGGTCCAAGGCATCTATGCAACTATCATTAATTCCTCTTAAGAAAAGTAGCATCTATGATTCTTCATTGAGTGTATGGTGTGGAGATTTATGTAGGAAAAATAGAAACATTGAAATGTAATCTTCCAAGCTCTCATCCTCCTTTTGCTACATTCAAAAAATGTCATCTCCTCTCATCTCACTGCCTCTGCAATATTCTTTGTATTTCTCAAGGAACATTATCTTCATGTCTTCCCAAGTCTCCACGGTATCTCTACCTAGGCTCGTGAATGATCTTAATGTAGCTTCTTTCAAAGTGGTAGGGAATAGCTTAAGACTATGGGCATCAGTGGTATAGTCATAACTTCTGCAAAGTATATCAAACTCAAACAAGAATGTATCAAGATCTTTTGTGACAAGTCCATAGAACTTAGGGAAAACTAAAGCAGGGATATTTTTTAGATTGTCCACTTCATTCTGATGAGCAATGGGGAAAGGAAAAGCTGGTTGGTTGGCTTTGTTAGGTTTGTTTCCATTTGCATCACCCATGCCTACTTGATGAAATTCCAAAGAAAAGGGTTCTTCAACCAGAGATTTATCTTCTAGGGAAACTTCAAAACTAGTCAGATCAAGAAATGTATCAGCAAAGGGATGTGGCTCCTCTTCTTCTCTGTTTCTGGAAAGATTTGGGTACTCAACTATCTAGAATAGATCAGGATTGTTAGGAAGGAATATCCCACGAGCATCTCTTCTTCTTTCTCTATGCATACGGTATCAACTCACTATCACCCAGCTCACACAAAGAATTGGTAAAAGAATAGGGGGTCATACTCTTCTAAACGAGGGGTATACTAAGAAAAAACTTCCAGAAATATTACAAGGAAAACTATCAATGACTCTCACAAACTTCCTAGTTTAACACCATCTATGGCAATGGCACCAAAAATGTTGGCCTCCTATAATGATTTTAACAACTATGCCCTTGCAATTGTGATTCAGAGATTGGACATCTGACCTAAATAGCCATTTCAATCATCATGAAGGTGCATTTAAATTGTCAACCCAAGGACATAAACTTGAAATGGGTCAGCATTGTATGTACACTAGGAATCCAAGGTAGCCATATTCATTCTACAACTAAGAAAGACATAATGATGAAAATAAATTGCTTGGAAAGAAATAAAATAAATACTTGAACATTAACCAACAACTAGATCAAATTCAAATGCATGACAGAAATGAAAATATGAGTGGACAAACAGGAAACTACTATGTTTGCTTTGGTTGTAGGAACAGTCACAAAATAGAATTCTAGTGGCTGCAGGAACAGTTAGTACTAGATTCTTAACTAACAACTAAACCAAAAATAACAACTAATCTAAACTAAGCTAAAGGATGGAATACTCACCAAGTGCCCCCCCTTGGGATAAGTATTCCCTAAAACTAAGATAGATTCAGATGCACAAAATTATAACTTCATTTTATTCAATAGAAAAATATGAGTACAATCAACATAGCTGTATTGTCAAAAACTCAAGAGTGTGATTACATCAATTAAGCAATCTTCTAATCGAGAGCTAGAAAGAACATTAGATCCCCCATTTATTCAATCACCTAGCAAGGAAATCAACTCCAACAAACACGGAGGATGCCACATTAGGGAAAGCACAAAAAAGAGCAGGGGCGGCTACGCATGCACAAAACCTATCAAGCACAATTTCCTTACCTCGAATCTGGCACAGTAGTAATGCCAACACATACTCAATATAATTTGAGACCATAATAGGGTGGTTACAATCCGATATGCATGAGGAATCTCTAGCCATCAGGAGTCTTCAATGACCACCTCATTGACTGATATAGCACACGTCCAGCTGGTGAGATCTTCCTGAATTGTAGGTCTCAAATCATCTACATGACAACATAAGCATGCACAACAACTGCATATCCATAATCATCTTAAAGCAACATTCATTAATCACATGCAAATTTAACACAAACAATCCACATAACATATCGATATCATTTGAAAGCCTATGAAAATAAATTCATGTCCAAGGTCTATGGTTTCAAGGAAATATTATGAAAGATCAAATCTCAATCATCAAAGTCTTATGTAACTGCAAGAAATGGACAACAATCCTATCAATAATTAAGCCATAAACTAGACTCATCAAGGTGAGTGTCAGATTTCCGCATTCACAGTTATCACTGAGAACCAAATTATATTAGAGTCCACCCTATTATCCAAAAATATTCTCTAAAAGTCGTGCATCAGAATTTAATTCTGAGAAGTTACTTTCCATGTCCAACTATAGGCCGAGGTCATAAGTTGCATGTAAAATCATCTCTTTGGAGCATGAGGCAAGCCTACCTAAGAGAATGGTTTATATCCCCTAGGGTTGTAATTGTTGGTTTATGTTAAACTTGCCCATTACATTCAAAATAATTTGTCATCAAATTATGTGATTGATTTCAAGAAAAAGAACTCATTCAAAACAAAAACTGAATGAGATGGTTGAACCATAAACCCTTTGATTTAGTGAATACTTATGAAAGAAGCCTTATTTTTGCACCCCTTGAAAGGATCTTTCCTTAAATTTTTTGAACATTTTGGCTTTTATTTCATGTTACATTAATCAAAGTAAACATTTGGTAACTATGGCTTGGGTGTTGTGATTTCACAACCTAAGTCATAGACATGAACGTCACATAAGTCCATGCTCGTTGAGTCAGTCCAAGTGTTGTCTTATCACTTTCCATACTTCAAACATGAAGAAAAAGTTGAGAGAAAGTGGTTTATAGGATCATTGTTCGAACCAAAACAATTGGAAATCTAGAAGGTCGGATAGTCCCACATCCATTATTTTCATCCTACCTATTTGAAATCAAAATCAAAAAAACCATTAGAGTCTCTCCTCCACTCAAACATCTATGATATCAACAATTACTTGGGACTTGTAGATAGTAAAAGTAAGCTTTCTCACAACATATCCTCTAGAAAAAGAAGTGGAATATGGACCTAGTTCTTCAACATTTTGATTTCCAAGAAGTAGTATCATTCCAAAATAGCACTCAAACCCTAGGGTCTTGAGCTTCACAACAACCATCCCATAGCACCATCAAAATTTTTGACAATCTGGTGACCAACTTCCCTGGTTCAACAACCACATCTTGTAGCACCAATCCTTCAGCCTAGTCTCACATATATTGAAGGTGAACAAACTGACATCATAAGTAGCTTGAGAACCTTCATTTTTCAGAAGAACAAAACACCCCGCCATTTTCTCACCACATCAATTATCCTAAATTAAGAGGAAGAGAAAGATGACATAGCATTAGAAAGACCCATATTACCACCACCTTCTTGGCAATAAATATCCCCTTCATGATCTCACGTAAGGTCAAGATCCCTAAGGTAAAGTCCACAGGTTGTCATTTCAGAATTAGGCATCTTAGTCCAAAAGCTCTCAAGAAACACATTTGGGCACTTCACGAAACTAGAACTAGTTTGGTATATAACTTTTACAAACATGCTTCAAGGAACAATCCAAACTTGTATTCCTTCTACTACTGTCAGAATCCTGGCCTGTTCCAACAATTCCAATATCTTACATAATATGTAGGACAACATCGAGTCTTTAGGATTTGAGTCATCTAGAGAGTTTAAATGTTACACCACTCTCCCAAAGGGGACCCAAGTTTTTTATGACAACCATGAGATCACAACATAGGAATAAAATGGAAGCAAGCAAGAACAACACCAGTATCCCACCAAAAAATGCCATGAATGATGGAAGTATCCCCTAAGGATATAAACCAAGTGACCTTTTTGATAGGGTACTGAGCAACCATAACATCCCCAAAACATGTCGATCTATTACCCAAATATTTCTTATCAAGGGTCACAACATCAAATAGGGCAACAAAATCAAGGGTTTCAAAACCCCCATCAAGGAATAAGTCCAAAAAATAAAATTTCCCTAAATAAAATTGAGAGAAATATTAAGCAAATTAAATGAAATCGAAATCCAACATATCGCCAATGCCATGTAAAAAGTCAGAACATTACATATCAACATCTTGAAAATCCTCAAACACCTTAATATCTACATCAACAACATTTCCAATATCCACAATAACCAGAAGTTCCACAACACCAAGGTGTACCACAAGTGCAATATGAAAATGTACCTCAATCGCAGTATCAAGAAGTTTTCGAACACCAAGGTGACCTCATGTGAAATATCAAAATATACCTCAAACACATAATCAAGGAATTCTGCAAAATCAAAAGAAAAACAATCAAGAAAAGCCACAGAGGAAATATTACCAACTAAGAAGGAGATTTACCCCTTTGGGAGAGACTTTAGAGGTAATCATGCACATACTAATACAATAGGAACTTATCAAAATCAACAATACTCCAACTTATGGTGAACCAAGATTTAAACTCCCTTGGTATAACCAGTATGAACAATGTGAGTTCCACAAAATCAAGGGTCACAAAACAAACAGATGCACAACACTCAAAAACCTCATCCAAGACGTGAATGATTAGGGAGAAATAGCTATTAAAAATGATGTTCAAGGGTTGTCTACCAATGACAACAATGATAATGTCTTAACCTCAAAAGTTGAAAACAACAATCAAGATCTATCTATCATTGATCATATTGACAATGCTTCTACCTCATCTAGTGAGCAAGAGGACATACATCAAGAATTTAATCCCAAGCACGATCAAAATCAATCACCCAAGTCTAGCAATGATTCAGTCCAACATATAGCGACATCATCCAACCTCATGGCAATACATATTGAAGATCAAGAGACTCTAAATCAATTTCTTATACCCAATGTAGAAAATCTAAGCCAAGAGTCATTATCCCTTCTTTGAAATTGATCCATGTCAAGAATGTGATCTAAAGCATGTCAAAGATAATACCACACAAAATCAAGATCAAGAAACCTTACCATTAAAATACTACAATGACTTGGTAGATATCTTCCAAGACATCCAAGGTTTTCCAAAAGAAAAACAAATCCATATGTCATGCACACATACATCTACCCATGAGATGCTTACTCCTAATGGACATGTAGATGATCTTCATCTAAGACAAGAACAAGAGTCTCCTACTTTTAACATCTATACAAAAGATCAAGACATAGTAGAAGCTAGAGACATATCAGAAAGGGATCATGAAGAAGACTTATACATAAGTTGTGAATCCAAAACATCATGTGGAGACATATCAAAAATGGATCATAAAGAAGACTTATATATAATTTGTGAATCAGAAACATCCTATGAAGATATATCAAAAATGAATCATGAGGAAGACTTTTGCATGGATAGTAAATCAAAAACACCTCTTGAAGAAGCATTAAAATATGATATTTTACAAGATCAGGCCAAAGATATCAATCAGGAAGGTATCCCAAATCTGAAGGAGCCTATCAATGAGGAAGCTACCACATTTAAATATCCATGGTAGAGAAAAGAAATATTAGCACCTTGTTTCCAAGGTGTGACATATCCCATTACAAATAAACTCTTTAAATAGATGAATTATCAAAGCAGAGGAATAGGCTTACATGAACATGATATCCTAGAACCAGTACAGATTATTGGCACTCCTAAGCATCAAAGTCTTGGACCTAAACATATCAGGGATACCTCTATAATACTGAGGGAAACTTTATCTAATGCAAGCATTAACATAAAGAGCACGAAGAGTCCTTATGATGAAATTACTACCAATGCTACAACTAGCCATCTCATGAATCATCATCCACACATATTCCCATCCTTTGATTGGGAACAACAACAAAAGAAAAACCTATATCAAAGAAAAGAACAAGTCATTGAAGCAAAAGAATTAGCAAAGAAAAATGGAAAAGAAAATTTAAAATGCATACAAAAGAAAAAGAAAGAAAACCATCCCTATCAAACTCCATTAGTCAAAGAAACTATGGGGAAAAATCAAAAAGGGAAGTTCATCCATAAAAAATTTCCAACAATGTAAAATCAAGCTTCAAGAGAAACCTATAAGGTATATGAAGATGTTGGTCCTAATCGAATCTCCATATCCACTCGTCATTGCTCATCATCCAAATTTTGGAGAGTCAAAGGTTCCAAATTATCAACCAATCCATCTAAATATCATATCCCTCAACGCATTTTACCATCCATGATATCCAAATCTCACATTAACCATGTGTTGGTAGAAACTCTTTGTAATAAGGACTCTAAGGGCTCTCTATCACGATGTTCACATCAAGGTAAGGTTAACTTTAGTATCAACAAGGAAGATAAGAATCATCAAGGGTTACATTCAAGCACCCGCATCCTAGAAAAACAACTCCTCCAAGAAGGATATCATTGGCACGTCATGACATATGTTGGATGTTTTGTTTGTGTTGTTGATATGTGGTTGGCATTGATGTCAACACTATTAGCATTGATGATTCTGAAGGTTGTATATGTCGAGTATATTAAGGAAATTAGGATAAATATGTTGCAGGCAGTCTATGAAGTTGTGATGATTAGAATGGTAGAAATTTGTGTACGTTGATAATTAGAGGTTGTGCATTAAAGGGTTTGTTGTTGAGCCTATCTAGTATGTTTTCCAGAAGTTTTAGAGGTATGTATCAAGATTGGAGCGAGTTATGAGTTTCTAAGTTCCTACAGTTATTCAGTTACTATAGTTGGTAGTTTTGGAAGAACACAATGCAATTCTAGTAAATTAAGTTGTTGTGTATGCTACTGGGATATTTAGTGATGTTTCTAGATCATGCTATATCATTGTGGTACGTCCGCATTGATCAATGTGCTTGTGATCAAAGATTTTTCTTTGTGTGTTCGAGGTTTTCATGTTCTTGGCCGACATAAGGGTGGTAGCGTGTTGCGGATCCTTATGGATTAATCTTTTATTGTTTGGCATGTTAAAGTATGTTGATTTAGGTTCTCATTATGTTGTGACCAACTTAGGTTGGTGAGCATTGAGATTTGTTCATAAATTGGGCCGACAGTTTGTAATTTATTCCTTTATTTGTGGCCGACAGAGTTGGTGATGTAATTTCATGTAGTAGGTATATAAGAGTTATTGTTTCTTCATTTTCAAGTGTGTGATAGATGCTCGGTGAATATATGTCAAGTGTGAATGTGAAATATGTGAATAAAGATCAAATCATTTGATTTCAGAGCAGAGTGTGAAGAATATTGAGCAAAGTGTGAAGAAGTGTTTCTGAGCCTAACCAGAACTATCATCAGGCTTTTGTAGAAGCTAATTTCTCAGTTCAACCTCATCAAATGGATTTAATCTGACTGTTTTATGTAAGGCAGTGAGCCTTCCCTCCTGAGCAGTGAGCTCTAGGAAGTGTTCCTGAATGCATGTGCATTCCTTATTCATTTTTCATTATACTTCTAACAAGTTTTACTCTTGTGGACTAACATCCATTGTGGTTTTTCCCCTAACAGGGTTTCCACGTTGATTAAGGTTGAATAATTTTAAATTATGTAACAACTAATTCACCCCCCCTCTCAGTTGTCTATCCTTGTTTTTCCAACAATTGGCATCAGAGAAAGTTCCTCTGAAAAAATTTAACAGCTTGAGGTGATCTGAGATGGCATCATACAAGAAGGATAGTCCCAGATTTGATGGTACAAATTAGTCTATGTGGAAGGTCAGAATGGAGTGTTATTTGAAGTGCATTGGTGAACCCTTCTGGAAGATTACAAAGAATAGATATTATATTCCTCAAAATAGTCCCACTACTCCTAATGAGATCAAAGAAGTTGAAACTAATATCAGGGCTATAGAAGCATTGCTAAGTGATTTGATAGATTCAGAGATGACAAATGTGATAGGACTAAAGACAGCACATGAAATCTAGAAAAAATGGAAACATTGTATGAAGGAGATGCACAAGTGAAGATTGCTAAGCTAACAAGTCTAAAAGGCAAGTGGGAGAACTTGAAGATGAGTGAAGATGAAAACATTGTTGCTTTCATGCAGAAGGTAAATGAACTAGTGATGGGTATTAGATGTGCCGGTGGAGTCATGGATGAAGATGAAATTGTGGCTAAAGTACTCAGGTCAATACCTACTTCTTACAAAATGAAAGCTCATGCTATTGAAGAACTCAGAATAGTAACAAATGTGAGAAGAGATGTTGTTTGGTAAACTAGCTAGCTTCGATTTGAGTGAGTTTGGTGAGTCTACTCCTAAGACATAATCTGCATTTTAAGCTACTGTATCCAGAAAAAGCTAACAAAGATATGATCCAAGAGAAAGTTCCGGAAAGACATTCAATTATGAAGATGAGATTAGACAGATTGAAGATGAAGAAAGAGAGCTAGAAGTATTGGAAACATTGATTGTGAAAAGAGAAGCCAGAGGACATGGTAAGTATAAAGGAAAGCCACCTATTAAATTTTTCTCTTGCAGTAAGATAGGTCATTTTGTATCAAGGTGTCCTGAAAGATTTTCTAAGTATAAACCTAACAAGTCTAGATTTCAAAGGAAATGTTATTATGTTGAAGAAGGTGTTATTGATGATGAATCTAATAAAGAAACTAGAAATGAATATGGATGGGTATTCATTTCTATCAAATAAAATGGTATGGTGTCCACTGAATCTACTAACAATCAGAATATTGAGAAACCTCTTGCAGCCAGAATTGATGAAAAAGATATTGGATGGAAGCAATGAAGGAAGAACTAATGCAGATAGAGAAAAATGATACATGAATTCTTCTTCCCAGACCTCGGAATAAAAATGTGATTGGAACCAAATGGGTCTTTCGGAATAAGTTGAATGAACAAGGTGAAGTGTTCAGGAATAAAGCAAGACTGGTATGTAAAGGGTACTCATAGATGGAAGGTATTGATTTTGAAGGAACCTTTGCCCCTGTTACTAGAATTGAAGCTGTAAGATTATTTATTTCTTATGTTGCTTTTAAGAACTACAAAGTCTATCAAATGGATGTAAATTCAACATTTCTAAATAGTGAGCTAGAAGAAGTATATGTTGAGCAATCAGACGGTTTTCAACTGAATGATAAAGAATATATGATTTTCCAATTGAAGAAAGCATTGTATGGACTCAAATAAGCCCCTAGAGCCTGGTATGCTAGATTGGATAAATACTTGTTGAAGCTTGGATTCAATAAAGGTACTGCTGATAGCAATTTGTATTTCAAGATGGATCAGGATAAAGAGTTGATTATTGAAGTCTTTGTTGATGACATCATTTTTGAAGGTGATGATGACTTATGTATGAAGTTTTTCGATGAAATGAAAAGTGAATTTGAGATGTCAATGATTGGAGAATTGAAATTCTTTTTAGGATTGCAAAATACTCAGTTAGATGATGGAATCTTTATATCTCAATCCAAATATGTAAGAGAATTATTGAATTTTTTTGGCATGGAAGACTCAAATACAGTTGGTACACCCATGGTAATCGGATGCAAATTAACAGAAAATGATGATTCTCCTAAATCAAATCAAATAAGATATAGATCAATGATCGTTGGATTACTCTATTTGACTCAGACCAAACCAGACATCATGAATGTTGTATGTATGGTTGCTATATATCAAGCTAATCCAAAGGAATCCCATGTGACTGTCGTAAAGAGAATTTTCAGATACTTAAAAGGGACAGTTGACTTTGTTCTTTGGTATCCTAAATATGATAATCTTACTTTGAGCGCCTTTGATGATGTTGATTAGGCAAGAGATGTGGATGACAAAAAAGTACCAGTGGTGGTGCATTCTTCTTGGGGAAGAAGTTGGTGTCTTGGTTAAGTAAAAAGCATAACTCCATTTCCTTATCTATTGTTGAGGCTAAATATATTGATATTGCAAACAATTGCACTCAAGTAATATGGATGAAGCAGATGTTGACAGATATCAGAATTGAGTATAATCACCCTGTTGCTATATTTTGTGATAATTCAAGTGCCATAAACATTTTTAAGAATCTAGTGTTACATTCAAAGACAAAACATATATCTATCAAATATCACTTTTTGAGAGACAAAGTGAGTGATAAATAAGTTAGACTAGAGTATGTGCCTAGAAAAGAATAGATTGTAGACATCTTTACTAAGCCATTGCCTAAAGATACTTTTGAGTATCTCAAAGGGAAGTTAGGGGATATTTCCCCTCCTAATCTAAAATAAGATGCAAGTCTTTGCATCAATTTGTGTACTCATAGTCATATCTTGTTCCGGATTGATGTTGTGGTGGCTGCTACTCAAGGGGAATAGTCAAATGATTCAGATATGTAGTTCAGAGCTTGTGTACCTTTTTCATTGATGTCAAAGGGGGAGAAGAGTAATGTGAAAAAAAAATTTAGAAGAAAGGGGGAGAAGAGTAATAATAACTAAGGGGGAGAAGATGGAAGAGTAATGTAAGAAGAGGAAGAATATTTTGTAAAGAGTTAGTTGTGTTGATGGTATTTTTCACATCATATGTTTTCATCAATGCCAAAGGGGTAGATTGTTGGATGTTGTGGTTGTGTTGCTGATATGTGGTTGTCATTGATGTCAACACTACTAGAATTGATGATTTTGAAGGTTGTATATGTCGAGGATATTGAGAAAAGTATAATAAATATGTTGAAGGCTGTCTTTGAAGCTATAAAGTGTTGTGAAGTTCAGCGTGGTGGAAAATTCAGTATGTTTCTATTCAAGTGTTGCATTTTAAAGGGTTTTTGGTGAGCTTATCTAGTTTATACTCTGGAAGTTTCAAAGGTGCACATCAATATTTATTCAAGTTGTGTGTTTATGTGTTCCTATAGTTATTTTGTTATTGTAGCTGATGTTTCTGAAAGAAGAGAATGTGATTCTGGTAATTTTAGTTGTTGTGTATGCTTGTGCGATGTTCATTGATGTTTCTAGATCATGCTCTATCCTTTTTGAACATCTACTTTGATTGGTGTGATCATGATCGGATATTTTTGCATTGTGTTCGAGTTTTCATATTCTTGGCCGACATGATGGTTGTAGCATGTTGTAGATCCTTGTGGATTAATCTTTTAATGTTTGGCATGTTTGAGGAATTTTTTTTAGGTCTTCATTATGTTATGATTGACTTTGGTTGGTGCGCATTGAGATTTGTTCATGAATTGGGCCGACAGATTGTAATTCATTTATTCTTTTATTTTTGGCCGACAGAGGTGTTGATTTAATTCAATGTAGCAGATATATAAGAGTGATTATTTCCTCATTTTGAAGTGTGTGTGTGGTGCTCAATGTGTATGTGAGAAGTGTGAATGTGAAATGTGTGAATAGATATCAAATCATTCGATTACAAAGAAGAGTGTGAAGAAGATTGAGTGAAGTGTGAAGAAGTATTTATGTGCCTAACTGGAACTATCATTGGGCTTTTGTAGAAGCTGATTTCTCAGTTCAACCTTTTCAGATGGATTTAATCTGAATTTTTTTGTAAGGCAGCTATCCTTCCCATTTGAGCAGTGAGCTCTAGGTAGTGTGCCTGAATGCATGTGCATTCCTTATTCATTTTCATTATACTTATAATAAGGTATAGTCTTGTGGACTAACATCCACCATGGTTTTTCCCCTAACAGGGTTTCCACGTATAAAATCTTGGTGTTCTTGTGTTTCTAATGTGTTATTGATTCATGCTTTCACTATTAATTATCATATCTGATATTAAAGATTAACAAGAATAAATAAGTGTTAAATTATGTGACAACTAATTCAACCCCCCTCTAAGTTGTCAGTTGTCTGATTCACCCCCCCTCTCACTTGTATATAATCAATTATCAAAATTCAAATCAAACTAATGCAACTTTGTTTGCAAAAGTCAAACTTGATTTTCACGTTCAACTCTAAAAAGGAATTAATTAATTCATATTCCTCACCCACTTTCTGATTGAGTAAATTACGATTGTTGACTGAGCAATCTAAGTAGTTGAATAGTCAATCTAAATGGCTAACTAAGAAATCCAAGTTGTTAACTAATCAATCAAATTCCTAACTAAGCCATCTAAATCTTGACTGATCAATCTAATCCCTAATTGGACAATCTATTTCTCAATCACCCAAATTGTGCAATCAACTTTGCACAATCTTCTCATGTCTAAATCCTCTCAACACACTTTGACCATTGATCTGGATATTATTCAACACAATCTTGATCATTCATTTCAAATATAATTTTCTATATAACAAACCCCTTTCCTCACAAATAAGGATCAGAGAATCAACATACATTATGCAACAAAATGTTGTCAAGAACACCATTGATAGAGCTTCACCATTTCTTCAATCAACCAACTGAAACAGTCACTCATCAAGATTTTGCACATGAACTTTGGAGGCTTCACGGTGATAAGAACAGCCCAACATCAGGAGAATACACTCCATTGTGGGATGTTAAGACTGTGTTATTCTTGTACATTCATTTTTTTAATCATATATTCTTAGATTGAACATGTTTTGATCCCTCTTTCTGTCTAACGTTCTCTCCCTCACACAAGTTTGAATCATTCATGTTTGCTTTCTTTTATGCAAAAAGATGGGCAACTATGCTAAAAAGTGTCCTAATAAGCCCTAGAAACCTACTCAAAACGTTTGAAAGGAAAAAGGCGATTCAGAATGCAAGGTTGTTCCAAAGCCAGATTTGAAGCTTGTCTCGACTAAGTTTGAGGGTTGTAAGGAGGTTGGTTCTAAAGTGACCAAGGTTGTTCCAAAGTTGGAATTGAAGCTTGTCTTGACTGAGGTTGAGGGTTGTAAGGAGGTTGGTGAAGAAGGGACTAATCCTTTGGAGGTCTATGAACCAAAGTCGGTCTCTGAGGAGTTTGAGGAGCCTTCTGCAAGCTCTAGTTTGTAGGTAGTTGGCTCTCCATCCATGGAGTTTGTAGAGCATGTTGTGGGGTCTATTGGTTCTTCGTTCACTCCTAAATCCTTAAATATAGTTTTTATTTTGAAGGTTCATGAGGATCCTCTTCAGGATACAATACATGCCTCAACTGTGCTCCCTTTTCAGAATCTCGATGATCCTTCATATACTTTGGTGAAAGGGAGGAATAGGAGAAATCCCTCTCCACCCCTTGGGGTTATTACAAGGAATAGACTCAAGGATAATTGTGGTTCAGAGCCTAGGGGAAGAGGTAGACCATCCTCTTAGCAAATCAAAGTAAGAGAAAGTAAGCTTGACATAGCTGATGGTACTTAGAAGACTGTATGATTTGTGCTTGAAGATTGCTCCTTTAAAATCTTTATGAAGATTATTTTATGGAATATTAGATGGCTTAATAACCCTCATAATATGACCTTATATCTAATCTAATAAGATGTCATAGGCCTGATATTATCCTTATTCGAGAAAAAATACAAAGTGATAAGTTGGAAAAACTCAGGAACAGGTGGTTTAAGGACTGCAGTTTTCATAGCTCCAATGTTGATGGTGCATCTGATGGAATTGCTACCTTTTGGAATTCTCACACTATTAATGGATCTACCCTTTTGGATGGTCCTCATCATCTTACTATTAGATTCTCCCATCCTCATGATGGTACCTCTTAGATTGTCTCCAACATCTATGCTCCCAATTCTATATCTGAAAGAAATAATTTTTGGAACTCTTTGAATCTTTTTCTGACTACCTTTGGTGTCAATTGGCTGGTTATGTGGGATTTCAATATGCCTCTCAATGATGCTGAAAATTTGGGTGGGTCTCAAATTCATCCTAATAGTAGGTTTGATCTTATGTAGTTTATGAATGATAACAGCTTACTTGACTTAGATCTTTGTGGAGCCAACTATACTTGGTCTAACAAAAGGGTGGGGGAGGCTCTCATTCAAGTTAAGCTTGATCATGTCTTATTAACTCTGGATTGGACACTTAGCTATTCGTGTTCCCTCTTGGTGTTAACCAGGTTGGGATCTTATCATTTACCCTATTATTATTTCTACTAAGATTTTGGGCAGAAAAAATAATTCCCCTTTCATATTTGAAAAAATGTGGATCTCTAATCCGAACTTTAGGAATAAAGTGAAGTTTTTGTGGGATATTAAAGTGAATGGTTCTTCTCTATTTCAGGTTGTCAAAAATCTTGCTTCTATGAAATTTATGTTCGAAAATGGAATAAGGATTCTTTTGGTCATACATTCCATGATAAGGCTACTATTAAGGATGATTTGGATGGAGTGTAGAAGCTTATTCAATTTAATGGTGTTTTGATCCTCCTCTCATTTCCCTAGAGAATTCTCTTTTGTCTTGCCTTCATACCATTATTTCTAGAGAGGAAGTTTTATGGAAGCAACGGTCGCATAGTTTGTGGTTGAAGTGTGTGGATAGGAACATAAAATTATTCCATCTTTCTACTATGAAGCATAGGGCCTCTAATCGTATCAATTCTATTAATTTTGATGGTGTTTCTCTTGATAAGAAGGAGGATATTATATAGGCTTCTTCAGTTTTTTTTTCCAACCTTCTCTCGAATGACTCTGTTTTGGATCTTGAGTATCGAGAGTCTTTCCTTATTTCCATTCCTTCTCTAATTAAAAATGGCATTAACAATAATCTAGTTTCTATTCCTTCTTTGGATGAATTCAAGCATGTGGTTTTCTCTTTTGAGGGTAACAAAGCTCCAGGGCCTAATGGTTTTCCTATGTTATTCTTCCAACTCCTTTTGGATTTTGTGTTGAAGGATGTTGCTAATGCGGTTAAAGAATTCTTTGAGAGCATAAACTTGTTGAAGGAGATAAATTATACCTTTATTGTTCTTGTTCCCAAGAAGCCTAAGCCTTCTTTCTCTAAGTTTTGTCCAATCAACCTGTGTAACTCTATCTATAAAATTATTTCAAAGGTGTTGGCTTCTCAATTGCAGTCTATTCTTCCTTTGATCATTTCAAAGTAGCATAATGGTTTTTTTCTTGGTAGGTATATTCTTGATTCTATCTTGTCGGCGCATGAGAATATTCACTCTTTTTTTGTCAATAAGACGGCTAGTTTTTTGCTAAAGCTTGATCTTTTGAAAGCTTATGATAGGGTTGATTAGATTTTCTTGATTAAATTTTTGAAGACGTTTGATTTTGCTAGTAAAATTCTTTAGCTCATTTGGTAGTTGATCTCTACTCTTAATTTTTTGTTTTATTTAATGGTACCCCTTCAAGTTTCTTTAATAGTGCTCGTGGGTTGTGCCAAGGTGATCTAATCTCTACTTTTCTTTTTATTATCATGGCTAAGTCTTTGGGAAGATTCATTCAAAATTTGGTTAGTATTGGTTTGTTGTATGGGTTGAAATCATCTTCACTTGATCTGGTTTGTTCTCATCAACAATTTGTTGATGACACAATCTTCTTAGGGGAGTCTTTGGTGAGGGAGGCAAAATAAATTGAATCCATTATCTCTAAGTATGAATCCACTTTAGGTCAAAAATTTATCCTCTACTATCTTCTTCTTGAATACTCTAGATGTTACGATGAAAAAGATTGCCCGAATTTTACAATGTGATGTGGGGAATCTTCCCTCTACCTATTTGGGTTTTCCCTTCTGTTTTAACAAAGTTCCTACTTCTTTTTTGGCTTGGTATCATTGATAAATTTCAAGACAAACTTGTTGGATGGAAAGGGGCTCTTCTTAGTCAATCCAGTAAGGTCCAATTGATTAAAGCCACTCTTTAGAATCTTCTTGTGTATGCTATGAGTCTTTTCAAGATTTCAAAGATTTTTATGAACAAAATTGAGAGCATTCAAAAAAATCTTATGGTCTAGAACTGAACAAAAGAGTCAAATGCATCTTGTTTCTTGGGATGATTTTTGTGATCCTAAGAGGTGGGGTGGTCTTGGTCTACAAAAATTGAAGGAATTCAATATCTCTTTGTTGGCCAAGCAGCTTTGGAGACTTTTAAAATGGATTCAAATTTTATCCAAGAAGTATCTTAGTGAAATTGATAAATTCAAAAATCTATTCAAGGAGAACTTTGTTCCTATTTCTAGTTTTGCTCTTTGGAATTACATGATTAAGTCTCGTGCTATTATCTCAAAGGGTTTTAGGTGGAATCTTGGTAATGGTAGCAATATTATTTTATGGGATGATTGGTTGTTAGGGAGTTATCCTTTAAAATATTAGCCCTAGGCACACCCTCTTATGGAATTTTGTTTAAGAACTTATGACCATTTTTTTGTTAATTATATTGTTGATGGTTGTTGGAAAGATGTCTGATGTGGCTTTTTAGGTGATGTTGATCTCAGGTTGTTATTTTCCTGAGCTCATATCCCTATTTATTAGACCCCTAGTCTATTGTTTTGAGCCTTTCTTCTTATAGATCCTTTTTTTGGTGTCTTCTTTTTCCTTGCAGCATATTAGCAGTGGGCCTCTGCCTTTTTGTGCCTCCTTGTGGAATCCTAAGTTGATCACTAAATTCAATATCTTTTTTTGGTTGTTGAGTCCGAACAAGGTGTTGACTATGGATAAATTGTAGAAAAGGGGTTTTTGATGCCCAACAAGTGTTTCTTGTGGTTCATTACAAGTTCTCTTCTAATATATGTTTTTATGTTTTGTCTCTATGGGATCTAAGTTGGGTTTTTCCCTACACTTTCATTGATGTTTGTACTCAGTGGGTTGTCCCTTTTGCTAATCCTCACCTGGTCTCCTTTGGTCTCTCATCTTACCTCATGTGGCTTGGGGTATCTAGTTTGAAAAGAATAGTAAGATCTCCAAAAATTCCTTTTTAATTTCTCAAAGAGTGGCCCTTAAAATTTTCTCTACTTTTATGAATAAATTTTTAGTTGAGCTTATTGATGTTAATCCACTTGGTCCTAAATTTTTTGTGTGATTATGATTTTTAGGTGGCTAGGAGATGGAAGCTTCCTATGGACATTTCTTCTTTGATTGTTAAAGCTAAGATCCCTAGAGATAATATCCGTTGGTGTGCTCCTTCTCTCGATTGGGTTAAAGTTAACTTTGATGGGGTGACTAAAGGCAATCTAGGTCCTACTGGTTGTGTAAGAGTGATTAGAAATTCTTATGATAGGCCTGTTTCTACTATGACACTCCCTTTGGGAATTCAAACAAACCATGTGGCAGAAGCTTTTGTAGCTTACCATGGGCTCAAATTGGCTCAATCGAAAGGGTTCAAAAGAGTTAGGCTTGAAGGAGACTCTCTTAATATCATAAACTATCTCAAAGAATTGTAACCTTCTTGCTGGTCTATTGAGCATTTAATAAGGGATTCATTAATTATTCTTAAGTCATTCGATCCTTACTTTCTTTCCCATATTTAGCATGAGGGTAATAGGGTTGTCGACCTCTTTGCTAACTTAGGGGTGATTAGGGCGCCTAGGGAATGGGGGTCTTTTGATGAGCTCCATTTGATGTTCAAAACATCATTTCTCATGAATATCAATAGCCTTGTTATGATGATCACTTTTATGATTATGGGGTTGCGTCTCTCTTGTAATGTTATTCTCATGATTCTCAAGGACTACAACAAGCTTCAAATCATGCAAAAAATTTGGACTATGATTAATTCTTGTCTTGGCAAGTGGTAGGTTACATGATTTTTGGGTGTTTTATTTGGTGGGGTTCTATGGTTATTTTCTTCCTAGTGTTTCAAATATGTTGGTGCATTTCATAGTACTTTGTTCTTGGCTTCTTGGAGAATATGGGGGAGGAGTCAGGTTGAGTCTGTATATTGTGATGATACTAAAAACAACAAGAGAGTGTGGAAAATTCTTATGCAAGGTGGTGTCACCCAGTATATCAATCGCCTCCAAGGGTTTGATCCTCATATTTCCAAGGTGTTTGTGGCAAGGTGGAAGAATAGGGTTTTGGGTGTGAATGGTGTTGAGATTGATATTTCTGAAGAATTCATTGGTATGATTTATGGTTTGTCTACTAAGGGTAGAAATCTTTATAGGGATAAGAATTTTTTTGATGTTGCTCTTAATGTCTGCTTTAAATAAAATGAGAGGGTTGATTTGGTGACAAGGTCTTGTGGTGGTTATGCCAAAAATAATATCAAAGCTATCTTGGTTGAGATGGTGAAAGCTATCATGAGGTATTTTACTCTTGATAGGTGGTTTACCTCTTTGTTTGGGTATCATTTTATGCTTCTTAACCATTTTAGGCATAATAAAAAGATCTATTTTCCATTTTATTTACTGGCTTCCTTGGAAAATGGTATTAAAGAGGTTAAAAAAACCCTCGGGCCCCTATCTTCATGAAGGTTTGATTATGCTTATCACAGAATATGTAAAGTTTTTTTTATGCTCTCTTGAAACCTAGGAGGATTTTGAAGACCAGTTGTGGTAAGGATGTGGATTCTAGGTATGACACTAGCCCGAGTGATGAGGATAATGTTGAGCCCTCGATGGAGGTGTTTTTGGAACCCCCTGCTAGATCTTTGGAAAGTTGAGAAGACCCAAAACAATAATCCTCAACCTTTTTAGTTAGAGGATTCCCATAACGGTAGTGATCAAGAGGAGAATACCCCTCCCCGTATGAATAAGAAGAGAAAGGAGGCTAAGGGGACTTGAGTGGGCGGTGAGCAGGTGTTAGGGAATCTTAGGATGGAAAAATATTCTGAAAGAGAGTGGTAAGGACCGTGTGGATGTGTAGTTGTCTGATGTTGTGGCTTGTGAGGATGGTGAGGATGTCTCATCATTGTGAAGAGATTGAGTCTACCATTACCTGGGTTTGTTGGGAATTTAAAGAGCTTCATGAAAGACTATGGAAAGGGCTCTAAGGTTAAGGAGAAGCTTTTTAAAGTGGCTCATGAGGGTGGTGAGGATGTGATTTCATCTGCTAAGAATATATCAAACTTGGTGAAAGTCAGTGGCAAGGATAAGGTCTCTATTTCCAAGAAAAATAAGGTGGCTCCCAAAATTTTTGGTGATAGAAAGCTTAATGAGGTGAACCAATTGGGTGAGGGTGTTAAGAAAGGGTTCATCCCTATTAAATTGATGGATATGCAGGGGAAGGAGCCGTGGACTCTCAGAGGTAAATATTCCATGGAGTATCAAGTTGATAATCAGGAAATCCTTGTGCCTGAATTTTCTAAAGATTTGAACATCTTCAATTATAATAGAGAGGAAATTCTTGATGTTTTAGGTTTGGAGAGGATTGGTGTTGTTGACTATTATAAAAAAATTTAAATGGTTTTTTACTAAACTCAACCAATTGAGCATAAAGATTTGTATAGTGTAGAACATTCATGACTCTATTGAGAAGGGGGCTACTAATCAGGAAAATGAGAATCTGATGGAAATTCTCAATATAGTTACTAATTATGTCATTAATGTTAAAGATGAGCATGAAAAGAGGATCTTGATCTTGGAGGAATGAATTGTTAAAGTGTATGAAAATATCAATCAACTAGTTAAGAGCAATAGTACATCGAGCTTTTCCTTGCTCAATGATAAGTTGGATAAAAGGGAATGTTAAGTAGGGTAGTAACAAGGTTAAGGATATAGTTGTTGGTGGTGAAGGTGTCAACAAGGCTAAAAAGGTGACTGTTGTTTCTTTTGGACCTAGTATTAGGACTCGCAGTCATGTGAATAAGCCTACTGGGGCTTTGAAAAATGCTATGGATGACATTGCAAAAATTCATGAGAAAATTATTCCTCAGGAGTTAGAGGTAGAAGAGATTTTGAAGAACCTCAAATAGGTTGTTTCTTATTGTCATTTGGGTTTTTTATTTTTTCTTTCTTTTTGGTTGCTTGTTGTTTCCTATTTTATCTTTAAGTAGCTCTCTACCTTTGTAATAGGTTTTAGGTCCCTATAAAACTTTCTTTACCAGTAGTCAAAAATAAGATGAAGATACTTCATTATATTATGTAATATCTTTTGCATTAAATATTTTAACTATCGACTCGTGCTTCAACATACTGGGATGCAAAACCTAGGTCCAATTTTTTTATAAATTCAGTTGGAATTACTAATGAAGTAACAAGTTCATCATAATATTGATTAAAGCTATGGTTTGAAAATCATCATGGAATTTGATATACCAATTTATCTAACCAGTACTTGACAACAATTAGCATTCTTAGGAGAAATTACTAGCCAAAGACATACACAAATTTTTAGGCTATGTAGTAGATGGACTATAGTCTTTATCAAGATGGTGTTGGACTTCGAATTTGTAGAAGTTGTAGATAGATATTGGGTGAACGCTAATATTTCTTCACGGTCCATGGCTTCTTTACTAGACATTGGTTATGTAAGTTGATGTGTTGTTCCTAGTGATTTTTATGGTTCGACATCATTATCTAGGAGGCCTGGTTGATTTTTTGGTTGCTATGCATATTGGAGTGGGAATCCCTACACTAAGGGATATTCCATGGTTCCTATTAAATGAAAGATTTCTTGTAACCTGGCATCCTTTTGTGTCAAATTTCTAAAATGTCACTTTAGTGGGGCATCATCAGCTGGTCACCATGGGATATGATTTTATGAGGAATGAATTTTTGTCATAATTTTGATAAATCTATGTGAATATTGCATTCAGCTACTAGTGGGATTCTATTACTCGGTAACTTTCTTATGTACATTTTGCATGCACCTTTATACATGCTACATTATCAAAGATATAAATGTTGACATATATATATATATATATATATATATATTTCTATTAATATTAGTTTTACATTATTACATCTTTCTTCTATGTTATTTTAATGTAACAATAAAATTACCTTGTTGTTTTCTTTTTATTGATTTATGTAATTCTGCGGGATTATTGTTCATTGAAGAAAATGTGGTTACAGAACTACGTATTAATGCCATATGTACTTTCATGATTTCTAATATGAAGTGAGTATTTTTTTATTTGATACCTTGATATTGAAAACTATATGATTTATTATACATGATGATGTCATGAATCCAGTTATCAATTGAAATAAAATTTGTAAATATATTTCATATGCTCACTTAAAATACTCTTCCACATGTGCTTAAAATAAATCACTTAAGTGAGCCCATGCTTAATATAGTTTCTCTTGCTTAGAAAAACTTTTTCTCTAATCCACAAGGTAAAATTCACTAAGGAAGAGGGAAGTCAGTTAAATGGCAGAAAATATGGCACATATTTTCTTTTTATTGATTTCTAAAATTCTGTGAGATTATTGTTCATTGAAGAAAATATAGTTGTAGAATCGTGGATTAATGCCATATGTAATTTCATGATGTTCTTAATTTAATTTGTCACTGGGAAATCTTTAAAAGATAAGAAATAATTTGCCTCTTGATCCGAAGTGAGTGAAATGTATTGATTTGATAGCTTGATACTGAAAGTTGCATGACGTACTGTATATGATGATGTCATGAATCCAATTATCAATTGAAATAATATTAGAATAGATTTCATATCGTTTGAGTGCTTAGTACTTGTCAACTTTATGTACAGTTTGCATGTACCCAGACATTAATCAAAATAAAATTGTAAGTGGATCTCACATGATTAAAGTTGGTTACTTGGTTAGCACAAAAAAATTAATTATACCTCACTCGACTCATGAGTAAATGCCATAACTCATAAATAGGGATGGTTCGATCAACTGAAATTATTCTTAAAAGTCTATAAAATGGCTTTAATTTTGAGTGTAATGTTTTGAGTTTTGATAAGCATTTCCATTTTATGATGTTAATAAGGAATAAGATGATGTTGTGGTATTATAGGGGATACTCTAATTCTCCTACCTCTAGTTAAGTAGTTACAAAGTAAAAGAGAGACCAATTTCCTTCAAGTTTAGAATGGGTGGAATTGAAAAGAAGTTGATCTACTTCACTTGGCTCTTGAGCCAAGTTTTGAACTAGGATGAGGAGCTCTGATGGAGATAAGTGCTTTCATAGAGAGTGCAGCCACATAAGTATTTTAATCTTGTTCACATTGAAAGTCATTGATTTGTCATAATCCATTTTGACAGAGGCCCTCAAAGAGGAACTATGGACTTTCAAATTCATTTTATGTTTTCCTGGTGCCTTGAAGCTACCTAAAGAGGGTGGTAACAGATTTATTACCCCCTATCTTCTACATAATTCCAATTGGTAACTAGGATAGGTACATTTTCTATATTCACAACTTCCCTTTTCCCGACATGATAGACAAGCCCTATGGATTTTTAAAGTTATTTTGGGTTGTTCTAGTGGGTCAGATTGAGCATATTATGCAATATCTTTTGTACTAAATTTTTTAACTATTGACTCATGCTTCACCATAGTGGGATGCAAAAACAAGGTACAAAATTTTCTATAAATAGAGAACCATAGTGGTGGCTTGGAGCTATCGTGTGAAATCCTAAGACCCCAAGCATGGTCGACAAGCCCATGGTTTGAGAATATAATTTGCATCCTATAACACCACTACTAGCTTGGAATCAATTATGTCTAATGTAAAGTGACATGTGTCATTTATACAAGAGATTGCATGATCTACTCATTTAAAATCTATGTAACATTGTAATTCAATTGTAATAAAATTAAAATAAATGGTTGTATTATTCTTTGTTATCATTTACAATAAAGAATTATTTTGTGTTCAGTGTCTATCCAAATTAAAAGTAATTAGAATTAATTACTAGCACTTGCACCTAAATGAGGTTCAAAGATTTTATAGATAGAAAACTATATGTATGTTAATATGTTACAAAGTATGTGTTTGTGCATGGATAGGTTGCAAGTTGAAAGTTCTAGTTGCATGTTGTTGGATTAAACAATTAATAATAAGTGTTAAATAATGGAATGAAATAAAGTTAGATAAATCTAGATTTTTACCTTGTATAAATTAAGTATTATCCAATTATGAAATATTTGCATGCATATTTAAAACATAAAGCAATACAAATGAAAAAATATAGTTGCCATGAAATTGACAAAAAATACTAAAAATGAAAATAGAATGTTCTCATCTAGTTGTCAAATCAATATTTATCTGGATTTTATGTGATAAGTGAGATTTTGGAGGATTTTAACATTAAATCGAAGTTAGCTTACCATTAAACAACACTCTTTCTAGGGTTTGGTAAAAAAGTTCCACTCTTGTTAGGGTTTACTAAAATCTTGTTCTATATGTGAATTTAGGCTCAAATTTTGTAAAAAATCCTACCTAGTTTGCTTTGCCCTGCACTTTATTAATTATTTCTTATTTTTCATTGACCTACTCCCCTAATTCTTGGTGTCATTAGACATTTTATTAAGTCCTTTGCAAATTTAAGATATCAGCCTCCTGATCCTCTCCTAGCTCTCACTTAAGAAGAAGATTATTCATGTGCTTAATTAAATGGCTTAAGTGAGCTTGCACTTACTATATGGTTAACATATCTTATTATGCATTTCCACTAATTTGTATGAAGTATTTTATTAAGGAATGGAACACCTGTTTTTCACTACCAGCTCAAACAGGTAGAGCTGAATTGCAAATTCAAGCCAAAATGTACACAAGATGTTCAAAATTTTATGCTAAATAATCATTATTGTGCAATGTTTCATTACAAAGCGAATTCCAATAATATTATGCAAGAACATCTCAAAATAGTATCATAAGATTGCATAATGTTTGTTGCTTTATTCATAATGTACAAACCAAAGTCCCACACAAGTCATGGGAGTAACTTCTTCTGATTTTCATAATCAAATAAGGGGTGCATGAAGTAAATTAAACTATACAACTGAAAATAAAGAAGGTATAGGGTAAAAAGTGATTTGTCATTACCTGGAATGATGAATCGTTAACAAGTTGAAGCCTTCAGTTGTGACTATGAATCGATCCAGCTCCAAACTCCAGATGCACCTGCAAGTATGATAGAAGTGTGGTTAGATAAATGCAAATCAAATCCTACCATATGCCTACGTTATCAACAAAAATATAGAGTACAATTGATCAGGCATCCATCAGATGACTTCATTGTTCAAAGGCATAAAACTCAAGAGGAATAGGGTTATTATGTTCCTGATCATTTTATCAAATATGTGGAGTAAAATGGGCTCCCACAAGGGTTGAGCCCGACATATCAAAAAGAGCACACTCTAAAAATTACACACGAGAGTTATCAAATTTCATAAACAACCATTAAGAGAGTTGCTGAAACTAAGAAGAAGTTCATGAAGTAACCTTATTTCAATATGTTTAAAATAGTTTGGGCAATTATTTTTATTGCTCATCATGTTAAGGAATGATCAAAGCATGTAAAGAATTCATCAATGTCAGAGATATCTTGTCGACTCTGCTTTACATTTTGACATTATATCTAAATGAAGTATAGAGCCTCTTTGCATTAAAGAGAAACATAGTACTCATGCATTGGAGTGTTTTCATAACTTCAAAATTAAAGGACATGAAGAGCAGTGATGCATGAATAGGTATAGTTGATCATCAGTTATAATAGCCAAGAATCATATAATGATGAAGTAACAGACATGGTTAACATAAATGGGTAGATACCACGTATTACAGCCATGCTTGGTTCAATAAGATCTATGTTCTATTCCATTTTATCAAGGGGTTCAAATCTAGAGAAGGTTGTAGGAAGACTCACAGGACTAGAAAAACATTTACAACTGTCAATTCTAATGATATTACACTCCATCATTAGAAGGCAATAATTTAAAATAAGAAGCTACAGGATTTTTTAGAGTACACCCATAGTATGGGAGAACATGTGATCAAATGGTGTGCATTAAAATGATAATTATAAAATAGGGCTCTTAAAGTCACATAGTCAAGGTAATAATGACTATCAATATCAAAATTGCTTTTATTTCCATCTTAAGCTGAAAGTAAACTTAGTGCATAAAGGAAAGTCATGTATCTATGGGAGCCATAGGTAGCCAGAATGCATGTCTTAAGGAGCAGATTGAAGTCTCAAATAATTTTAGTCACAAATGATTAAGCAGAATCTTTATGATACATAGAAAATGAAATATGATGATTAGAAGACATCATGGAATCCTATGAGCAACATACAATATGAGAAAGACATGATTTATGTCACAGTCATAAAAAACCATCAATGAGAGTCAAAGAAATACTATAAAGGCCAAATGATATAAAAAGCCTTTGTTCAAAGCATGAATAAACAGAATACAACAAAGGAGCTCATTTAATGTCTATTGTAAATGACAATTAATAAAATTATGAGAGTGTCATAAGTTCAGCTCTTCAATCATGGAAAATCAAGGTGCAAGTTTATGTAGAACAAAATGATAGCCTTCCATAGAGAAAAATATAGTGGGATTATGACAATCCAGTTCGAGAATGACAGTCCAGCTCATAATAACAGCAAGAGGGCTTCACAATATCAATGAACAACCTTTATGTAAGGGACATTCACATGAAGATGTGATAATCAGAAGCGTTAGAAACCTATACAGGAAGGCCATACCAAGGTTTATGGGGCAGATTTATTCTTCATTTCACACTCTTATCACTATGTTTTGCAGCTTTTCAAGCATTTCAAGATCAAGAAAATATCCATTAAGGAGCTTTTGTATATGCAGAAAACAGACCCAGGAAGCCTTCATAAATAGAAAGGAACCCAGTTTTGGGTTAAGTCCAAGATTTTGAAACCCTCAAACTTGTGTTAGTAATATCATAATACCCACAAGGAGAGCAAGCTATCAAACAATATAGTCGTGGCCAAAAGAAGGCTAGAGCAAATAGAAAAAATGAAGAAAACCTAGTTTTCCTTAAGCACAAGAATACCTTAAGCTGCAACCATAAGTTCAAGAAAGAATACATAGAAGCAAGAGATCTGGATACAATCTTTTACCAGTAGACAACCAAAGATGAAAAGCAACTTTCAGCCAAGGCCGTTGAGCTTAGGAAACTTCAAATCATGTTTTCAAATTTAGGGAAGGAGAAAGCAAACCAAATGATAAAAATAATGGCACCCACAAGTATTATCATCAGATACATAAATGGAGGAGTTAGGAGATGCAAGGAAAATATCAGAAAATTCATGAGGAGGCCATGACCATGAAACCCTCTGCCTGGAAAAAATCAAGGTTCAAACACATCACCAATGATGCGGCTATCACCAGTAAAAATTATGACAGAGATTTCTAAGAGAAACCCGTGACCATAGAACATATTCATGCAGTGATAAACTTTCATGATCTTGAGTGTTTCAGAAACCACAAAATAATGGAGATAAAGTCACAACAAAGCATCAATATAGTGTAATGGAAGGCCTTACCCAGTTTTTCTGTAGAAAGAAACGTTCTCCAAAGCCCTGTGCAGTTCTTCCAGTTTCGAGTGCAATGGCATGGTGGCTCATATTCAAGTGCAAAAGCATCAATACAGAGAAGGCACAAAAGATACATCAAAAGAAGGGTGCATAATTTTTGTAGATTTATGACCCTAGTGCTTAGAATGGTGGCGCAGCTCCTATCCAAGCAGAGCTTCCAAGTTAAAATGTGAAAGGATGAGTAGTGATTTACGGTTCAGGCTTATCATTCTTGCCCTATTTTGGTCGATGATTTTTTACTATCTTTTATCAAAAATCAAACAAAATCATTCCTAAGTATTGTTGTCGTGGTATTGACCTATGGGTCAATAAACTTAATGATATAGGGGCCGACCAAATAATGTGTTGATGAGGTGGCCAATTAAAATATATGCTAAGTGTGGTGTTGGATTCAGAATTATGCATGGGCTCATGATTTTATAAGGTCAAAATTCTATTTCACATAAGTCTTAATGTTATGTTTTGCATTACATATTGTAAAGTTAATTGATTAACTGATAAAGTATAAATCATTTAATTTATTTAACTACCTCAAAGTGCAAACATAAATGTTAAGTGAAGATAGACATTTGATTATAGCTTCAAGTTGGAGATGCATGCAAACTGCTATTTATAGACTGTGCATGGAGAGAAATATCGAAAATACTAAAAAAAAAATTGTTCATGCACAAGTGAAGTTCAGATTCAGTTGTTTAGATCATGCAGATGAGGCTCTTCTTTCAGTTTCACTTCAGTTCATAGATATTTTGGTCATGCGCATGGAGAGGAGGAGTTTTCTAGGCAGAGAGTGCAGTTTGCTTCATTTTGGAGCTATTTTTATTAGGGTTTCCTCTTCTGCTCAAATTTCACTTTGGAGTTATCATTTTTCACTTCAATTCTCTTTCCAATTCTATTGTTGGCTTCTTTGTGCATGCCTTTTGTATATATTGAGGAAACTTAGTCTTTTTTCCTTTGGTTCTTGTTTTTCATCCCTTGCATTCTGCAAAGCAAATTATCATGTAACTCAACTTTTTCAGAGTAATACAATAGCAGGTTTACAAGTTCATTGTGTGTCATTTTTCGTAAAGATTCCTTCAATTTCGGTGAAATCAAAAGTCTTCCTTGTCATTATGTTGTTTATGTGAATGATTTGATGAAGTTTTACTGTGTTTAATATAAAAACCTTAAAATTTATTGTCCCATTTATATTTGCATGCATTCAAAATAGTGAAAATCATAGGTCTAGGATTGTGTAACAGAATAATCTATTCCTCTTTGCTGAGAAAACATTATTTTCCTTCAAAGATGGTTTATTCAAGCCTTTCTTAGAATCATTTTTGTGGTCAAACTGTTGAATTGACTTGTGTGGATAGGTTTTTTTGAAGTTCATTGTGAATCATAGTTGCAGTTTTTATTAATTAGTTGTATCACCATCAATTTACAGTATTATGTGCATTTATTACAATCCTTCTATCCCTTTTCCAGCATCAAAGTTAAGTACATAATCTGAAAATTTTATAGGAACCAGCCTAGAATCTGGAGGTCTTT
Source organism: Sequoiadendron giganteum (assembly GCA_007115665.2). Lineage (NCBI taxonomy): Eukaryota > Viridiplantae > Streptophyta > Pinopsida > Cupressales > Cupressaceae > Sequoiadendron > Sequoiadendron giganteum. Next base: position 495,749,141 of record CM021102.1, on the reverse strand, counting down.
CTTCACCATAGGAATACCCACGGCCTGAAGATAGTTCCCATGTTTCAACAAATTGTTGAATTTCATCATTCAAGCATTTGGGTGCAATCTGTTTTACAACAGCTTTTGGCACCCCCCATGGGACTCTAAATCACAATTCAGAGCACTATTTTAATAGTTTGAAGTTGTTGTTTTGGTATATGCAGCAATATTTCAGCCTTTCATAGGATAAAATTTATATACCTAGCGAGTTTGTTCTTAAGATTCAAAGCAAATCAATAGCAAACAACTTATGATAAATATGTAGATGAGAAGAAGTTCTTCTCCATTTGAATATCTGCAACTGTCTTCACCAAAAAGAAGAGGAAGGACAACAAAGATAAAATCTGGAAGGCCTTCAAGAAACCTATCAATTTCTCCAATTTTAAGAACATAACCATTAGTATACACATCAAGAAGTAGAGGCAGATCGTCAACAAGGCAGACAGGTTCACATTCAGCTTCACAAAGTTACAGACCATCAATTTCACCTATACTAGTTCTACAAGCTGTGAATTTTAGAATACCAGCAGCTCCAATGGCTAGAGCGCATACGTTTGTACCATTCAATGGGGGCAGCCCATTGAATCTAGCTCAACACGATGATATACCAGTTGCAGCACTTAAGATTCTACCCTTTTTCACTGGTGAAGAGCAGACTACGCCAATAGAGCATATCAGATATGGCTTCATTGTGTGGAGTTCATCACGTGACTCGAGAGAATGTGGCATTGAGGCTTTTAGCAGCATCTTTCAAGGGTAAAGCACTTCAGTGGTTTCACAACTTACCAGATAATATTGTCACGACATGGGATGATTTAGGAGATAAGTTGAGCAAGCAATTTTCTGACAAGTTTGATCATCTATCTCTAGTCGAGCAAATGATGACTATAAAGAGAGCACCACAAGAATAGATGATGGACTTTAATTTCAAGTTTCAACAGACCTAGAATAGGATTCCAGTAATGGTAAGACCTACTCCTGATCACGCTTTTCTGTATTACCTTAGATCTTTAAATAGTGATATTGCTTTGATGATTCAGTCAATGGGAGGATTAACGTTACCAATAGCCTATGACATCGCTATTAGAGCATAAAACAGCCTTATACAGGCTAGTAAAATTGCACCAAGGCCACCTATGCCAATATTTCCAGATATTCATTCCTTGATGCCTATTAATTTACCACCTATTGCCTTAATCCTAGTCGAACCAACCTTAGGTTATCCACCAGTTGTTCAAAATGGTGCTTTTCTAACACAATCAGAGTTTCAAGAGCTTAAGGGTAATCAACAAGAGATGGAAAAATTATTGCAGACAGTCAGCAATGATTTAGTGAGTCTAAAGAGGCAACAAAACCAAAATTTTAGGCCATACCAAGCACCTTTTCAGCCTAATAGACCACCTTATCAGGCAGATAATCAAGGACAGAGAATAAATTTTAATCTTAGGCCACCATACAGTCAGAATCAAAATGTTGCCAGCTCCTCTAAGGAGCTCGTACCTGTTCAAAACAACTTGGAACAAGATTATGTATGGTGTTACCCATGTAATTAGGCTACATGCATGAATGGAGTAATTAATCAGGCTTTGATGGTATAGAGCACATATGCTACAATAGAAAATATAGCAAAAGATAGAAATGATTAGAATGATCAAACACAAAAGATTGATATGGACATTGCCATGATGAACTGGAAAGGCAACAAATTATGTGGAGTAAATCAGATACAAGGTCAAAATCAGTCAGACACATCTATTGCAGCGAATACAAGATCCAAGAAAAGAGCAACAGACTTGAGACAACAAGTTGTTTATGAAAAACAGCAGGCTGATAAAGGTAACTAGCAAGTTGTTCAGCATAAAAATCAAGTTTCAGCAACTAATAAAGAGTAGTCACAACCCTCTTCTTCACAAAATGTTTAGATTTTACCAATAAAACAACCTGAGACTACTAAAGAACAATAGAAACCAGCTGAATCAGTTAAAAATTAGTCGAGAACTTAGCCAGTTCCAGTGCAGAAGGAGACTGTTGTTCCTAAAAACCAGCATAAGGTTAGTTCTCCAGCTTTTAATATTGTAGATCATATGAAAAAGGCAACTGTTAGCATCACCATGTTGGATGCATTACACCTACTTGGGAAAAAAGAAGGTCTGCACGAAGCTCTGGCTAAGATATCTATTTCTGATGAAACAACTAAAGAGCAGCCAAGAGTTCTTGAGAACAATTTAGACAACAAAAAGGGGCATCCAACTCAAGAGGTAAAACCACCACCCTTTTATGTTAGTCTAATAATTAGTAATAACATAGTGCATAATTGCATGATAGATTCAGGAGCAAGCAACTCAATTATGCCTAAATAGTCAGTAGACAAGTTAGGTCTTGAGTATGAACCATTGTGAAAAGGGGTAGTCCAATTGGATGGCACAACCATTAAGTCTGTAGGAGTTATCAAAAATATTCCTCTTACATTGCATGCCTATCCAAACTTTCAAATTCCACAATACATTTATGTTATTGATCTCCCACCTTATTTTTCCATTTGCCTATCTAGAGATTTCACTGCAAAATTAGGTGGTTATCTGTCATCAGACTGGTCACACATGTTTTTCAGAACTAGATATGGTACAAGAGTTACCATTAAGTCAGAACCACAAACTAAAGACCATATCAAGCCCTATGTACCAAATCCTATAAATGCAAACCTATCTTTCCATGATCAGGAGGATCGATCCATGACTCTCGACCCCACTATACCTATAGAAGGCATACCTGATATTAATTTAGATGAGTGGGCAGCCAAGAATCACGAGGTTGACCCGTTCAATCTCATGGATGAAGTAGGTTTGGGCATTTATATGATTCAAGAGCCCGATGTTACTATTCCAAATCTGGTCAAGGAGGAAAAATAGCCAGAACAACAAATTGATCACCTTTGAAAGTTGTACTTTAATGGATCCAGGAGTAAAATAGGTGTTGGTGGAGGAGCAGTGCTCATATCACCTAAAGGAGTTAGGTATTATTCAGCTTATAGATTTTCTTTCAGTTGTTCTAATAATGTTGTTGAGTACGAAGCATTGATACATGGTTTAGAGTGGGCCAGAAAAAGGAAAATTAAGTGCTTACAAGTGTTTGGTGATTCTGAATTAATAGCAAATCAGGTTAGAAATCTGAATTTAACAAAAAATAATTTTTTGAAATTGTATAAGCATCGTGTTTGGGACTTAATTGAAGAATTTCATGCATTTAATCTGTAATCAATACCTAGAAATCAGAGTAAGCAAGCTGATAAACTTGTTGCCATGGGATCACAGTTTTACATCCCAACTAAAATCGACAATGTGGAAGTGCAGCAATATGTGAAGGTATTGTTAGACCTTCAGTACCTGATAATAATGTAAGCTGGTAGATTTTTGACAATGATGAACAAATAATCCACTTTCTGATGGAAGAAGTAGAGTTTTCAGTTGGAAACTAGCACAAGTTTCATCAACAATATGGTGATCAGATCATGCAACTAAAATCTAACAAGCTACCAAAAGGTTTGGTGACTCTTGAATCCATCTTCAACACTAATGATCAGGTTAGAAGAGATAAATCCAGCATCACAATGAAGCAGGAACATTATGAACCAATAGAGATATTCAAAGACAAGCTCCTTAAGCTTGGCAAAATCTGTACAAAGGAGGAACAACAAGCCTTTGTCTTACTTTGTCAAGAATTCAGCGACATTTTTGCTTGGGAATATGGTGATCTAAAGGGTTTCAACACTGAGTTAGCTCAACACACCATTGAGCTTGAACCCAACGCAAAACCAATCAGATAGAAGCAAAGGCCCCTGAATCCAAAGTTAGAACATTTGATGAAAACAGAATTGAACAAGCTAATTGAAGGTAGTATCATATTTCCAATCAAGCACACCTCTTGGGTATCAAATCTGGTGCCCATCAGAAAGAACAGAGAGTTAATATTGTGCGTTGATTTCCATGATCTAAATAGAGCTTCACTTAAAGATCACTATTTGTTGCCTTCAATGGAGCAAATACTGCAAGTTTTTTCAAGATCAGAAAGGTTCTCATTGCTAGACAGATATTCAGATTATAACCAGATATTGGTTAAGGAAGAAGACTAGTACAAGACAACCTTTACCACCAAGTGGGGTACTATGGCTTACAGAAATATGTCATTTGGATTGTCAAATGCAGGAGCAACCTTTCAGAGAGCAATGGATGTGGCTCTCCAAGGTTTGATAAACAAATTTTTTCTTGTATACTTAGATGATATCACTGTTTTCTCAAGAAATGCTAATGATTATTTTGGTCATATTAGACAGATTTTTGAGAGATGCAGAGAATATGGAATTTCTTTGAATCCAAAGAAAATTATTTTTGATGTTCACGAAGGTAAGCTTTTGGGTTACATTGTTTCTAAAGATGGTATTTAAATTGACCCAAAACGTATTGCAGCCATTCTGGCATTGCCACTTCCTGCTCACAAAAAAGGTTTGCAGAGCTTTCTAGGCAGGATAAACTTTGTTAGGAGATTTATTCCTAACATTACAGCATTGCTGCAACCTCTGAAAGCCATGTTGAAGAAGAATATGCAATTCAACTAGAAAAAGGAGGGTAAGAACAGTTTTGAGTAGATTAAGGAGGCACTTGTAGCAGCCTCGACACTAATAAATCAAAAATTTGATAAATATTTTATACTATATGCGTTTGGTAGTGTTGATACAATTTTTGCCATGTTATGTCAGTAGAATGATCAAGGACTTGAACAACCCATAGCATTCTTTAGTCAAGTCTTGCATGATTATGAAACAAGATATTTGTTTGTTGAAAAACATGTGCTTATTGTAGTAAGGAGTCTTAAAGTTTTTAGACATATGCTATCTAATAATAAAATAAATCTGTTGGTATCTCACCCAACAGTCAAGGAATTTCTGTTAAATAAAGACATTAATGACAAGCAAGCAAGTTGGATAACCAAATTCATCGAGTACGACATCAGCATAAAGGTTACCAAGCTTGTTCGAGGTAAGGGTCTGTGCGAACAACTCATAGAAAAAGAACAGAATAGCAATGAAGAAGCCACTACAGTTCTGAACAATGAAGAAGAACCTATTGTTTCAACTGTTCTAGCTGATTGGATCCATCAGATGATCCATTACTTGCATACTGAAGATTGCCCAAAAGAAATGGATAAATCTAAACAAAGGTATTACATATTGCAAGCAATTCCTTATGCAGTAATAGATGGTGTTTTATATAAAAAAGACTTCAATGGAGTATTACTCAGATGTATTAACCCCGATCAGATTGAAAGAATTCCATGATAGACCTATTGGTGATCACTTTGCACCATGTACTACAGCTCTGAAAATTATGAAAGCATGGGGTTTTCAGACTCTGTAATAAATAGAGTTGCATTAGTTTCTTTCAGTTTGTTTGTTTTTGAAGCTAAGCTACAGAGGTTAAAGAGGTTAAAGAGCAAAGAATGGACTCCATTCCCAATGGATAAGATACATAACTGGTCTATGGTGTTTACAAGCAAACACTCCGCAGAGGTCGCCAATTTGTGACCTATTTTTCACTACCAACTCAAACAGGTAGAGCTGAATTACAAATTCAAGCCAAAAGGTACACAAGATGTTCAAAATTTTCTTCTAAATACTCATTATTATGCAATGTTTCATTACAAAGTGAATTCCAGTAATATTACTCAAGAACACTTCAAAATAGTATCATAAGATTGCATAATGTTTGTTGCTTTATTCATAATGTACAAACCAAAGTCCCACACAAGCCATGGGAATAACTTCTTTTGATTTTCATAATCAAATAAGGGGTGCATGAAGTAAATTAAACTATACAACTGAAAATAAAGAAGGTATAGGGTAAAAACTTATTTGTCATTGCCTGGAATGACGAATCGTTGACAAGTTGAAGCCTTCAGTTGTGACTCTGAATCGATCCAGCTCCAAACTCTAGATGCACCTACAAGTATGATAGAAGTGTGGTTAGAGAAATGCAAATCAAATCCTACCATATACCTGCGTTATCAACAAAAAAATAGTGTATAATTGATCAGGCATCCATCAGATGATTTAATTGTTCAAAGGCATAAAACTCAAGAGGAAAGCTTTAAGATTCTTTTATTTTGCTAACACGTTTGTTCATTGTGCAGGAACAGGGTTATTATGTTCATGATCGTTTTATCAGATATGTGGAGTAAAATGGGTTCCCACAAGGGTTGAGCCCGACATATCAAAAAGAGCACACTCTCAAGATTACACACGAGAGTTATCAAATTTCATAAACAACCATTAAGAGATTTGTTGAAACTAAGAATTTCATGAAAGCAACCTTATTTCAATATGTTTAAAAAAGTTTGGGCAATTACTTTTATTGCTCATCATGTTAAGGAATGATCAAAGCATGTAATGAATTCATCAATTACAAAGATATCCTGTCAACTCTGCTTTACATTTTCACATTATATCTAAATGAAGTATAGAGCCTCTTTAGATTAAAGCAAAATATATTACTCCTGCATTGGAGTGTTTTCATAACTTCAAAATTAAAGGACAGGAAGAGCAGTGATGCTTGAATAGGTATAGTTGCTCATCAATTATAATAGCCAAGAATCATATAATGATGAAGTAACAACCATGGTTAACATAAATGGGTAGATACCACGTATTACAGCCATGCTTGGTTCAGTAAGATCTATGTTTTGTTCCATTTTATCAAGGGGTTCAAATCCAGAGAAGGTTGTAGGAAGACTCACAGGGCTGGAAAAACATTTACAGCTGTCAATTATAATGATATTACACTCCATCAGTAGAAGGCAGTAATTTAAAATAAGAAGCTACAGTATTTTTTAAAGTACATCCATAGTATGGGAGAACATGTGATCAAATGGTGTGCATTAAAATGATAATTATAAAACAGGGCTCTTAAAGTCACATAGTCAAGGTAATAATGACTATCAATATCAAAATTGCTTTCATTTCCATCTTAAGCTGAAAGTAAACTTAGTGCATAAAGGAAAGTCATGTATCTATGGGAGCGACAGGTAGCTAGAATGCATGTCTTAAGGAGCAGATTGAAGTCTCAAAGAATTTCAGTCACAAATGATTAAGCAGAATCTTCATTATACATAGAAAATTAAATATGATGATTAGAAGACATCATGGAATCCTATGAGCAACATACAGTATGAGAAAGACATGATTTATGTCATAGTCATAAAAAACCATCAATGAGATTCAAAGAAATACTATAAGGCCAAATGATATTCAAAGCCTTTGTTCAAAGCATGAATAAACAAAATACATCAAAGGAGCTCATTTAATGTCTACTGTAAATGATAGTTAACAAAATTATGAGTGTCATAAGTTCAACTCTTCAATCATGGAAAATCAAGGTGCAAGTTTATGTAGAAAAAAATGATAGCCTTCCATAGAGAAAAATACAGTGGGATTATGATATTCCAGTTCGAGAATGACAGTCCAGCTCATAATAACAGCAAGAGGGCTTCACAATATCAATGAACAACCTTTATGTAAGGGACATTCACATAAAGATATGATAATCAAAAGGGTTAGAAACCTATACAGGAAGGCCATACCAAGGTTTATGGGGTGGATTCATTCTTCATTTCACACTCTTATCACTGTGTTTTGTAGATTTTCAAGCATTTCAAGATCAAGAAAATATCCATTAAGGAACTTTTGTATATGCAGAAAACAGACCCAAGAAGCCTTCATAAATAGCAAGGAACCCAGTTTTGGGTTAAGTATAATATTTTTAAACCCTCGAGCTTGTGTTAGTAATATCATAATACCCACAAGGAGAGCAAGCTATCAAACAATACAGCCGTGGCCAAAAGAAGGATAGAGCAAACAGAAAAAATGAAGCAAACCCAGTTTTCCTTAAGCACAGGAATACCTTAAGTTGCAACCATAAGTTCAAGAAAAAATACATAGAAGCAAGAGATCTGGATACAATCTTGTATCAGTAGAAAACCAAAGATGAAAAGCAACTTTCAGCCAAGGCCGCTGAGCTTAGGAAACTTCAAATCATGTTTTCCAATTTAGGGAAGGAGAAAGCAAACCAAATGATAAAAATAATGGAACCCACAAGTATTATCATTAGATACATAAATGGAGGAGTCAGGAGATGCAAGGAAAATATCAAAAAATGCATGAGGAGGCCATGACCATGAAACCCTCTACCTGGAAAAAATCAAGGTTCAAACACATCACCAGTGATGTGGCTTTCATCAGTAAAAATTATGACAGAGATTTCTAAGAGAAACCCACGACCATAGAACATATTCATGCAATGATAAACTTTCATGATGCTCGAGTGTTTTAGAAACCACAAAATAATGGAGATAAAGTCATAGCAAAGCATCAATACAGCGTAATGGAAGGCCTTACCCAGTTTTTCTGTAGAAAGAAATGTTCTCCAAAGCCGTGTGCAGTTCTTCCAGTTTCGAGCCCAATGGCATAGCAGCTCCTATTCAAGTGCAAAAGCATCAATACAAAGAAGGCACAAAAGATACATCAGAAGAAGGGTGCATAGTTTTTGCATATTTATGACCCTAGTGCTTACAATGGTGATGCAACTCCTATCCAAGTAGAGCTTCCAAGTCAAAATTTGAAAGGATGAGTAATGATTTAGGGTTCAGGCTTATCATTCTTGCCCTATTTTGGTCGATGATTTTTTACTATCTTTTGTCAAAAATCAAACAAAATAATTCCTAAGAATTGTTGCCATGGTATTGACCTATGGGCCAATAAACTTAATGATATAGGGGTCGACCAAATAATGTGTTGATGTGGTGGCCAATTAAAATATATGCTAAGTGTGGTGGCAGATTCATAATTATGCGTGGGCCCGTGATTTTATAAAGTCAAAATTCTATTTGACATAAGTCTTAATGTTATGTTTTGCATTGCATATTGTAAAGTTAATTAATTAAATGATAAAGTATAAATCATTTAATTTATTTAACTACCTCAAAGTGCAAACATAAATTTTAAGTGAAGATAGACTTTTGATTATAGCTTCAAGTTGGAGATGCATGCAAACTGCTATTTATAGACTGTGCATGGAGAGAAATATCGAAAATACTAAAAAAAAATTCGTTCATGCACAAGTGAAGTTCAGATTCAGTTGTTTAGATCATGCAGATGAGGCTCTTCTTTCAGTTTCACTTCAGTTCACATATATTTTGGTCATGTGCATGGAGAGGTGGAGTTTTCTGGGCAGAGAGTGCAGTTTGCTTCATTTTGGAGCTATTTTTATTAGGGTTTCCTCTTCTGCTCGGATTTCACTTTGGAGTTATCATTTTTCACTTCAGTTCTCTTTCTAGTTCTATTGTTGGTTGCTTTGTGCATGCCTTTTGTATATATTGAGGAAACTTAGTCTTTTTTCCTCTGGTTCTTGTTTTTCATCCTTTGCATTTTGCAAAGTGAATTATCATGTAACTCATCTTTTTCAGATTAATACAGTTGCAGGTTTACAGGTTCATTATGTGTCATTTTTCGCAAAGATTCCTTCAATTTCAGTGAAATCAAAAGTCTTCCTTGTCATTATGTTGTTTATGTGAATGATTTGATGAAGTTTTACTATGTTTAATATCAAAACCTTTAAAATTATTGTCTCATTTATATTTGCATGCATTCAAAATAGTGAAAATCACAAGTCTAATATTGTGTAAGAGAATAATCTATTCTTCTTTGCTAGGAAAACTTTATTTTCCATCAAAGATGGTTTATTCAATCCTTTCTTAGAATCATTTTTGTGGTCAAACTATCGAATTGACTTGTGTGGATAGGTTTTTCTTAAGCTCATTGTGAATCATAGTTTTAGTTTTTATCAATTAGGTGTATCACCATCAATTTACAGTTTTATGTGCATTTATTACAATCCTTCTATCCCTTTTCCAGCATCAAATTTAAGTACATAATCTGAAAATTTTATAGGAACAAGCCTAGAATCTGGAGGTCTATCTTCACCATAGGAATACCCACAGCTTGAAGATAGTTCCCATGTTTCAATAGATTGTTGAATTTCATCATTCAAGCATTCGAGTGTAATCTGTTTGACAACAATTAAGTCCTTTACAACTTTTAGATATCATCCCCTTGATCCTCTCCTAGCGCTCACTTAAGAAGAAGATTATTCATGTGCTTAATTAAATGGCTTAAGTGAGCCTGCACTTACTATATGGTTCCCATCACTTATTATGCCTTTCCACTAATTTGTATGAAGTATTTTATTAAGGAATAGAACACCCGTGGAACTATAAAAGGGTTGACACTTGACTCCTTATTAGTGGTTTCCTTTCTACATGATTTTGTGAGTGTATGGATAGTTTTATAAAGGTTAAGTTAATTGTTGTGGAACCACAGAAAGGGAACAAGTGTCAATGTCATGCTTTTTAAAGGGATTTCATGGGATGATTCAAGAAGATCTATATGTGACTCATGGATCCATGGAATAAGGACATGTGGACTCATCTCAATATCTCCAATGGGTTTTTTATTGAAGGTTAGGATTGTGAGCAATAGAATGATGACATGTGGCACAGTCTCATGAGGATTTTGTATCCTAGTGCACTTTAAAGTTTTAAAACACATTTTTATATCATAAGTTACTCGATAATTCAATGAACATTTAATGGATGGTTGTAGTTGAATTGTAAAATGAAATGCATAGAGCATTGGGATTTCTAACTCAAACCTCTTGAATCACCGTATAATCAAGATTTGCAAAGATCAATGGTTGAGAATTAATTTGAGATGGAACATTTGAATGATGTTTCCTCTTTCCAAAAGTGATCAATTAATAGAAGGTGCAGAAATGTAGGACAACTTTTGAATTTATTTCTAAGCATTGCACATAATTGTAATGTACTAATATGTAATCCAGAGGTAACACATTTCATTCACTTTAATATTCGAGATAAAAAAGTGAACTTTCTACTACTAAGTAATTTTATTTTTAAGTGAGAGGATCAGCATAAAGGGAGATTGCTCATTGCAGTGCACTAGGGAGATTTTGGGTTATAACATAGCCAACCCACACTTCTTAGTGTCTATACATCAATCTTTTCAAGAATCAAAATTCAAGTAAGTGAAAAACATAAATCATGCATTTCATCATTTCTTAATTTTCAATCTTGGTGTTTAGGGTTGAGAACTTGAGAGACTTAAGAAAAAATAAGGACTTAAGGACTTCACATTGTACACGCATTTCTACCACCACTACCAGACTAATTGTTAGGAAAAGAAAAGTAAAATCAAATATAAAAATAGATTATGCTCGAGTGCTTAAAACCCTAGGTTTCACGAATGAATACCATGATATTTTTGATCCTGAAATCTATGGTAGGCTTACCTTAGAACTTAGATTTTCATGTGAGAATAAGGTTGCAAAGCAAATGAAAAATAGTCAAATAATTCTAATTAATAGTTTCACTGTACAATGGGTAGTTGGATTGGGGTGCATGATGTTACATGAGGTTTTCCCTTGCTCATAATTTATCATAGCTAGGGCTCACAATTATGATGATAACAAAAGAGTAATTATTAATAAAGATAAAAGAGAAGAAATTTTATCCATTACTATAAAAGAATTTGGAAATGTGTTGGGGTTTACAACTCAAGAATTTTCAAATGTCCACATTGACCTAGAAAATCTTGCTAGTGATTATGAAGCAGGACCGGTGAAGGGGAGAAAAATAATTTTCTAATTAAAATAGTTCAAGATAATCATAGTAACATTAAAAAATAATCATAAGCCTCCTTATGAGTTAGGAATTTTTAAACCATGGGTTTAGGATACTATTTCCATGCTAGCATTTTACCTCGGACTAGATAACAATCAGAATGTGGGTACAAGCCTCCTTGAAATGGTATTTAATATCCACTATGGTAAGCGGCTTGTCAAATATAACTTTCTTGAGCACATTCTAGAATCAATGCATAAATATTTTGTAATGATTAAAGGAGGTTCCACTAAGACATTTAGGTTTACAACCTACTTGTGCTATTTTTTTCTATTCAAAATTAGTGGAATGTTTTTTATCAACAAGCTTTAGATTCAGCCCTATATGAATGCTAAGAAAAAAATAGCTCCAGTATATGATTGGACCACTAAGATAAGGATGCATGATTCTCGAAGGAACTACAATAATTTTATAGGCTACTTCTTGGCTCCATTGTATCAAGCAATTACAAATACTCCAATGCCTAGATTGCCTATGTCTTGTAGAAATTACATTCAACTAGGAAAAGAAATACAATTGATTCAATGGTACTTAATGGAAGAATATATTGTGCTAAGATTTAATGGATCAAGAGTTGAGCCATAAAAATTTCTAATACATATGATAAAAAGGTTTTTGCATTGGAATATGTATAATAGATGGAGATTACTTATCAAATATACTTTTTTGGTCAGCAAAAGAATAGCATATTTCCTTCTTTACCTTTTTCATGTGAAGAGTCCACATTCGAGAGAAAGGCATTTAGTGTTATAAATGAACTTGTGAAAAAATATAATTTGATATTGTCTCTCACTTACAGTATGATCCATGTGACACCATTAAATCAAGGATTTTGGCCAATAAGAATGTTGCAAGTAGAATTCAACATCAAAGTAAACCTTTGCTTGAAAACTTGAGAAACAAGGATTCTTGGGATGACGTCAAAATAGAAATGGAGAAAATTGTTGTTGAGAAAGGTATTTCTTTTGAATAAATGTTAGTAGAAATTATGGCATTGCACCAACAAAGAGATGCAAAGAAGCAAATTAGGAGGTACGAAAACTTTTATAAAAAAAAGTGATCTACCATCTACTAAAGTAAAAATACCAGATTCTCTAAAAATGACTAGTAAAGAAAAAAATTAGACACAATAAAAAATTACTACCTTTTGGTCTATAAGAAAGGATCTAGGTGAACCAAAAACTAGTGCAATGTTTCAAGAGATCGAAGAAGATTTTGATTTTAGCAATTTGTGGAATAAAGAGCATCTCTTTAAACATGAAGAAATTGATGATGAATCTGATGATGATAGGGAATAACAAAGTGTACAATATGCAAGAAAAGTCATTTATCTAATTTAAGTGACACCACAAAATAAATATATACTTCAAGAGCAGCCATAGCTTAAAAAATGGGTTATGAACATGGTGATTTGGGGTCCAAAGGAAAAGAATTTGGACGGAAATAGAAGTAGGCTATACAAAACCTAGTGATTTGTAAGGCCTTGGAGCTGATAAAATAGCCCAAGGGCAAACAAGGATAGCTGAAACAATTTATTTTGTTATAGCTTCAATTCCTAATCCTCATGTTTAGATACATCCACAACCAGGACATTCCCATGGTGGAGAATGTAGTGCAATTGGCACTACCACTAGTGGAAATGGTATGGTTAATAGTACTAGTAGTGGTCAACATGTGTCACAACAACAAATTACACACAAGAGGCTAACAATACAAGATACTACATAGATACCCAGTGATCAAGGCATTATAAAGAAGTAAAGGATTATGTTAGGTCCAAGTCCAACTACCAGTACTAGTACCACTACCTTAATTTCCACCCATTGAAAGGAGTTATTTCCAAGCACTCCTCCAATTAGTGTGATTGCAATAGCAATGGCTAATCCTCGGCCTTAGGCTCGGTCTCAGATAATTGGAGATGTTCCCATCACTCCAAGTACTCCTTCACCATTCAAGCATTCCATTATGTTTGTGGCCTGAGTTTTTGATTGCAATGATGAGTTTAAAAAGAAATAAAAAAATGTATAAAAAAAAAGGAAGCAATTGATAGAGAGTGCATCTACTGTAACTTCAAAGCCTGCAATAACCAAGGTATTACCCACATTTGACCAAAATATAGAAATCATGGAGTACATGTTTGTTGTTCTCACTGTTCAAAATAAACCAGAGAATCAGATGGATCACTCTAAATTTCAGGTGAGCAGTTTCCAGTTGGCTTTTTTTGGATACAAAATTTTTGACAAAATTAATGTATCAAAAAATAACAATGAATTGGTGTACACAACATTGCTAAAGCAAGAGAGAGAAAAGAAAGGTTGCAAATTCAAATAGAAAAGTTACAAATAGAACTAGCAAATGAGAAAGAAAAGAGGGAAGCAGCAGATAACAAGAGCAATGAATTAGAAAAAAGAATTAAAAATTTGCCTCTACATCTACAAACAAAGAGGATAAACAAATAGAGTTGGAATTGAATGAAATGAAGCAAAGGTTAGATGAGAGAAAAAAAATATGATGATGAAAAATACACTTCAAAAAATTAAAACAAAACCCGAAAAAAGCAAAAAATTGGCGGAAGAGATAAAAATAGTGAAAGATTGGCGACAGAGCTAAGGGAAGCAAAAAATGAAATAAACTTGTCAAAATAAGTTAACTATATTTTGTAGAGAAACAATCAGGCATATAAAAGAAAGATCTAGGAGGAAATAATGCAGAGGATTGATCATTTGTGTGAAATGTTTCAATTGATTGATGATTTGATACTACATAATAGGAAGCTCAAGAAATAGGTAATGGACAGCAAAGATGTGATTTCAACAAAGAAAATTGTAAATCACATTTTACAAATAGTCTATAAAGCCAGGAACAATAAATTGAAATCAAAAGGAATTAATGATCAAATTGATGCCTCAATGAAGGTGTCATCTATCATTCAAAAGTGTTTGAGAATATGTGAAACAGAGGAATTTTTGGATCTGTTTGCAAAAAAGATGAAGTTGGATAAAAAGGTAAGGAACTTGACAAAGCTTGGTCTATCAAAGGTTTTTGACATAATTGAGTGTTTCATTGGAAAGGATGATATCAGAAAGAAGATGGAGGATACAAGGAAGATTTATTTGGACCATTTTCCTAAGAACCTAGATGAGGCAAACTATTTGGATTCCATTAAACCACTTATCACCTTGAAAGCAACTTTGATTGAAACATTCAATTCGGTTCCAATTTCAGTCATGAATTGTTAACAAATTTTCAAGTCAGACACTATCAGCTACAACAAATGGCACTTCCATCATGTGAACAGTGGAGTATGCTACAAAAGCTGATAGAATGATTTGATATGAGTTTCCAACGCAGCTCTGTGCAGAGTTGTCTTTGGGCAAGATTTTGCATTGCCTCTATGTATTCCTTCATTTAAAAATCAATAAAAAAACTCAAATTCAGTAATGTGTTCAATTATTTGTATTATTTATTTGCACTTAATTGAAGAAAAACTTTGGTTTCTACTACTAGATACACATCTGACATTTATGATTGCTAATGTTGTATATGCTATTGTTGTTAATATGTTATTAAGCATTGAGTTGAATGATGAATCATTGAGTACATGTAAAACTTATCAGTATGACACAATTAAAATATAAAATTATTAATAATATGTTAATTTATTCAATTTGATTCATAATTTCATAGAATACAATATAAAATATCAACTATAGTCTGGAATATAAAATGTAGTATAAAATTTAAATATCTAGAAATTGTTACATCCCTGGACAATAATTAAAATTTAGAATCTAAATTCTACATTGGAAATTTGGAACAGTGGAAAATAGTAGTACATTAATTTACTCAATTTGATTCATAAATTCATGGAATATAATATAAAATATCATCAATGAGAATTTGGAATATGATTCATGAAATGTAGTATAAATATTTAAAATTGTTAAATCCCTTCCATTTGCCAATTCACCTCCTGGTCCTCACTCTGACAATGAGATTGAGAGTCATCTTAATTCTAAGTCTAGTCTTCATTTTCTTTGCCCCTTGTGCGTCCGCTTAAGTCCATCTCAAGTTCAACAGTCATTGTGTCACTATCATTTGTGCCACTCTCACTAATATTTGAAGTGTTTCATAACCCTCTTCTATCACATATGGACTTCTAGATTGTGAGTGCCCTTTCAAAAGGAAAACTTTAGACATTGTACCTAGTTGTATACATCCTCAAGCAATTTTCCAAATTCTTGTCTAGTTTGTTTCTTATCTTTGATTTCAAAAACCCCAATGAGCTAAAAACTCTCTCATCCTCCACCGACCTCAATATCATTGTTTGACATAAATTAGCAAGTTTAAAATATTTTGATAATGAATCACACAATATTTCACTCTAACCGAAGGTTTCCCAAACCCTTGTATTGATCCCACTTGCATGGGATTCTTCATGGATTCAAACTCATCAATCATACTTGTTGCAAAATAGAGAGCTTGTTCTCTAAGCTTAGTTTTATTTATAATTCCTTTTATTTTCTATCCATTGTATTTTGAACTTCTCAAAAACTGTTCGGCCAAGGTAATTATTTTTTTATGAAAATACTCTAGGTTGTGACGGTTTACTGGGACCCAAAATTGAGGATACAAAATAGACATGGCTTCAAGTATTTCATATTGATGGAATTATTCATAAATCTCTGAGAAAATATATTTTGCAATAGATTTTAAAATATCACTTACATATTTAACAATGTCATTAAAATATTCCTTTGTAATAGGTACTTCTCTAGTAGAGTGTATGTCCATTGTACAATAGTGCATTGGTATCTCAACTCTGTTGAGAAAATGTGTCTCAACTTCCAACTTGATGGCCCTGTTTTCTTGCCTTGGCAAAATTTTGTTTTTTCTGCCCTTTACCACCATACCGTGCTTGACTTATTTCTTCCCCTGGTGGTACCACGGTGGCAAGCTTGGTGGTTACCACCTTACCACGATCGGCCAAGTCCTTCACCACGGTGGCCGTGGTGAGACCGCCTGCGGTCGGGTCCAGCGGTTACCACCATAACACGAGCGGTGGGTCCACTCACCGCGATGGTCGCGGTGAGACCGCTTGCGGTCAGGTCTGGCGATTACCGCCATACCGCGGGTGGTGGATCCACTCACCATGGTGGTCGCGGTGAGACCGCCTGTGATCGGGTCCGACGGTTACCGCCATACTATGGGCAGTGGGTCCACTCACCGCAGTGGCCGCGGTGAGAACACCTACGGTCTAGCTAACAGTCACCGTACTACTGTGGGGTGGCCTGTCGGCCCCCATGGTAGCATGGTTTGACCATCAACGGTCCCCCAGACCAATCACCGCCATACCGTGATTAGACCTAAACCTGGCTGCGGTAGTGCAGTGGAAGTTTGGAGGCGAGACTAGCTGGGCTCGGTGAAGTCGTTGGTGAGCTCGGATGAGCTCACCACTATATCACAGGTCGACTCGATTGGAGCCATGGTAGTGCGGGTATGGTCGGTGTGAGCTCAGACGAGCTCACTGCCATACCGCGAGCAGGTCGAACGAGCTCTGCGGTAGAGCAGTAAGGACTTAGAGAGCTCAGATGAGCTCGGGGCCAGTTTTGACCGAGTTGGACTCAAGGTCAAAAGCGGTAGTCGAATGGGATGTAGTCATATGGCTCAGTGTCAGAGTGATAATTGGCTAAAGGCCAAAGTTGTAACAATAGTTATTTCAGGTCAACTCAGGGTGGTGGACAGGACCCGATTTGGGTAAAGAAGTTAATGCTTGGGTGGCTCGATGCAAGGAGATCGACATGGGCAGATTGATTGCATGATTGGATAAAAGATTCATAAACTTGAAGTCTATGATTGGTTGATGCTATTGAATGCATGATGTATGACTTTGTAAGTCGAGTACAATATACAGGTCAACCAAGAACAGGCAAGTAAGTAAGGAGTTCAAACTGTATGTTAGAGAGAACATTGTAACAGTGAGATAGGACTAAAAGAAGCTATTGTGAGCTGATCAAAGAGTAAGGGCTGATATTGTATGTAATTCATTATTACTGTAATATAATTGTTCTTGCTTGGTGTGGTGGGTTTTTTACTTGAAAAGGTTTTCCCACATAAATACTATGTCATCTGTGAATGCTTATATTCTATTATCTCTTTTATGCTGCATGTATTCATCTCAGTAGTTTTAGAAGCTATTAGAAATCATTTTTGCTCTTCTCCTCTATTGTATTAGTGTTAAGGGAATGTATTATGCACTGTTGGGTTATTAGATCCATGCCCGTTTTCGCTTCAAGTGGTATCAGAGCCTGGCCCGTTGTGTTATCCTTGAGAGAAAGCTCATTTTTTTGTGCTAATACTGTTTCAGTGGGAGTCTTGCATTGTTAAAACTTGTTTCTATTTGAGATGATGAATACATCAAGTAGAGTAGATATTGAAAAGTTTAATGGCATCAACTTTGAGCTATGGAAACTCAAAATGGAAGACTTGCTGGTGGATAGAGACCTCTGGTTAGCAATGTCTGGAACTAAGCCACAAAGTACGATGCAAGAGGCTTGGGATCTTGCTGATAGGAAAGCAAGAGGTCTGATAAGATTGAGTCTGGCTGACTTTGTACTCCTGAACGTCCATGAGGAGTAGTTTGCAACTTCTTTGTGGAAGAAGCTTGGTGATATTTATCAGGGAAAGTCTCTGCTAAATAATTCATTCCTGAGGAAGAATTTGTACTCCTTGAAGATGGACGAAGGTGCATCTATTGTAGACCATCTAAACTCGTTTAACATGAGTTTTACTCAGTTGGTGTCTATAGGTGTAAAGACTGAGGAGGAAGATCGTTGCATGCTCCTATTGTGTTCTTTACCTGACAATTGGGATCATCTGGTAATGGCTATTGAAAGCACAACCACTGCATTCAAGATGGATGACGTGGTTGTTTTTCTCTTGTCTAAAGAAATATGAAGAAAGTCTTTTGAGATGGCCAAAGAAGCTCTTGTTGTTCGAGGTAGACCAAAGGAGAAAGGCAAGAAGAAAGACAAGAAGTCAAAATCCAAATCTACAGGGAAATCAAAGTCTCTTGGTAAAAAGTTCAAGGTGAGATGTTGGAACTGTGAGCAACCTGATCATATCCAGAAGGACTGCAAGGAGAAGAAGAAGAAGAAGAATGCTTCTGACAATGAATCTTCTCAAAGTGATGCAGATGCCTCCATTGCAGTAGCCTTAACAACTCAGGCATTGGATGATGTTTGGTTAGTTGACTCAGGTGTGTCCTTTCACATGGTGTCCAATAGAGAATGGTTCTCTAAATACGAGAAGTATGATGGTGGAAAGGTGTACTTGGCAAGTGATTCAACACTGGAGATAGTTGGCAGAGGAAGAGTTAGAATTTAGTTTCCTGACGGGAGAGTCAAAGGGATTGGTGGTGTACTGCACATCCCAGGTCTTGCTCAAAATCTTCTTTCTGTTAGTAAGTTAAATGATGCTGGTGTAGAAGTTTCTTTCTCTAGTAGAGGATGTAAAATGGCTAGAGGTGCAATGGTGCTAGCTAAGGGTGTTTGTACTAGCACTCTCTACAAGTTGGATGCGTGTCCTGTTCAATATAGCAGTGCCTCTGTAAAGTCAAGCAATGTTGCTCTTGTAGAGAAAGATGAAGACACTTCTTTGCCTGCAAATGCTTTGGAGGTAAAACTCCCAGCTGAGAAGACTATGTTGTGGCATCATAGACTTGGTCACATAGGTGAGAAAGGTTTAAAAACCTTGAAGAATAAAAATCTTGTAGAAGGACTTGATGATTGTAACCTTGAGTTCGATTTTTGTGAACATTGTATCTATGGAAAACAACATCGTGTTTTATTTTATTCTAGTCCTCATAAATCTTCTGGTATACTGGATTATGTTCATTTAGATGTGTTTGGTCTAGTTAATGTTCCTTTGTTATCGAAGTCTAGATATTATGTTTCTTTTATTGATGACTATTCGAGAAGGGCATTTGTATACTTTCTTAAAAGTAAATCAGAAGTGTTTAGTCGGATTAAAGAATTTAAATCTTTGGTAGAGAATTAGACTGGAAGGAAAATTAAATGTTTAAGGATAGACAATGGCGGTGAATTTTGTTCTGTAGATTTTGAAAGGTATTGCATTGATCATGGAATTAAAAGGCATAAGACAATGCCTTACACTCCATAGCAGAATGGAGTTGCTGAAAGGTTGAACAGAGTTGCTGAAAGGTTGAATAGAGTTGTTGAAAGGTTGAACAAGATGCTGATGGAAAAGGCAAGGAGTATGCTGAGCGGTGCTGGTCTGGAGCAGAAGTTATGGGCTGAGGCTGTGGCTACAACATGTTATCTACTAAACCGATCTCCTTGCTCTACTCTTGTTGATAAGATGCCTTTGGAATCATGGTATGGTAAGAAGCCCTCTCTAAGGCATGTCCATGTGTTTGGCTGTGAGGCATATGTTTATGTGCCAAATGAAAAGAGATCTAAATTGGATAACAAGGCTTTCAAATGTATTCTCATCGGCTATGGATTTTGTGTGAAATGATAAAAGCTTTGGAACCCTATTACTGAGAAGGTTTTGTACAGCAAAAGCGTGATATTTCATGAGCTAAAACTTTCAGTAAGTGATAAACAGCTTGAGACAGATCAGAGTGACAAGAAGAAGGATGCAGTTGAGATTCCCCAAACTCCAGAAAGGGAAGAGCTGCATGGTGTACCTGAGACTGAGGAGAGCTCAAGCAGCTCTGGAAGTTCTAATGATGAAGAACAAACTCAGCCTGTAAGAAGATCTACATGAGAAAAAAGACAACCTGAAAGGTATGGTTTCTCACTGTTAAATTCAAACTGTGCCTGTGCTTTAATTACTAGCATTGATGAGCTTAGGACTGTAAAAGAAGCAATCAGCATGGTTGATTCGAATTCTTGGATGCAAGCCATGAATGAAGAGATGGATTCTTTGAAAAATAATGATACCTAGAATTTGGTACCACTACCTAAAGGGCGAAAGCTTGTTGGCTATAAGTGGATATTCAAAAAGAAGACAAGCATTGATGGCAGTGTTGAGAAGTATAAGACACGACTGGTTGCAAAGGGATTTTCTCAAATTGAGGGAATTGACTATGGAGATATTTTTTCCCCTATATCAAAGCTGACATCTATCAGATTTTTGTTGTCATTGGCAGCTGTGTATGACTTTGAAATTGAGTAGATGGATATGAAGACAACGTTTCTCCATGGTGAGCTAGAAGAAGAAATCTATATGTCCCAGCCTGAGCATTTTGTTGAAAGAGGTAAACAAAATCTGGTCTGTAAGTTAAATAAATCCCTCTATGGTTTAAAGCAATCTCCTAGAATGTGGTACCAAAAATTTGACACGTTTGTGTTGTCAATTGGATTTATGAGATCAAAATTTATGTATTGCATTTATTACAAATCTAAGAATGATCATGTGCTTGTTATTACCCTGTACGTGGATGATATGTTATTCATTGGGAATAGCAAGTCTATGATTTCTGATCTTAAATCTTAGTTTTCTGCAAAGTTCGAAATGAAGGATCTTGGTACAGTAAGGTACATTCTTGGAATGGAGATAACCAGGGACAGAACAAGCAGAAAGCTTTGGGTCAGTTAGAGTAAGTATGTGAAAATAGTTCTAGAGAGGTTTAGCATGGATGACTGCAAGCAGCTAGTTGTTCCAATCATGTAGAGAACGAAGCTATCTGTTGAAGACTATCCAAAGTCTTCTACTGAGATGGAGGACATGACTAGTGTGCCTTACACAAGTGTTGTTGGTAGTTTGATGTATGCTATGGTCTGTAAAAGACCAAAAATTGCCCAAGCAGTGGGAGTTCTAAGCCGATTTATGGAAAATACAGGAAGATCACATTAGGATGCTGTGAGGAGAGTATTTAGGTATTTGAAGGGAGCTTCAGACTATGCCCTGTGCTACCATGGTAGTTTGGTTGCATCACAAAGGACTCTCAGCATCCATAGGTATGTTGATTTAGATTGGGTAGGGGACATTGACAGCAGGTGATCCACCAGTGGATACACTTTCATGCTTAATGGTGGAGCAATCAGTTGGATGAGCAAGCGACAGGCTGTAGTTGCTTTATCCATGACCAAGGCAGAATACATGGCTGCAACTCACGCCTGTAAAGAGGTTGTTTGGTTAAACCATTTGTGTTCAGACATTGGATTTAATGCTGGGCAGATTTCAATCTACTGTGATAGTCAGAGTGCCATTTGTTTGGTAAATAATCCTACCTTTCATGTCGGGACCAAGCACATTGATGTGCAATATCACTTCATGAGGGAAATGGTTGAAGATGACAAGGTCAGTCTGGAAAAGGTCGACACCTTGAAGAATGTTGCAGACGCTTTGACAAAGCTAATTAGCATAGACAAGTTTAGATGGTGCGCAGAATCGATGGACCTTGGAGCCTATGATCGTCAGTAAGTTTCAAAGTCATGAGAGAGCTGGAAGTGTTCACCAAGTGGGAGCTTGTTGAGAAAATGTGTCTCAACTTCCACCTTGATGGCCCTGTTTTCTTGCCTTAGCGAAATTTTATTTTTTCTGCCCTTTACCGCCATACCGTGCCTGACTTATTTATGCCCTTGGTGGTATCGAGGTGGCAGGCTTGGTGGTTATTTCCTTACCGCAGTCGTCCAAGTCCTTCACCACGGTAGCCACGGTGAGACCACCTACGGTCGGGTCCAGCAGTTACTGCCATATCGTGGGCGGTGGGTCCACTCACCGCAGTGACCGTGGTGAGACCACCTGCGATCGGGTCCAACGGTTACCGCCATACCATGGGCAGTGGGTCCACTCATTGTGGTGGTCACGGTGAGACCGCCTATGGTTGGGTTCGGCGATTATCGCCATACCGCAAGTGGTGGGTCCACTCACCACGGTGGTCGCGGTGAGATCGCCTGCGATCTGGCTGACGATCACCGCACTACCGCGGGGTGGCCTATCGACCCCCACGATAGTGCAGTTTGACCATCAATAGTCCCATAGATTGGTCACCGCCATATCACGGTTAGACCTAAACCTAGCTGTTGTAGCACAATGGAAGTTTGGAGGCGAGACTAGCTAGGCTCAGTGAAGTCATCGATGAGCTTAGATGAGCTCACTGTTATATCGCAGGTCGACTCGGTTGGAGCCATGGTAGCATGGGTATGGTCAGTGTGAGCTCGGACGAGCTCACCACCATATCGCGAGCAGGTTGAACGAGCTCGGCGGTAGAGCAGTAAGGACTTAGAGAGCTCAGACGAGCTCGGGGCTAGTTTTGACCGAGTTGGACTCGGGGTCAAAAGCGGTAGTCGAATGGGATGCAGTCACGTGGCTCAGTGTTAGAGTGATAATTGGCTAAAGGCCAAAGTCGTAACAGTAGTTATTGCAGGTCGACTCGGGGTGGCAGACAGGACCCGATTTGGGTAAAGAAGTTAATGCCTGGGTGGCTCAATGCAAGGTGATCGACATGGGCAGATCGATTGTGTGATTGGATAAAAGATTCATGAACCTGAAGTCTGCGATTGGTTGATGCTATTGAATGCATGATGTATGACTTTGTAAGTCGAGTACAATATATAGGTCAACCAAGAACAGGCAAGTAAGTAAGGAGTTCGAACTATATGTTAGAAGGAACATTGTAACTGTGAGATAGGATTGGAAGAAGTTGTTGTGAGCTGATCAGAGAGTAAGGGCTGATATTGTATGTAATTCATTATTACTATAATACAATTTTTCTTGCTTGGTGTGGTGGGTTTTTTACCTGAAAAGGTTTTCCCACGTAAATACTGTCATCTGTGAATGCTTATATTTTTTTATCTCTTTTATGCTGCATGTATTCATCTCAGTAGTTTTAGAAACTATTAAAACTCATTTTTGCTCTTCTCCTTTGTTGTATTAGTGTTAAGGGAATGTATTCCGCATTGTTGGGTCATTAGATCCATGCCCATTTTCCCTTCAAAATCCACATACAAAGACACAACTTCCCGCTTGCATTAAACTATAAATAATATTCAGGATTATTTAAATCTTTAATTAACTACCAAATTAAAAATTTTGGACTTTGAAATGGATAATCTGATAGATATAGATTATTGAGGGTCATGCATGCCATTCTACGTAGTTTAGTACATTCATAGATATACATAGTTTTGTTTGGCATTTTTTCACAAGATTGTTCATTTCATCCAACATGGGGAGAAGACCAAATAAGGTTAAGAGTGTCTCTATATCTCTTAACCTATGTAAGAGGTCAGGAGTTTTGTCTATTGTGTGGTGACGTTTGTACATTACTCCAATCAAGGATCGATATTCTGAAGGAAAAAAAATTGTTGCGTTGGTCCATGCAAGTAGATCCACCTGGTATCAACATCCTTAAGAATTTTGTTTCCTCCTGTCATTCCCTTAGCAAAATTTTAAATTCCACAAAGCATTTGGAACTTCAAAAAAAGTATGTGTAGAGCTCGGGGACTAGATTTTCAATTTTTGATACTAGAGGAAACTTGCTTACAATTTTAAATGCTAAATTCATTTTGTGGGCCATGGAATGAATATCAATCATGTATGGAGAATAATTAGTTTGTAACTTTATGCAAAGACCGTTCTTGTGAATTTGCATTACTGAAGCTCCATCAGCTCCTACATACACCAACTTTTTGGTAATTGTGAAGTCATCCATACCTCCAATTTCATTAAAATATTTCTTAACTAGTTCAAATAGATTTTGTGATGTCGAACTCTACTTCATTTTATGAACATGGAGTAGATGAGGTTGGAAGACATGCTCGTGTATAGTATACACATGTATACATACCCAAGAAGTATTATCTACCATAGTAACTTCATCTAAAGATAATGCAATGAAGGTTGACTCTTTTATTTTCTCTTGTAAATCTTGTTTTTCCACCTCAACAAGATAACTTGCCCATTCCCATCCAACATTTATTGACCAATATGTTCTAGGAAAATGAGGAACACCTAAAAAGATAAAAAAAAATATTATATTTTGGGTAGTTTGTCATAGGACGCCCTCTAGAAAAAATATGAAAAACAACACTCATTTGAATAGATTTTGCCAGTTGTGCTCCTACCATTATATTTCCAAAATGAGCTTCAATTGAACCTCCACATGCAACAAGCTTCACTAGTATTTGCATATGCTCATCATATTCTAGGGCATACATACCATGAAGACATTCTTCCTTTGATTTCCATATTACTACTAATTTTTCCTTTTCATCTATGATTTGTTTTTCATAAACTTTATTGATATGCTTTTCTATGGTGTCAAGATTTAGTTGAAACTTCTTGTCTCTTTTATATTTCCAACTACAAATCTTACAACTTGAATTATGTTGGAGGTTCATCTTTGTTTGCATTCTCCACTGGTTCAATGAATGGGTACTTTGACACCCAATCAATCTAAAACTTCCTTGTCATATCCCACTTGTGCCCCATTTTTTATTTAGCTTTTCTTTTCCTCTTCCTTGCAGCAACATCATCTACCATGCCAACATTTTCATCTAGATAAATTAACTCATTACGGCTAAGCTAGGTATCCCTTGGAACATCTTATGTGATATTTTCATCCTCATCTGACTCAATTAACTCAATCCCATCTTCCAGTGAAGTATCACCAATGCCTGCAATATGTGAAGTATCAGCTCAAGCGGTGGAATAGGCAGCATTTTGGAAATATTTTTCATGCTAATATTGATGCTCAAGCTGATTTGGATGTCATTACTCAGGAGATAAAGAATTTTGGTCTTTTAGAGGATTTACTCAGGGAGGAGGCGAGGGCTTTGAAAAATTTGGAAGAGTGCGAGATACGTGAGGAATTTTTTTGGAAACAAAAGGCTCATGTTGAAAGGTTCCAAGAGGGGGAAAAAAACACTGCATTCTTCTTGAACTTGGTGAAAGCTAGGATAAATGGTAATTCAATTCCTATTCTTGTGAATGACAGGGGTGAGCAATTATCTTCTTTGCATGAAATGTCTAGAGAAGCATCGCAGTTCTTTTCTTCCTTATTTAAAGAGGATTCTCAAGATGTTTTGGTAGAAGAAAACTATGTATTGTCTTGTATCCCCTCTTTGGTTACTGGGTAGATGATTGAGTATCTTTTAGGCCACAGTTCATTGGACGAATTGGAGGTTACTATTTTCTAGATGAAAAAAGGGAAAGCCTTGGGCCCTTATGGCTTTCTAATTGAGTTCTTTCAAGAATTTTGGGATATCATTAAGCTGGACTTATTGGAGGTGGTTTGTGAGTCTCAGAGGAATAAGAAAATGTTGTGGGCTTTGAACTCTACCTTCCTTGCTCTCATTCCCAAATGTGAGGGGTTTGATCGACTAAGTCAATTTTGACCTATTTTCCTTTGTAATGTGTTTACAAAATCATTTCCAAGTTGATTGCTAAAAGGCTAAAGCGATGGCTTAAATGGGTTATCTCTGAGGAACAAAGTGGTTTTGTAGCGGATCAAAAAATTCTAGATGGGGTGGTCATTTCTACTAAAACTATTCATTCTATGGATTCCTCTAAAGAAAAGGCTATGTTCATCAAGCTGGAATGGAAAAATCCTATGATAAAGTTAAGTGGTCCTTCTTGCACAAAACCCTTATTGCCTTTGGTTTTGCTGAGGAGTGGGTCTAGTGGGTAATGTGTTGTGTTACTTCTAATTTCTTCTTAGTGCTAATAAATGGCGAGCCTTCTTCTCTTTTTGGTGCTTCTAGAGGCCTTCATTAGGGGATCCTCTCTCTCCTTATTTATTCTTCTTGTTGAAGGCTTAGGGAGAGTGGTGAAGTATAACATGGAGTTGGGTCTTATTCAGGGATGGGTGTGGGTAAATGGTTTGCCTCCTTAGTCTCATCTGCAATTTGTGGATGATATTGCTTTGATGGGTATGGCTAAGTTCGAAGAAACCATGAATTTGTGCAAGGCTTTGGATATTTATCTTGCTACTTTTGGTCAAATGATTAATGAAAATAAATATTTCATTTTCTTCTTTAATACTCCATGGCTTATTGAGCAAAGGATTGCTCATATCTTGAGGTTTTAGATTGGTTATCTCCCTTTAATTTATCTTGGAATTCCTATCTCTTCTGGTAGTCTTCCTAGGGAGTCTTGGAAGAATATTCTTGATAAGTTTTATGTGAAGTTTAATCATTGCACTCATAGATGGTTGTACTTTTCTAGGTGAGTTCATCTGCTTAAATCTATGATACAAGCTTGTCCTATCTATAGAACTATGCTCCAAGTGGCTCTGGCTAGTTTTTTTAAGGATTTGGATTCTTTGGCTAGACAATTCTTATGGGCAGGCAGCTTGTCTTCTTCTAAGTGGAGCCTTGTGAAGTGGGATATTGTGTGTAGTCTAAAGCAATTTGGGGGTCTTGGATTGCGGCAATCGAATTTGTTTGGCTTGGCATTGATCGCAAATCTATATTGGAGGTGGTGTTTGGAGCAGGATCATATCTGGGCTAGGATTCTCTCTCACAAGTACCTTCAGTGGATTCCAAAGGAGGAGATTCCCAGGTATCCTTTGGTGGGGAAAGGTTTTATGATTTAGGGAATGCTTAAGAAAGGGGTGGCGCTGATCAAGGAGGGCTTCTTCTAGATATGTAATAGGGGGGTTGAGGCTCTCTTTTGGTCTAATTCTTGGGATGGTTTCCCCCCCATTTTGTACCAGTACCCTAATTTTTTGAATATGTGTTAGTGCTTCTTAGAGGTTGGTTGGTCAAGGGTGATTAATTTTATGAATTCTTATCCCTATGGGTAGATGGAGGTGTCTAGGTGGAAGGCTCCTTGCGATTGGCCTATTGTTGGTTCAGAGGAGGACTGTGCTGAGCTTCAAAATATTTTGGCTAGTAGACAATGCAGCTCCCTTAGGGATAAGGATATTCTTTCCTGGAGCTCTGATCCTAAGGGTGCTTTCACTATGGTTGGTGGGTATCAGGAGTTGTTGGCTCATAAGTTTGGTGGGGTGGAGGTCCCTTGGTGGAAACATGTGTGGAACAAGTTTTCTTGTCCAAAGTATAATTGCTTTGTGTGGACTCTATCTTGGAATAGATGTTTGACTTGGGATAATCTTCAGAAGTGAGGATTCTAGGGCCTCCCTATTTGTGTCTATGTGGCTGCAGTTAGGAGGATTC
Source organism: Sequoiadendron giganteum (assembly GCA_007115665.2). NCBI lineage: Eukaryota > Viridiplantae > Streptophyta > Pinopsida > Cupressales > Cupressaceae > Sequoiadendron > Sequoiadendron giganteum. The sequence continues at coordinate 495,721,167 of CM021102.1, read as the reverse complement.
TTCTCAATTGTTTTTTTGTTGTTCTTTTTCTATGCTGCTTTGGCATTTATGGTGGGGTGTTTGGAAAGCTCTTCGTTTACATGCTTCTTCCCTTATTGAGTTTTGGAATAGTATGGTAAGACATCCTACGCTAGCCTCTTTCCTCCAGATTGTGTGGTGCATTGGTCCTACCTTCATCCTTTGGAAAATTTGGTTGGAAATGAATCATAGGATTTTTTGTGGGGAGAGGCTGATGGTTCAACAAGTTTGGCACAAAATTGTTGGTATGATTTAGGAGACAATGGAAACTAAATGTGAAGTGGTGTGTCCTTTGGAAAGAAGGGATGATGAGATTGTGGATAGACTGGGATTATAAGGATTAACTTCTGGCTCTTCTTGTGTCAAAAGAGGTAGGCAGTCTAAAAAGAAGGTTCAAAGGGTTGGAAGATGGTTGCTTCCTCCAGTGGATATCTTAAATATCAATACTGATGGTTCATCTAGGGGTTATCCCAGGCCTGTTGGTATTGGTGGAGTTGGTAGAGACTGTTTTGGCTCAGTTATTTTTTGTTTATCTATTCATAAAGGGCAACATTCTAACAAATTTATGGAGGGTTTTGCAATTCTTTGGGCTATTGAGTGTGATTTTTCTTTGGGTTGGCGTAATATTATTTATGAATCTAACTCATAGGTTATTGTCAGTTTGTTGAATGAGAAAAAGGTGACTGATGTTAGTTGGCAGCTTGCTTTGGTTGTTCGACAGATTTTGCAGATGTGCTCTATGAGGGAGGTGGTGTCTTTTGCCCACATTCCATGTGAATAGAATAGGGTTGCTGATTCTTTGGCCAAGTGGGATTCAAAGCATGATGATGATTGTAAGATTAAGGGTTGGGGTTAGTTATCCCCTGATTATTGTCATGAATTAGAGAGGGTCATTACCGATGATTTGGGTGGCTAAGGTGATTGTGGTTGTGTGGGTGGCGGTTTTTGTCTTGGTTGGGTGTTCCGATGTTTTCTTTTCTTGGGAGATTACTAGTTCCCTAATTCCTATGTAATGTTAATTTATAATATCAATAAATTTTTTACCCCCTTTTTATTAAAAAAATGTATTGCCAATGCCTTCTTTATAATTAATATTTGGTGCAAGAGTTGATGATGTAGTTCCATCTTGGTATGATGGATCGAAAAAAATACCAAAGTAATAATTTATGGTAACACTACATTTTAGGCGTTTTGATGGCCTCCCTTCACCAGCCTAAGGATACTCTTGTTGCACTTGTTCGACATCTTGATCTCTCACAAAATAAAAGTTGAAAAAAATATCTTCTTGTTTAAGAATGACATAGAATATAGAATCTAAATCCCATTCCCTACTCAATATCATCTTTACTTGATTGAAGTAAGAATGAAAAAGAGATAAAAAATCTTATAACACTATGAAGAAATGATCACTTACCTTTAGGTTTTCACTTACTCACTATTTGTTAATGCAACAATGCATGTAGCTGTAAGTTTGTAACTTGCCTATGATCATGGTTCCAAGCCAAACTTCCAAATCAAGAGCTCACAAGTTCAAAACTAAACAAAATGTGTAAGAATAAATCAGATTTTTGATTGATTTATATCAATCCATATTTGGAAAATTTTATAGGATTTTTAAATGGTATAGTAAAAACTTGGTGAATCCCATGTGATTATACAATGATACATTAAATGTTGGGTGAATCAAACCTCAATGGGAGCACATATGTTGTAATTTTTTAGGTGATTATGGCCCTATGATTAGCATGGAGTTATCATAGTATTGGTGAAATGGGTCCTCATGCAATTATTTTTTAATGTAATTGGCAAAATGTGTCCTCAAACATAATTTTTTTAATGTTATTAGAGAAATGGGTCCTCATATGCAATTATTTGTAATTTTTATTTGTGAAATGGGTCCTCACACGTAGTGAACATTTAATGATGTTGGTGAAATGTTTCTTGATAAACAATGTCATTTTAATAGTATTGGCTAATATGTGAGTGATATAATACATGTTCTGAGATTCCAAGCAAAAATTTTAATTAGCCTATTGGAAAAGTGTAATTTTTTATGGTGAAACTATCAATTAAATATACCTCATAAAATAAATCGATGGTAAATTGAAATGCATTGGATCGATAATCTGTAGAATCTGAGCAATTTGGCCACCCTATTGGTTGTAATATATTCACCAATTTCAACTTGACCGATATGAACTATTCACCAATTGGCGAAGATTCAACACTAAAAAAATCCCTAATACTTACAATGACTCCATATAAATCCACATTCTCATAAAATACTATTTAAGAATAAAACAATACTTTGACCATTAGTATGAGTAGAAATAAATAAGCATTCGAGAATTGAATAATTTAGTCAAGAGGCCTTCGAGCTATTAATGATTTTGAATGACTCACAAATATTACACTAAAATAAAGTTTTGTTGAGTGCAAAAAATCAATATTCTAAATGGATCATGTTGGATCATGTCCGAGATAAATTTGGAACCTTTAACTATAGCAAGTGGCAAGAGGTAGAGCCTGATAATATTAATACATATTTTTGGTGGTTCTTGGGAATTAGATTGATTAGTTGTTTCTGAGTGTTTGCTAATACACAACTTATGTTTGAATCTTTATCAACCTATGGTCCCTTTGACATGGTAGGTATGGTTTATCTAGTTAACACATTTAACCAATAGGTGAGAGGTTATATAGGAGTCTATCTAATTACCCAATTAACCAATATGTGAGAGGTAATATGAGGGCTCCTAATTACCTATTTAACTAGCAAGTGAGAGATTATATGAGAGCCTATCTAATCACCCAACTAGCCAATAGATGAAGAGTTATATGAGAGCTCTCAATTATTCATTTAATGAATAGTTGAGAGGTTATATAAGAGTCTATCCAATCACTCAATTAATCAGTAAATAAAGGATTATATGAAGGCTCCCTTGAATAAATGAATGAAGGAATTTTAATGATGTCTGTGAAACCAAGAAATCCAAGAGACCAAGAGTCACATCCTTAACATATTTTCAAGTTCCTTTTAATTTTGACTCTTCTATTATGAATCTTGATCAAGAAACTAAAAGTTTTGTGAAGCCTCACCTCCTCAAATAGCTTATTTAGAATTCCTACCTTCAAATTGTTTTCATACTAAACACAAATATCTATGAGAAAAATCATACTGTAGAATAAATAGAGAAAAATAATACACAAAAAAACACTTAGATTTATGTAGAGAACCTGGTAAAAATATACCAAGAAAAACTACAAGCAAAGATCTCTCATATTTTATTTCTCAGGAGTAAAACCCAAATACAACAATCTTCAAATTGTACAAAAAACATGACTTAAAAAATACATAACAAATCTGAGTTGCAGAGTCCTTGTATAACCAAAAATTTCAAAAATAGAATCTTCAACTCATGCAACTACATGTTGAACATTGAAGAGTCTTTACTATTGTGGTAAGAATTCTCTTAGTGACCTCCTATAGAGGTGGAGAGGAAAGTTGGAAGGAGAGGCTTTTCTACTTCATCGGATTTACTCCTTTGTATGACTTAGATAATGGTTCTTTGAGTGAAAGGATTGCTACTATTTGGTTGCTTCATGGATTTTTGGTGGGCTCTATTTGTTGGTGGTGGTGTAAATAAAGTCTTCTACCTAGTTAATTCATTACTAGGGGACTTATTTACACATGTTAAGTTTACTTAGGTCATAGAAAGGAATCTTTCTAGAAGGTGTTAGTTGTCATTAGTTGTTATCTTATCTTTTGACTTGTAACACATGTAAACCTAGGTAAGTGTGATTAGTTGTCTCATGTCATATGATTAAGACATTTTTCATAATCCTATGAAATATTGTATCTCACCTTGGCTATATAATCAAGGGGTCTCTCTCATTGTGTAATCACATTACAGTCATTTCATTGAATCATATTGATAAGAATACAGTTTATTCTTGTCACATTATATTCTCTCTCTTTATTCTTTCCATTTGGTCTCAAGATCTTGGCAGCCATAGCCAATTTTAACATGGTATCAGAGCGGGTTGGGTGCCATTGGATAGTCTTTTTCTAAAGAGGGATACCAGATTTGGGGGTGTTTGATTTTTGGCTCTTTATTTCACGTTCATATAAGAGCTTTTTGGTGCAAATCTAAGCTCACCATTGCATCTGGAAGGTTTGAGAAAGTCGATTTTTCCTTTTGTTTTGTCCAAATCGGACATACAAGGCAAAATCTATGAGGGTTTGAAGTGAAAAGTGGTTGCCAGATCTAGAAGGTAGTTGCATTTTTGAAGCATTTTGGGTCAAATCTGACTTTGCCATCACATCCAGAAGGGCCAAAAACCCTAAGATCGACTATAAAATCATCCAAATCGAAGTAGATGTCAGGTGAGGCAAAAAAAAAAAATTATCAAAGAGCCATACAGCCCCCAAGGCGTCATAATTATAAGGTACGAATATTTTATTAAATTTTCTAAAAATATTAGCGGAATTTTTTATATAAAAATTTTCCAAAAATTATTTAAGAAGGTTGATGTATTTGTTTTTAGAAATATTTTAATTAAAAAAAAAATAAAAATCTACGGTAATTATTCTGCAAACGTACCCTACACAGGCAAGGTACGGTCTGTAGCTAACAAGGCACCACGCAACACACCCTCATTCACTGCCTCCTACCGCTTTTCCAAGTGGACCCCGCTAGTCACATCAGCCGATTAAAGAAAATTCGACGACCAAAAAAAAAGTCACCGACGAGCAGAAAAAAGGAGGTTCCGACGCATATTCCTAGCAACGGGCCAATCAGTGATGTACAATCACATGTCAAATTTAAGCACATAGTTACAATGAATATTCTGCATGAAGGAGCATAGTTTGTTTTGATGGGCGCTAGGCTATCAAATTTAGGCCACTCGATTGATGACATTAGCACCGCATCATTGATGACGTCAACACTCATTTGAATATTTGGACCCCCTCTCCGTTGGAGTTTTTGATTTTGCAGGAGAACTTCGAAGGCTCATTTTGACACCCTTTTTTGAGCAATTTTTTTAATTATTTTTTTATTTGGGTTTTTTTTGCGCTCTTCACAGTGGTGCAATCATTTCTTTGTTTTGGTGTATGGTTTTTCTATTTTTTCAGATTCTCACAGGTGTTGCTACTTCGTCCTCATTTTGGGAACTTCAGGAGCTCATATCTTTCTCCTACGGTAATAATTTTTAGTGCAATTTTTTTTGAAAGTGCATAATTTTTTGTGTACTTGTCAGTGGTATGATCAAAATGATATCATTTTTTACCAAAAATTATACTTGATTCTATGGCCTATTTTGGCATTTGCATGTACTAAGATCAAATTCCATTTTGTTGTTTTGGAATGTGGCAACTGTAAACGCATTAAACATAAAGTGTAAAATCAGATATTGCTTGGGGAGGTTTCATGATTGAGTTATTTGGGGGGTAATCTTGTTGTGGTTGATTGCATTCTTTTGCTTGGTTTGTGTTCTTGTAATGGGGATATCTCAAATTGAACTCCTAACTCCACATAATTATGCTACATGGAAAAAATTAAGGTCATATAAAGGACACCATTCAACAACCTATTGATGCTAAAGAATTAGCAAAATGGGAGCTTGATCGTGAGAAAAAATTTGGATGCATATGTTCATTAGTCTCATTTGATTCACAATTTCATATTGAATCATGTAAAACACCTAAAGAGGCTTGGGAGACTTTTGAAAAATTGTATGGTAAAATAGATAAGATTAGGGGATATTAGATTGATAATGATTTGATGAATCTTGATTCTAAAAAATTTGACCACATCCAAGACTACATCTCCAAAATCAAGCAACTAAGAACACAGTTGAAGGAATGCAACATTGATAAAGAGGATTTACAATTGATTCTGAATGTGTTATCCAAGCTTGGTCCTGAATATTTAGTATTTTTTTTTGGCTTTCATACCCATCAAATTTATATGGGAGCATCATATGTTGATCATGAGTTTGATGAACTTGCAAATCCCCTAATCCAAGAGGAAGTTAAGTTAATGAACGTGGGTCTAATCAAGTCTTCTAAGTCACATGCATTGGTGGCTAGTGAGTCAAAGGTGTAAAAAGTATTAGGGAATCTTGATAAGAATCAAAAGAAGAAAAAGAACAAGCCAAATAAAGAATTAGAATCCTTAAAAGGAGAATCATCTAAGAAGAAGAGACCTTTTTGTACATATTACAAGAAGGATGGACATGAAGAACACTATTGTTATAAGAAGGATATTGATGAGTTGAAAAATATTCTCAAAAGGAATCACATTTATTTTCCTTCTAGAATGTTTGAATCATCTTCTTCTCCTACTTCAACACAGTCTAAAAAGGACAAAGGTCAAGCATCTACATCGAGATATAAAGGGAAAGCTCTTTGTGCTTTTTCAAATCCAAGATCAGGGAGATGGCTTCTAGATTCAGGAGCTTCTCATCATATGGAATCTTGGCACTCTATATTCTCTTCATTTCAGCCTTGTACTATGTCTCCTATCTTGATGGGAAACAATACATACATGAGTGTAATAGGGAAATGATCTATTAGTTTTGGGGACAACACTTTCTAGGATATTTTGTGTGTTCCTCATTTGACGAACAATCTTCTTTCCATATATCAGATTACACATGGCAAAGATGGGAGAACTATGGAGTTCACACCTAATTCAATCATCATTTTATACTTGGAGAGTAGAGATATCATTGCTACTGGGGTGGTTGATCATTCATCTTGGTTGTATACCTTTGCATATTTTTCTTCTAATGGTGGCATTTTTCCTTCGATTATTAATCACAACTATGATTCAAAGGAGACTTTTGGATTCTTGAACTTGGGAGTTCTCACATCAGATCCAGTTCTAGAGTCGTGCATTTCATCTCCTCCATCTACTGTTGTAGTTGATGATGCTTGTATTGCTACAGATATGGCTTCTTGTAATTCAGTGCAATAGGATCCTGATTATCTTTCAGATTTGACTACTTTGGATGGCTTCTTGATAGGTATTTCAGACTTCTTTGTGGAGTCTCATCTTGCAAATTTTGGGGACATCATTGATGACATTCATCTTCTCTTTGATGGAGAAGATCATTCTTCAGTTGTTGTGAGAGAACACCCTGACCCTCTTTTTCATTCTCTACACGATCATTCTTTACAATTTGACGTGACTGTGGATACTTTTGGACAACATCTGGAGGAGGCTTTTTTATCTTCAAAGGGGATATCCTTGTCTTTGGATCATGTTCTACATTCTTCTCTAGTAGATTCTAGATTGTCCTCTTTAGCAGTGTGGCCTAGAACACTTGTTCGGAGTGTGTTAGCTTTCGGAATTGACATGGAGACACTTGAGCATGTTACAAAGGCATCATACATCCTCTATATTCCTAACATCTTGCATACATCCATGCTTTTGTTTCTTTCTAAGGGGAGGAACGTTGTTCGACAAGATTGGATCATCTTCAGCATTCAATGTCGAGCTTCTACCATCATTGCAGGAGACTCAACATTGAGGGGGGGCTGCATTGTCTCTCTTCTTATTCTCTCTTATGGGGGGTATTTTTTCTCGCATGGGGTTTTGGCCTTCTCATTCTTCATTATTTTGTATCTTTTATCTCTCTTTTGGGGAGGAGTTTTGTCCCACTATGTTTTCTCCTTTTCTCCATTTGTGAGAGATTTCATTTAATTTGCATATGTACATGGGTAGCTAACATGGCCTAGTAGTCGGGAAACCATTCTTACATTTTTGTGTCATTTGCATAATAATCTGCTACTCCCTAAGTTGAACTTAAGGTGGGGTGTTGGTGTAAATAAAGTCTTCTACCTAGTTAATTCATTACTAGGGGACTTATTTACACCTGTTAAGTTTACTTAGGTCATAGAAAGGAATATTTCTAGAAGGTGTTAGTTTTCATTAGTTGTTATCTTATCTTTTGACTTGTAACACATGTGAACCTAGGTAAGTTTGATTAGTTGTCTCATGTCATATGATTAAGACACTTTTCATAGTCCTATGACATCTTTTATCTCACCTTGGCTATATAACCAAGGGGTCTCTCTCATTTTATAATCACATCATAATCATATCATTGAATCATATTGATAAGAATACAGTTTATTCTTGTCACATTCTATTCTCTCTCTTTGTGCTTTCCATTTGGTCTCAAGATCTTGGCAGCCATAGCCAATTCTAACAGTTGGCTCTATTTGCAACTACATGGGAGATTATTTGTTGTCTCGGTAAGAATTTTCTTGGTAACTTCTCCTATAGAGGCAAAGAGGCAAGTTGGAAGGTGATGCTTTTCTGCTTCATCAAATTTACTCCTTCATATGACTTAGATTTTGGTTATTTGAGTGAAAAGATTGCTATTGTTTGGTTGCTTCATGGAGTTTTGATGGGCTCTATTTGTTGGACCGTTCTTACAAATTGGTATTTTTCTCTATTTATCTATAGTCTATTCGGTATGATCTTTCTTTCAGGGTTGTTTTGTTTTATCTACTAGTTGGTAGCATTTTCTCTTTTGGCAACATATTCTTTGTCTTGTTGTTTAAGGTTGATATGTTTACAGTTTGATGGGTGGCATGCAGGCTAGTAGTATTGGCCTTGAGGCCTATTTTGAAGGTTGATTGGGTTTTGGACCCATTTGTACCCATTTGTATTGATTTGAGGTTTGTCTTATTTTTCCACCCTTGGGGTGGTTGCCATTGTTGGCTTCTATTTTGCAGCTTTGTGAGTGGCCTTTTGTCCTATTTTGTTGGTGTTGTTGCATGTTCCACCTTGTTGTTTTGTTGGCAACGAGAGCTATTTCTTGTTGTTGTTTCATCTTATAGATGTTCTTTGTCTTGTTGTAAAAGGGATCAAGACCCTTTCAAAATCCCTGCTTACTCAAAAACTACATGTTGAACATTTTTAAAAAATTACCATAAATAGTAAGTCCCAAAAAAATTCCAACTTCACCAAAAACCACCTTTAGTGTGGCAAGGCCTTTGCAACCCTGTTGGGCACATACTTGAGGCACTACCATGATACTAAATTTTAGTTATTCATCATTGTTGGAATACCAATAAAATTGACCTCATATTCCAATAATCTCCCTCTTGAAGTCAATTTTTTATCTTGCGAATAAATCCTCATACTGATAGACTAATACCAATGCTACCAGTCATCAAGCAATATGCAATCCTAGAGAAGATCTACATCAGCTAAACTTCTCACTACTAATAGGTTTTGTCAAAATATATGTTGGGTTTATATCCTTCCACCACCTCATGTAAAAAGTGATATTAAATATCAATATGCTTTTTTCTAGCATGGTATGTTGAGTTCCATGCTAAGTGTAAATCACTTTGGCTATAAAAATGCAACACCATGTTGTCTTACTTTACCTATAATTTACCCAAAATTATATGAATCCAAATTGCCTTCTTGCTAACTTGTGTTGCTGCCACATATTTAGCTTCAATATTAGACAGTTCCACCACTACCTACAAATTTAATACCAACTAATTGAACCTATAGCTAAGGAGAAAACATAACTTGTAGTATAATTTCTCTTATCTCTATCTCCACCAAAATTTAAATCCACATACCCATTAACTTGAAGATTAATCCCGCTATAATAGATAGCACCACCAAAATTGCCCCTCAAATACCTAAGAATCCACTTCAAAACCATCTAATGCTCAATACCTAGATTTTCCATGTAACAACTAACTACTCCCACTACTTATGCAATGTTTAGTCTGGTGCAAACCATGGAAAACATAAGACTATCAATTTTTTATGAGCATAGCACACAATACATTTGTGTCTTCTCTGCTTCTGTGCTAGGGCATTGTTCTTAATACAATTCAATATGAATAAGAATTGGAGTACTAATTGGTTGTGCATTCTGCATATTGAAGTGTTGAAGAACCTTCTCCACATAATTTATACGCGACAACCATATTTTCCTATTAATTTTGTCTTTATGTATTAATTTTTACGTGACAACCTAAGTCCTTCATCTCAAACTCCCTAGCAAGTTGAGCTTTCTAATGGATGATTTTATACATGTTGGGACCTAATACCAACATAACATCAACATATAGAAGAAAAATAATAGTTGTCATATATCATACCTTTGGAACTAGGTACAATTATTAGCCTCACATCTACTAAATCCCAAACTTATCATGAAGGAATCAAATTTCTTGTACCAACACCTTGACACCTATTTCAAACCATACAAAAAAATTCTTAACTTGTAAACAAGATTCTCCTTGTCTCTTCCTCAAAACCTTCTGGTTGTTGCATATAAATCTCCTTTGAGAGATCACCAAGCAGGAAGGTTATTTTTAACATCTAACTATTCTAACTCTAAATCAAGGATATCAAAAAGAGATAAAATAACTCTAATAGTACTTGACCATACAATAGGTGATTTTTTATATCAAAATCAATACCAAACTTTTGTGCATACCCTTGGCCACCAACTGAGTTTTATACATCTCCAAATTTATCATTTATGTCCCTTTTTTAGTTTGAAGACCCACTCATTCCCAATAAATTTTATCCTCTTAGGCAATGACACAAGCTCCCATGTCTTGTTCTTATGAAGAGATTTCATCTCCTCTTCCATGGAAACTCTCCACTTCCTTGCACATTCAACTTCACAAGCCTCTTGATATGAACTAGGTTCACCAACATTGGTTAGTAATTCATAAGCATAATTACAAGTAGGAGAGTATATTTCAAGTGGTTTGGGTACTCTATCTGATCTCTGTGCAAGGGGTAATGTATCACCCTGTGGCTCATTTGGTTATTGTTCATCTTGCTGATTTTCATCTAGTACCTATAGATTATCATCGTAGTTTTCCACCTCCAATAGAATAACTTCTATACTTTGTTCTTTTTTGTCTCTTTGCATTAATTTTTCACTAAACTAATCATCTCAACTAATAATAACCTTGTGGGAAACAATATCCCACAAACTATACCCCTTTGTACATAGCCAATAAAAATACATTGTGTGGACTTCATGTCTAGATTATTCTATTCTCTTTAGGAATATGAGCACAAGCATTAGAACCAAAAACATTGTAATATGCACCATACTTGTTTTGTGTTTTTTTGAAGTTTGAGTTTGGATATTTAGGTATAAAAGATAATTACATTAATATAAATAATTTTCAATGTAATACACATGAAACTTAAACAATTCTAGAACATCCACGAGCTAGAAATAAATTTCAGAAGTATGACAAAGTTTGTATAACCATATAATATTTATTTCAATAATATCCAGATGGTTAAATAACCTCAAAATGACATTACAAGCATGATATTGAGGTATAAAAGATAATTACATTAAACATAAATACTTTTCAATGTAATACAGGTGAAACTTAAATAATTTTGAAACACCCACAAGCTAGAAATAAATTTCAGAAGTATGACAAAGTTTGTATAACCATATAATATTTATTTCAATATTATCCAGATGGTTAAATAGCCTCAAAATGACATTACAAGCATACCCGTTAGCTATTGTTATAAATAGGTCTGAAACTTAACTATGAACAACAAACTGGGCCTCCAAAAATGGCTTCAAACCCCTCTAAATATTTAATTTCCCAACCTTGAACTATATGCAATGAAAAAAATATCTCGAGGCACCTCAAATGCCACCAAAATAAGCTCCAAACTCCAGGATTTTTTTCCTATGGATCCCACACCCTCCCCCATAGGATGTATGACCGATAATGAAGGATGTATGACCAAAAAATAATAAACAAGTCTTATTTGAATGGTCTCCTTCATTGTTGTCTCATTCTTTGCTCACAAACAACCAATCCCTCCTTCAAAATTTGACAACAAATTAAAAATCTGAATCAAATAAGCTCATATGTGAATCATGGAGGAAACCACCTACAAATTAGCCAAGAAAGATCTTCCACTTTTGTAGATAATGTCCCTTATGAAGGTTTTTGTCCTCACGAAGCTTTTGGAAGACAATGTCAACCAATAATAACTTGTTTTTTTCCTAAAATCCAGCATAGTGCAAAATGAGCTCCAAAACTTATTTTATTTACCTCCTCAAACCCCATACCCAACTTGAGAAATAACACTTTTTTTATTTAATTAAAAACCCCTTATGTCTCCCATTAGGCATCCCTTTTTTAAAGACACATTAAATGCACTTTTAATACTTCATTTAACTCACCTTGATGTCCATATAAGGTCTCTTTATAATAATTTAAATAACGCTAAGTTAAATATTTAATTAAACTTTATAATATCAGCATAAAACAAAACAAAATAATATCCCTTATTGTATTATCACCAAATCAACATTAAATGCATCCACTGGCCAAACTTAAATGGACACATTGTCAGCTGACCAAGTCGGCACCCAAGTTGTCACTTACTAAAAATAGTAAAAATGGACTAAGTGCCTGAAAACACCCCAAAAAGTGTCATTGTAAAACTTCTAATCATTTGAGCTCAAAGCACACCTAGAAAGTCCTCATAAGATGAACATGTATGTAATATTTGAGGAATTCCCTAATCCCACCATATTAGCCTACAAGAACCCTGAAAGTTAGGCTAACAATCACCAAATGTCAATAGCTAAGAAAGGGACATTTAGTCCTACCTTCCCAAAATTACTTGTCCCTAAGCAATTGCAACTCTAGATTATGTAATATTTGCTCACTTTCACATGTTGCATCCTCAGCCAACAAGTTCTTCCATTTCACTAGATACTCCATGATAGTCCTTCTCTATAGAGTATGCTCTTTAGAATCAACAATAGCATCAAGAATTAAAATTAACTTCCCTTCCTTGTCTAATGGTGGTAACTCGAAAGAAGGAATCACATTGTGCCCAAGCACCTTTTTGAGGCATGATACATGAAAAACATTATGTACTCTACTATGTGTTGGTAGTTACAACTCATAAGCCAATTCTCAAACTCACTTGGAGACTCTGAAAGGACCATAAAACTATGGCTTATTTTTTCCAACCCACTCTTGCTGAGAGTGAACTGCTTGTAGGGATGCAACCTTAGGTATATCATGTTACCATCCTCAAAACTACGCTTTATGCGGTGTTGGTCAACATATAAATTTTTTCGATTTTGTGCCTATTGTGAATTTTCCTTTAGAGAATTCATTATGTTCCCAAATTTCTTGTAGCAAATCCCTAGCCTTTAGCTTTCTGTTATCCCCAAAAAGTAAATTAATGAAACTTGGAGTGTTGTAACCATAAATTTCCATGAATGGTGACATTTTGATTGACATGTAGTAAGTATAATTATATCAGTACTCACCAAGGTGTAACCATCTCACCCATGCCTTCTACTACCTTGAAATATAATTTCTAAGGTACCCTTCCATCCACTTTTTTATTATCTCCTTCTCATTTATTTGTGAGTGATAATTGGTACTAGAAGTGAGCTTACTCCCACTCAATTTGAAGAGTTCCTATAAAAAAACTAATGAACTTATGTCCCTACCACTAACAATGCTCTTGGGCATCCCATGAAGTTTGAATATCTCCTTGAAAAATAGATCAACTATCTAAGTTGTTGTATATGCCATTGGAATACCAAAGAAATAGGAAAATTTTGTTAGTCTATAATCAAAAACATATACACAATCCTTACCTTGGACATTTGGTAGCCCTGTAATGAAATCCATATAGATGCACTCCCATTTTTGATTGAGAATGGGCAGAGGCTGCAACAATCTAGCCAAATAAGTGTGCTCATTCTTATTCTGATGGAATGAGGGACACTCTTTAACATACTTAAGGACTTCATTTTTAAGTCCTTTCCAAGTAAATCTCTCCAGATCTACCTATATTTTTTGAAGGAACTTGAGTGTCCAACCATAGGAGCATCATGAAAAGTCCTCTAAATTTTTTCCTTAAGCTCTAAATTGGGTACTACACAATTTTTTCCCTTATAAATGATCAACTCATTAGTCATTGTGTACCTAGAATCTTGTGTAGTACCCTCAATGATGCCTGAATCCCAAGAATCCTTAGCATATTCTACTGAAATCAACTCCCTCCAATCAATGATTATCTCTACTAAAGAGCATAAATGAGGTCTCCTAGATAAGGCATCTGCTATAATATTTTTATTTCCTTTGACGTACACAATGTCAAATTCATATGGCTAAAGCCTACTATTACACCCCGAATTTTGACATGCAAATTAATTTAAATTTTACATTAAAAATATGTTTTTAATATCAGTAGATGATTATATGTTATTTGGTGTTTTGATGAAATTATAATATAATGCAATGTGCTTCAATTTTAATTAAATTATTATTTAATCAAGAATATGATGATGTTGTGATTAATAACACACTAACTATGTGATTGGATTTCCAAGTGAAATGCGATATCAGATTCTTACCCTCCTAGAGGGAGAGGGAGAGTATCATCAGAGAGAGGAGTATATGCATGGGAAATAAACAAGTTAATGTCAAATAAGTTGAACACACACTCACATAGGTCTACATAACTACTTCAAGTAAGTAATTCTAGGCCCTTCGTTGAGTTAATTTCATGTTTTGACTAAATTTGGGTCAAGTCGTAAGGTTAGGATGAGCCTTGTGGAGTCCTTGGCCTAGTATTTTTTTATAAAAATAAAGTGTTACATAAGTATCATCTTCATCATTTTGATTTATCAACTTTGTTTATATGAAGTCTAATCAACTATTTAAATTCATTTAATATATATGTATGTATATAATTAGATATAATTATATATAAGTATATATATGCAATATATATATGGATTTATAATTGAGATATTAAATAGCATTTTGAAGGCAAATCAACATGCTAATAAAAGCATGTAAAGGTAAGTAAATGTATTCAAACTATATAACCACTTCGTGGGGCTCAAAAGCCTCCATCAAAGCTTCAAACTAGGAGTTTTAAATTGCATTAATGTCATTATGGAGAGCATAAAGGTGGCATTGAAAGTTTCAACTGATTGCTAAAGCCATTAAGAAGTAGTAGTTTCTATTTATAGTATGCATATTAATGTGAAAAAAGGGAGAAGTGTCGTCACTTGTTAGGGAGTTTATGATTCTTTTATTTTTTCACTAAAATAGTTATTAACAAAGCAATTAAGTGGTTAAGTCCGCATAAATAGAGAGGAAATAGTGGATTGATGCTTTACATTTTATGTTTGTTGCATTTTATTCAATTATTCATACCATGGGGAGAAAGTGAGCACATGATTGAGAGGAGTGAAGAGTTTAATATCATAGAGGATTATTAGTATTATGAAGAGGCTAAAGATTATTAGGTAGAAGGATGTGGAATTAGAGGAGGTAGCACAAGTCTGTGAGAGACTAAGAATTATATTGTAGAGTATCACACCATTTATATGCAATTTATAGACAAATCTCTCTAGTTTTTAGCAGGGAGTTTACATCTTACTATCAGTTATGGTGAATACTAAAGAAGATATATAAGAAAATCCGAGTCTAGACGTTGGAAAGTTGAGATTTATTGGAGTAGCTTGGTCGAGCATTGTAACTGTGTATTGGAATTTTTAAAAGTGCAAAAAAAAAGAGTTAATGTAGGCATGCTTTCATACTTTAATTTTTCTCTTGAAATTTTGTAATCTAAATCTAGAGTTTCAATTATGAAAGATGAAAGAATAGTTAATTATGATGAATCATATATGTTAAAATAGAGAATGAATGGTCTTGTTTGTATAGAATTATGCATGAATTTGTTTAAACTCTCTTTCAAATCTGAAATGGACAATAGAGAACAGATTTATATCCCATTTTTCTCAAGAAACTACATTTACAATTTGATATATATATATATATATATACATATATATATACATATATACATATACATATACATACATATATATACATATACATACATATATATACATATACATACATATATATATATATACATATATATATATATACATATATATATATATATATATATGTATATATATATATATATATATATATATATATATAAAGAGTGTGTAAGGGATATTCAGTGTTATATATTTATTAAATTATAAGATAAGCTTGAATCTTATTCTCTTGTGTCGACTGAAAGAAATTAATTTTGTAATCTGAATTATTGAAAAATTTTAAACACCACAAAAGTGTGATCATTCTGATAAAATAAATTGATAATATATAGTGTACTTTTACCAACACTATTAATGTGTTCTTGTGCAAAGAACCAAGAGGAAAAACATAGAGAAGTTAGAATTATTTTAAAGAAGAAGTTATCTTCTAATTGGTGAATAATATTATTTTATTTTACTCATTTGTCAATTTGATAAGAAATTATATGAAAGACAAGGTGTCTCGAGTCAATTTCATTGTTTGAAAACATTACAATAAATAATGTGCATGAAAATAGGAGATTATTTTACTCTTAGATTTGAAGGCAAGAACTTATGAACAAGTGGCAATAACCAAGTTTCAAGATGTTGTGAGCATGCAACACAAGTACTTATTGTCTAGAAAATGTTTCCATCATCTTAGTCATTTACCGACTATAGTAAGTTATACTTTTATGATTTAATATCCTTAAGAAAAGTTAGAGAAATAGTCAACCAACCAGTCATGTGTTAAACCTTAGGTGCAAGGTCATTTTTGGGTCGAGTTAGAGGTGTGTGAAAATATGACTTTATTTCCTGAGGAAGTGTTTGATATATTTCAAATATTTGGCCAAAGTAATGCAAAAGACTCTGCTTGCATTAGTCAGTTCACAATGTTATAATTGCATATCCAGTCAAATTGGTCATACTTAGTTAGAGATGTCTAAATTTGTATGGTCAATTGGTTATGTAGGATAGAACACTAGAACTCAGATGACATGTATTTGTTGGTTCCTTTGTCTATACTCTTTGTGAAGGGTAAGGCCACTTCCATTTGGAAGGTATACGAGGGATCATCGGTTTGTGGTTAGAAGTAAAGTGCTCAGGTGATGCTCTCTCTTGTAGATGACAACATTGAGGCTTATGAAATAGAAGCAGATTTCCAGATATGGAAGGCTTGACCTTGTATCTCTTTATGTGTAATATAAACTTGTATACTTGAAAAGCATTTCATGTATGTATTATAAATGAAAAGTTTATCTTATTTCTCAAGTTGCAATCAATATAGTTAAAATTCAAAAAATTTATTATTCATTATATATTGATCATGTTGGACAAATGTTATATAAAAGTGATTTTTTTACTATACTATTTTTAAGCATATGTTTATTTACATTCTATGGTAATTTACAAAGTAATTACTATGTAGTAAGAGTGAGTATGTTACACCTACTCACCCATTTTTGTTTTCTATCATTTAGGTCCATCTAGTTTAGGAATTATTTAAGGCTATTGTGGTTGGTCTTAACAATAAAATTGCTTCCCACAAGGTATGGTCTTAATTTGGCCAAAGCATGCATAATGGCCAATATCTTCTTATCATAAATTTAATAACTCCTCTCTGCTCCCCTCAACTTCCTACTCTTGAAGGCTATTAGATGCTTATCCTACATTAATACAACACCTATTCCCTCTCCTAAAGAATCACACTCCAACTCAAAAGGTTTGGAGAAATCAGGAATGGCTAGAACTAGGAAAGTACTCATAATCTATTTGAAACTATCAAAACACCTTTACATTGCATCTGACTAGGCAAAGGCCCCCTTCTTGGTCAAATGTATAAGTGGAGTTTCCACCTATGAGAAGCCCTTAACAAACCTCATGTATAATTTGCATAACCCAAAGAATCCCTTAAGCTATGAGATATTCGTGGGTGGATGCCTATCAACTATTGCTTTGATATTCTTGAGATCCACACTAACACCCTTGGAATTAATGATGTGGCCAAGGTAGACAAGCTTTGTCATGCCAAATTCACACTTCGATTTCTTGGCATATAAGGACTCTCTCTCAAGGATTCTTAACACTTCTTCCAAGTGCCTCATGTGTTCTTCCCATGTCTTGCTAGAAATCACAATATCATAAAAAATATTAGGAAAAAATTACATAGCTGAAGACTGGAAAGTAGTTGGTTCATTGGTTAAGCCAAAGGGCATAACCATGAACTCATAGTGCTCAAAATGGAAATAAAAAGAAGTTTTATCCATGTCCTCCTCATGGAATTTCATTTGATGATAGATCGACCTCAAATCAATCTTGGATAAATAACATGAACCATGCAACTCATCTATCCTCAAAATAGGATACTTGTTTTTAATAGTCTTCTTATTTAGAGCCCTATAATCAATGCACATTTGCACTGTCCCATTATTTTTCTTCACTAACACCATTGAAGAAGTGAAGGGACTCTTACTTGGTCTTATGTACCCTATCTCAAGCAACTCAATAGATTTTACAATTTCATCCTTGTGCCTCTTTGGATATTTGTATGGTGTGGTAATCACTAGTTTGGGCCCCTCCTCTAACTATATAGCATGCTCTTTCCCTCTCTTAGGAGATATACCATGAATTATGCTACTCAAAAACCTTAATGTGTTTAGACATCAAAGTCTAAATATTTTGATGGTATATGTTCTTTTATTTCTTTGTAGTTACATAGGCATTATAATACACTCTACTGCCCACTCTACCTAATCATGCCTAATTGGTCTATCTATCCTCTTGAATGAGACTATCCTTGTTGCACCATATGGCATGTCTTTGAGAACTATTTTCTTACCATCCACCTCAAACTTTATCTCTATAAAATATAGGTTAATATAAAACTCACTTGTAGATCGTAACTAGTGCATCCCAAGAACTACATCTATATCTCCTATTCTCAATACATAGAAGTCATCTCTCACCTCATAATCACCTAGTTGTATCCTTAAGAATATTTTGTGTGCAATTCAATGTGAAACCATCAACCATTACCCTGAACCCATCATTTTTTCTATTTTGATTCCCCTCCTAGTTACCACTCCATCAATTAAATTGTATGGCACATGCATCAATCAAAGTGATTATTCATTGACCACATAACACTCATATAACCCTAAATAACCCAACTTTCTAAAAGCTAGAAAGTTTGGCTAATGTCCCTTCACATCTCTGCTCCTTATCCTACTCATCTGTAGAACCCTCCTCTTCACTACTCTTGAAATCATATTATTAATTTGATTTTTTTGAAGTTGCTTCATTTGTTGAAAAGTAATCAATCTGCTTTGCCTTTTCCTTAACAACACATTCTGTGAGATGGGTCTCGTGACTCTCTACATTGGAAACACAAATTTTCCTTCTAATTTCAATGACTTGATCATTGTCCAACCTAGTTGACACATTTTCAGGATGATTATAATCCCTTTGAAAATGTTTCTTGTCCTTATCCTTCTTGTGTAAAAAATCCCTTTGATTGAAATTTAATTTTGCAAGTGGAGGATTCTATGTCCCTTTATTTCTTGATTGCTTCCTACAAAGTAGGTAGAATAAGTGCCTTAATCCAATCCTATAATGGATCTTAAAGCCCATACATGAAAATAAAAATGAGTCTCCTCTCTAAAATAACAGTCACCAAAATAGAAAACCTCTAAAAATCAATTATGTATACATCAACATAACCCCATTTCTTGAGTTGTGCTAATTCCTTAAAGTGTAGTTTTGGGTCCTTTTAATTAAATATATCAATTAACCTTTCTATGAACTCTACATATGAATCAATCTGATCATTTCCCCAATGTGACCATCCTATGATGCCACCACTCATGAACACTACCATCTAAATGAACAGTTGCATATTTGCTAGCCTCATCCTTTGTCATTGGGTTCAACTAAAAATATGCATCCAATTTTTGTTACGACCATTATTTTTCTAGAACCATCATAATATGGAATGATAATTTACCAACCTTCCTCTACAAGTCATGATTATGAGATCTACCACCCCTGTGAGGTGTATGCTTCAACTCGAGATCCATGTAGTCACAAATAGACATTTTAGCTTGAAATTCAAGTCATAAATTTCTCTAATCCTATAAAATTTGGTCTTGCAATTCTTCTTGTATGGGTTCCTCTTCAGCTTGGGGTTAATCCTTGGTGGAAATTCAAGCATAAGGGGTCTAGAGTTGGTTGTTCCTATCATAGTGCATTGATTTGTAGCCCTATTATTGACTGAACCATCCCCATTTACATTTTCCCACCATTGTTATCATTGCTTGCAATATGTTGGGTCATTAATGCCACCATTTGAGTTATACTTTGCTGCAAGTCTCATTGTCCTCTAGCAATATCTTTGATCATATCTCTCGTACTGGTTTCTTGGTGGTCTTTGTCACCCATATTAACACCATCAAATATACTAGTTTTTGGTTGTTCTTCGAGATTAGGATTTGACTTATTTCTTCTTAGATTATAGTGATGAGTGAAGGGAGGCTGCATTACTCCATCCACTATCATGTCATTGTTTATTGACACAACCCTCCAAAATGGTAGGATACTCTACTCTAATACCATTGTAATATGCACCCTACTTTTTTGTGTGTTTTTTGAAGTTTGAGTTTGGATATTAAGGTATAAATGATAATTATGTTGAACACAAATATTTTACAATGTAATACACATGAATCTTAAAAAATTCCATAATACTCACAAGCTAAAAATAAATTTTAGAAGCACAACAAAGTTTGTACAACCATATAACATTTATTTTATCAATACCTAGATGGTTAAATAGCCTCAAAATGATATTACAAGCATACCCATTAGCTTTTGTTTCTGAAACTTGACTGTGAACAACAAATAGTCCTAAAAATGGCTTCAAACCCCTCCAAATCTTTAGCTTCCAAACCCTGAAATGTATGCAATGCAAAAAGTGTGTTGAGGCACCTCAAATGCTACCAAAATGAACTCCAAACCCTAGGAATTTTTCCCTAAGGATCCCATGCCCTCCTCCACAGGCGATATAACCAACAATGAAGTTTGTATGACCAAAAAATAATAAACAAGTTTGATTTGAATGGTCTGCTTTATTTTTTTTCCTGTTCTTTGCTCACAAACAACTAATCCCTCCTTCGAAATCTAGCAAAAAACTAAAAATATGAATCAAATAAGTTCATGTGTGATTCCTAGATGAAACCACCTGTAAATTAGCTAGGAAAGATCTTCCACTTTCACAACTAATATCCCTTGTGAAGGCTTTCATCCTCACAAAGCTCTTAGAAGATAATTCCCACTGATAACCTATTTTTTAAAAATCCAACATAGTGCAAAATGAGCTCCAAAAATTCTTTTATTTGCCTCCTCAAACCACACGCCCAACTTGGGAAATAATATTTTTTATTAAATTAGTAGCCCCTTATGTCTCCCATGTAGGTGTCCCCTTTTTAATAAACACATTAAATGCACTTTTCATATTTTATTTAACTCCCCTTGGATGTCCACATAAAGTCACTTTATAATAATTTAAATAATGTTGTTAAATATTTAATTTAACTTATAATATTAGTTTTAAATAAAATAAAATAATATCCCTTATTCAATTATCACCAAATCAACATTAAATGCACCCATCAACCAAACTTAAATGGAAACACTATCAACTAACCAAGTCGATGTGCAAGTTGTCACTTACTAATAATAGTAAAAATGGACTAAGTGCCCAAAAAAACCCCATAAAGTGTCATTGTGAGGCTTCTAACAATCCAAGATCAAAGAACACCTAAAAAGGCCTTATGGGTTGAACACCAAGTCTCCAAGATCTGAGGAATTTCCTAATCTCGTAATATTAGCCTATAGGGACCCCGAAGGTTAGGCTAATAGTCACCAAATGTTAATAGCTTAGAAAAGGGGCATTACAAACATGAAGAAAAGAATATTCAATAGGCTTATTTGTCCATGCTTGTTTAGAGATTTTATTATCAAGATTTGTAGTGGGAGATCTATTTTATCAATAAATAGGCTATAAAAACAACCTCAACCCAAAATTTTAGCTCCAAACTAGCAGTGCTCAACATACATCTAACTTGCTCCATGGTTGTATGGTTCATGTATTCAACAACACCATTTTTTTGTGGTGTCCTAGAAAATTTCAATTGTCTTACAATGCCATATTACAAAATTGATTAAAGTCCCTTGAATCAAATTCACTTCCATTTTTTGTTCTCAAACATTCTTCAGTCATCCTTCTTATTTTCTACTAGAGCTTTAAACTTCTAAAAATAAACTTTAGATTTCTTCTTGAGAAGATAAATCCACACCTTATGAAACAAAATATGACGAATCCCCAATAGATGTTATAGGAGCTTCCCAAGTATCCGAATGAATTAATTCTAAAACTTCTTTACTTTTGGTAGTACTTCTAGAAAAAATCAGTCTATTTTGTTTTCTAAACAAACAATGTTCACAAAAATTTAAATCTCTAGATTTGTCCCTTGGGAGAGTATTTCTATCTAGTAGTACCTTTGGGTCATGTTCACTCATATGGCCTATTCATTGATGACAAATTGAACATGCCCATTGTTCTACACAGTAACTTTCCTAAGTTTATTATCAAGTAATTAGTTAAGCATCTAACTAATATGAGCAATAAAAAAATTCTTTTCCAAATTATAAATATAACATGCACATTTGAAATAAATATCTTTCCAAACTTTTCCATTACATTATATCAAAGTATTACAACTTTTTCCAAAGTAATGATTACAAAATTCATTCTAACATGATACATTTCTCTTTTACAATCTTTCCATAGAAATGGATACAATATACAAAAACAAGACTCCATAGAGTTGTTGGAAATAGATGTATGAATGGTCCAGGACCCTCCATCAAATCTTGGTCACCTACTAATGAGGAGAAGCATCACTCAAGTGCTTTTCTACCAACTTTGGACTAACTGCGGTCCCCCACACATCTATCAATCTGATAGATGGTCCTACCCTTCGATGAAGAGTTTGTTTTGACATCCTTATAATAAAAATTAACTTTTCCCGAGCATGGTGTTGTGTCCTACATAACTAGACTTGTCACATAGTGGCTATAACCTCCACATATGAAATTTCTCTACCTAGTATGTAAACTTGGATCACAGTGAATGACAGTGTAAACAACGGAAACTTTCACTACTTTGGCCAAAGTATTCGTCACCCAATATTTAGAGTGGATGTCATAAAACTTCACCCACCTTCCCAGTGAGATTTGTATTGACCTTTCATACCTATGCATAAGCTATACCCTTACACCATGGAGTAACCTTAACCCTAGGAATTACCTATAACCTCTATGTTAATTTATGACACTTCTATAAGCAAATCAAATTGACTCTAGGTCTTAACTGGTATAACCATTCGCTAGGTAAGCTATTTCCCAATATAGTATTTATTCCCTCTATAACCAACTATTCCTTAATATGGAATATGTACAAACACTTCAAACAAAATAGTTCCTTACTCTAAGTATGATAAGAAATCTTCCACTTGTACATTAGACTAAAATAACTTTTCCCTAAAAGAAATTGATCTAATTTTCCAAACAAAACAAGCAAAGTTACACAATTCTTTCAAACATAAAAAGTATAAGAGAATAGAAATCAACATGCTTGTTTATGCAATGCTCCAATTGATCAAACTAGATTCCTTTCTTAGCTTCCCTTAAATTAATATGCAATTCCCCAAATAAACCTTCTCCATCTTCACAAATTCTCACTCTCAAATTATTCCCACAACTCTCAACTCCCTCCACTTAGAAAATTAGATAAAAACAACTCAAAAATAACATAGCAAGAATGCAAATATGCATCCCAAATAAGGTAGATATCTCCTATATTTATACACAAAAATCAACAAATAAACACTAGAAACAGGGCATTAGAATTTACACTTCTTAGCTCAAATGATTCGACTCGGCCAGGTAAAGAAAAGATGACAACTAAAAATTATGCTTAGTAAACACATACACAACATGGTGAATGAGTTGTGCTTCTCAAATTAACAACAAATAAGATAATAAAAAAAGAAAGGTATTTGTCTTCCATAGGTCGACTTACACAGATAGTTGTACTCAAGACTATTTCCGCATATTTTATTTATGCTTCACATTCTAGAAATTCATAATAAAAAATAGGCTTCTAATTGATTCATCTCATCCTCAAGTTGGCACCACATTGTGCCATTCATGCCATTAAACATGGTCGCTTGTTTTGTTGTTAAGACTTGGTCGACTTCTTTCTGTACAATATCATTTACTATTGTTTGCCTATGACAAAGTCTTGGTGGTTATTTTTACACGTTATTTAACATTGGATACATAGCATTATAATATGGTGCTATCCATATTCTCTATTGAGCACTTTAAATGATTTAAACTTTACTTAATACAAATGTATGCATTGTTTAATAAGTGTTGATTCCTTTGATAATACGTTGCACACATTACATAGCATAAACTATGTTTCATATGCTATGTGCTAGTTTAAATAATTCAAAACTAAGGAAAACATTATCATTAATATACAATGATTATATATTTATATATATAATATATATATATATGTGTATATACATTTTAATAAATATGTATATATATATCTCAATTCTCAAGTTTGTATAATACATTATTCGATAAACAAATATACGTTCACATATTTATTGAATGCATGTGTATATATATGTATATGTTTAAAGATATATATATATCTATAAATATACATGTATGGATGTATCCTTTTCATCAATGCACAAATGTATGTTAATATATATATATATGCATACATTCATATATTCATATATTATATATATACTTTACCTTGATATTTAGACACATGTATATTCATTATCATATCGATTTACATATATACATGGAATGTATATATATATATATATATATATATATATGTCACCTTGTTTGATCAATATTCTCATGCATATGGTAATCCATTCAGAAGTATGCGTAGATATGTCTATCTACATATACTCATGCACACATTTACTCATGTGTATGAGTTTATCTTTGACACATACATATATACACATATATACATTTTATGTATATATCCCATCGATTAAATAGAAACACATAATGAAGAATTTTAAACATTACGAAGATACTCAAAACATAAACTCGTAGACAAAGACGTCAAAACATACCATAAGCAAGACTAAAGGTAACTTACTATTCCCCCAAGCTATTATCCTGACTTGACCAAAATAAATGTGTGTGTGAAAGCTCTATTTAGGTCTTTATCATAGGTTATCAAACCAAATTCTTCCCCATGAGTGATACTTCCCCTCTCTTTAGGAGGTTTGATTTAATCCCTGCATCTAACTTACACTTTGCAATGGTGGTTAGCTAAAAATAATACATTCATTTGCATCAAATATTTCACAATTAGAATCATTTCATAACATCAATTGAATCAACATTTATTCTTCATTTTTCCAAATCTCATAAAGCATAAGTAGACTCATATAAAGCATTTTCACCCAACTAGGTAAAAGTAAATAAGTAGTAACATAACAGGGTGTAACATATCCCCCCTTGTGAATCATCATCCTCGATGATTTTAAGTAGTAGACATAAATATAAACTATAAACATAACATAACATAATTTTTTTTCAAGAACTTTCAAAAATATGAAAGACATGAGGAAATTTATGCTTAATCTCAGCATAGTCTTCCTAAGGTTGGTCTCACTGGACTTTGCATTGTAGAACCTCTCTATTGCATAAGCAAAGCTTGCATGTTCCAAGCACCTTGAGAGGCTCAATTTTTACCACTCCTGGGTCATGTACCTATAAAGCATTTCAATCAATAACATGCTTATCCCCTGGTATATACTTCCTAAGGTATGAGATGTGAAAGATATTATGCATCCTGGAAAGAGCTAGTGGCAACACAATTCAATAAGAAATTGGGTTTATTTCCTCAAGAACCTCGAAAGGAACTACATAGCATGGAGCTAGTTTTGATGAATTTCCAAACTTGATGGAAATCTTATGAGGTTTAATCCTTAACAACACCTTTTCTCCTACTACAAAATTTTTGGGTACCCACTTAGAATCTGCATAGTTTTTCTGCCTATCTTTGGCTTCAACTAACCTTTGCTTAATAATTCCTACTTGCTCCTCCATCTCCAATAACATCTTTGGCCCAAGACTTATCCTATCCTCAAGCATATCCTAGCTTATAGGAGTTTGACATTTTTTTCCATACAATGCTTCAAATGGAGCCATCTTGATTACAAAATACTAAGAATTTTTGTATGCAAATTCAACTAATGATAGGTAATCTTCTCACTTTTATTTTTGATCCATGCAATACATTCTTAGTATATCTTCTTGAGAACTTGATTTACTCTATTTTTTTGTCCATCCATCTTCGGATGGTAAGTTGAACTTATATTTAGCTTAGTTCTAAGTGAAGAAAACAAGGTTTGCAAAAATCTAGATATCACATGAGCATCCCCATCCAAAATAATCTTTTCATGAATCCCATGTAATATAAACAACTCTTGAATAAATTTCTAAGCTATGACAAGATCTCCATCAATTATATTTCCCAGAATAAAATGTGCCACCTTAGTTAACTTATCCACCACCACTAGAATGGCATTATGCTTATTCCTTGACATAGGTATACCTTGCACAAAGTCTATACTAATTGCTTGCCACTTAGTTTTAGATATATCATGCAGATACAAAAGACCTGCAGGGTGATGATGTTCTGATTTTACTCTTTGGCACTCTAAGCATCTTGCAACAAATCTTGTAGCATCCCATTTCATACCCTTCCAAAAATATAGTGGCTTTACATCCGCCAAAATATTCATCACACTAGGATGTCTAGAGTATGGTGCTTCATATACTTCTTTCCACACCAGGTTCCTTAACTCCTTTGAATTAGGAACACATACTCTTCCTTTAAACCTTAGTAACCCATTTGGTTTAAAGTGAAAACCTTCGTACCTTGCATCTTATGGGTTATCTACGAGTTCTTGCTTAACTTGTTGGTAGAATTTGTCACCCAAGGATTCTTGCAACACTTGTCCCTTAAAGTTAGTTTGAAATGTTACCATTGAGGCAATATGCCTTCTACGACTTAGGACATTAGCTACTCGATTCTCTTTTCCCTTGATGTAGTTGATATTGAAGTCATAGTCTGATATCAACTCCAACCACCGGGTCGTGCAAAAAATTGGGTTTGTATAAATGCATGATAACTGGATCGTAGATCAATCTCACCTCACATCTAGATCAGTAGCAATTACTTATTCCCTAGCTCATCTGAAATCTAGTGTCTCCACATATGTAATGCATGAAACACTACCACTAACTCCAAATACATGTGATGCATAATTTTGTTCATAGGACTTACTTTTATTCCTCTAGTTTATCCATTTTAACTGCAAATAGTTTGCAACCTTTCTTTTTCAACCTATATGCATTTGCACAGCTAATATTTGTCGTAGTTTCACTTCCCTAGATGTTCCTTGAAAAGACACTAGATTACCTAGATCATCGAGACATTTTATAATTTTAGCATGGCAATCTACTTTAACTCTATGCTTCCATTGCCAATTCATACCTAGGATGACATCATAGGATCCTAAGGGTGTTACGTACAAGTTTACTTTCATCGAGAAACTTGGAAGATCAACCCTTGCTTCAAATAAGCATTGGTTCATTGTTGCTCTTACCTGGTTTACATATTCTACAGCCCAAGATTTTTCCATAAAACCAACGTTCCTAGAAATTTGATTAGCTACTCTAGGTGAAATTTTTTTCTTCTATGGCTCGATTATCAATAAGTATGGAAATAGGTAAACCAAAAAAAGTATCAGGAGTTTCCATCGGGGTGATCTAGTATTCAACTTATCGATTGTCCACTGTTGCATGGGTCCTTTGCTGAAACACAACCAGTTGAGGAGGAAGTTAATTACCATGTGTTTGCGAACTTGATGGTTTGTTGGGTCATTGATTAGAAAAATGATCCCCTCCACATGTAAAACATCCTCTTAATGGTCATCTTCTCTTCATTGTCCTATCAAAATTACCACCATTTCCGCTAGTTTTGTTATAGTTATCACTATTGTAGTTGTTTCCTTGACAATCCTTGTCTCATTCCAATTATTGTAGAATACCTTATCCCCTTGCCTTTGAAATTCACGCCCCTCATTAAAATTCTTTGGAGCTTGATTAGGTTGAGGTCCTCCAAACTTCTTTCGATTCTTCTTCTCTCGGTAGATTGAGATGGCTTTGAGATTTTTCTCTTGCTTGATTGCCTTCTTGTATATGATATCCATAGTTGCTAGACCATGTGCATCCAACTCTCCACCTATTTGGCTATTTAGTCCCATGATGAATTCCTGATTCAAAATTTCTCATCCTTTTGGTACAATGGTAAATGTACCTCAAAAGACAAGTGAACTTCTCCCAATATTCATTAACTGACATTTCTCCTTTCTTAAGATTTTGGAAGTTTGAGTTTTTGATCGAAAAAGAGTTGGGGTAGCCACCTCTTTTGAAAAATCTCAACAAACTCTTCCCAAGTCATCTTTAAGGAGCTAATTCCAAGATCCATCTTCTTATTCTTCCACCAGTTAGAGGCTTCTCCAGCTAATTGGTATGCTCCCCACACAACTTTGGTGACTTCTAAATAGTTTCTTATTTCAAAATACTTCTCCATTTGAATTAACCATGCCCCAACTTCTTCTCTGTTGTTGATTCCTTCAAATTTAGGAGAAGTAATCTTTCTCATATCCCTAGATAATTCAGTTGCCATATGCTTTCTCTTGGTTCCATCAGAGTTTGATTGTGTCCTAACACTTTCTTGATCTCTATATTTAGTATGGTTTTTGGATTCTCCCCCTTATTACTCATTGTTGGGCACTTCATCATATTCTTCATTATGTGGAATTTCTTCATCTTCCACTCTTTCTTTTCCTCTCCTTTCTCATGGTTTCCTATCATTGAATTAGTTTCATCCATGATTGCCAAAAGTTGATCCAATTTGGCTTCGACATTATCTAGACCTTGTCCAACTTCTTGACTCCCTCCAGGATTATTTCTTGTTCTAACCATTGTCTTAAGTATAGTTATACCTAGAAGTTCATCTTTAATTCGATCCTATCATGGTTTACTAAATGCTTAGAAAAAACTTCAAGAAGAGAAAATAAACATATACAAGGTTTCATTGAGTTTTACATATGAAAATTTGGATAATAACATTATATTTCATTTATTCATAAGGATTTCAATGTCTTTTCTTTTACATAGGTTAACTATTTAAATAGCCAATAGGAGAGTATCTATCAAATTTACTCTCAGATACATAACTCAATGGGGTGTACCCCTCATATTTTTGCTTATCTCTCATTTGCTCTTCTCTATCCCAAAAATCATAGTAACCCTCAAATTTATCTTCAGATACATAATTTCGGGAAATGTATCCCTCTGATTCACCACTAGAGGCTATAACAATTTCTTCAGCTAAAGGTACTACTTGAGGGTTCTTAAATATCAACGTTGGACTCTAACTACATTTTGAAGGTATATCCATAGAAAGTGACGAGTCTGATCTGGCCAGAGAAACAAATGGTAAATTGTTGAAATTGGCTTCATCTCTCATCCTTCTTTTCTCTTGACTAATTCATGATAGAGCGTGACTGATTGTCTCGGTATCACTTAGCCAGATGGTGTTGTCATAGTTGGTTCCATCAATGGTACGAACAAGGGCTTCTTTTTTCCTTCTGGGTTTGTCGGCAGCACTCATTTCCGATCACTGACTTTCTTGTAGTTAACCTGAGATGCACCATCCTAGCACAAGAATTTCCAAACATTAGACTCATAATGTTGGAAGGGAAAACATATCAAGCACATAGGTTCCAAAGCTGAACCTGGTAGCTCTAATACCATGTGTAACATGCCCATGGTTCTACATAGTAACTTTCCTAAGTTTAACCTTAAGTAAATAGTTTAAGCATCTAAGTAATATGAGCAATACAATTTTTCTTTTCCAAATTATAAAGATAACATGCACATTTGAAATAAATATATTTCCAAACTTTTCCATTGCATTACATCAAAGTATTACAACTTTTTCCAAAGTAATGATTACAAAATTCATTATAACATGATACATTTCTCTTTTACAATCTTTCCATAGAAATGGATACAATATATATAAACAAGACTCCGTAGAGTTACTGGAAATAGATGTATGAATGGTCCATGTACCCTCCATCAAATCTTGGCTATCTACTGATGAGGAGAAGCATCACTCAAGAAATTTTCTACCAACCTTGGACTAACTGTAGGCCCCTGCACATCTATCAATCTAATAAATGACCCTACCCTTCGACGAAGAGTTTGGTTTGATATCCTCATAATAAAAATTGACCTTTCTCGAGCACGGTGTTGCATCCTACATAACTAGATTTGTCACACAGTGGCTACAACCTACACATATGACATTCCTCTACCTAGTATGTAAACCTGGATCACAGTGAATGATAGTGTAAACAATGGCAACTTACACTACTTTGGCCAAAGTATTCATCACCTAAGGTTTAGAGTGGAAGTCATAAAACTTCACTCACCTTCCCAGTGAGATTTGTATTGACCATTCATACCTATGCATAGGCTATACCCTTACGCCATGGAGTAACCTTAACCCCAGGAATAACCTATAACCTCTATGTTAAATTATGACACTTCTATAAGCAAATCAAATTGACTCTAGGTATTAACTGGTATAACCATTAGCTACGTAAGCTATTTCCCAATATAGTATTTATTCCCTCTATAACCATGGATTCCTTAATATAGAATATGTACAAACACTTCAAACAAAATAGTTCCTTACTCTAAGTAAGACAAGCAATCTTCCACTTGCGCATTAGACTAAAATAAATTTTCCCTAAAAGAAATTGATCTAATTTTCCAAACAAAACAAGTAAAGTCACATAATTCTTTCAAACATAAAAAGTATAAGAGAATAGAAATCAACATGCCTGTTTACACAATGCTCCAATTGATCAAACTAGATTCCTTTCTTAGCTTCCCTTAAATTAATATGCAATTCCCCAAATAAAACTTCTCCATATTCACAAATTCTCACTCTCAAATTACTCTCACAACTCTCAACTCCCTCCACTTAGAAAATCAGATAAAACAACTTAGAAATAACACAACAAGAATGCAGATATGCGTCCCAAATAAGGTAGATAGCTCCTCTATTTATACACAAAAATCAACAACTAAAGGCTAGAAATAGGGCATTAGAATCGACACTTCTTAGCTCAAATGGTTTGACTCAACAAGGTAAAGAAAAGGTGGCAACTAAAAATGATGCTTAACAAACACATACACAACATGGTGAATGAGTTGCACTTCTCAAATGAACAAAAAATAAGATAATAAAAAAATCAAGATATTTGTCTTCCATAGGTCGACTTACACAGATAGCTGCACTCAAGACTATTTTTGCATATTTCAAATGCTTCACTTTTGGAAATTCATAATGAAAATAGAATTCTAATCAATTCAACTCATCCTCAAGTTGGTGCCACATTGTGCCATTCACGCCATTAAACATGGTTGCTTTTTTTTGCCGTTAAGACTTGGTCAACTTCTTTCTATACAATATCATTTACCGTTGTTTTCCTTTGACAAAGTCTTGGCAGTTATTTTTACACGTTATTTAACATTGGATACACAATGCTATAATATGGTGCTATCCATATTCTCTATTCAACACTTTAAATGATTTAAACTTCACTTAATACAAGTGTATGTGTTGTTTACAAAGAGTTGCTTCCTTTGATAATACATTGCACGCATTACATAGCATAAGCTATGTTTCATATGCAATGCGCTAGTTTAAATAATTCAACACTAATGAAAACATTATCATTAACATACAATGATTATATATTTATATATACATAATATATGTATATATATTTATATATATATATATATATCCCAATTCTCAAGTTTGTATAATAGATTATTTGATATATGAATATACATTCACATATTTGTTGAATGCATGCGTATATATATATATATATATGTTTAATTACATATATATATTAATATACATGTATGGACATATCCTTTTCATCATTGCATACATGTATGTCAATATATTTATGTATACATTCATATACTATATGTATATATACCCCGCTTTGATATTTATACACATATATATTCACAATCATATTGATTGACATATATACACATAATGTATATATATATATATATATATATGTATATATATGTCACCTTGTCTGATCGATATTCCCATGCATATGGTAATCCATTCATGAGTATGCGTAGATATGCCTATCTATGTATACTCATGCATGCATTTACTCATGTGTATGAGTTTATCGTTGACACATACATATATACTTATATACACATTTTATGTATATATCCCATCGATTAAATAGAAACACATAATGAAGAACTTTAAACATTATGAAGATACTCAAAACTTAAACTCCTAGACAAAGACGTCAAGAACATACCATAAACAAGACTAAAGGTAACTTACTATTCCCCCAAGCTATTATCCTGACTTGAACAAACTAAATGTGTGTGTGAAAGCTTTGTTTAGGTCTTTATTAGAGGTTACTAGACCAAATTCTTCTCCCTAAGTGATACTTCCCCTCTCTTCAGGAGGCTTGATTTAATCCCTGCATAAAAATAACACTTTGCAATGGTAGTTAGCTAAAAACAATACATTCATTTGCATCAAATATTTCGCAACTAGAATCATTTCATAACATCAATTGAATCAACATTTATTCTTCATTTTTCCAAATCTCATAAAGCATAAATACACTCATATAAAGCATTTCACCCAACTAGGTAAAAGTAAATAAGTAGTAACACAACGGGGTATAACATTGATACTGAGCCCATTTTTGCATTAGACATCACTGGAGCCTCTTCATTGCTAGTCTCTCCAACCAACCTGTAGATATTACCAAATATTTTTTTGTTTAGCACAATGAACACACCCTTTTTTACCTTGAGACAACTATTTTCTCCATTGAATTGGTAACCTTGTTCATCAAAAACTCCAAGTGAAATATTTTTTTTGTTTGATCTTGGTACATGTCTAACATGTTGAATAGTCCTTGCCATTTTATCAAACATCTTGGTTCTTACCTCTCCTTCACCAATAGCTTCATAGGGGTTATCGTTTCCCATGTAAAACATACCTCCATTACATGACCAATAAGAAGAAAACCAATCTTTGTGTGAAGTTTGTGAAATGAGGCACCATAACCAAGAATCCAAATATGAAGTAAAAGCCTCTCAAATTTGTAGTTAATACCTCTTCATCTTCCAATGGTGTTTGGAATTTTGTTGTGTTTGCTTTAGATGCCTACATGCTAGGATTTTCTTTGATTTCTTTTGGTAGCTTGCAATCCTTTTAGACATGTCCATTTTTGCAATAGTTTCAACATTTTACTCATTTTCACCCCTTGGATTTGGACCTGGTTTGTCCATGCTGAGTATTTCCTCTTTATTGAGTTCTGCCTCTTGCAATTAGGGATTCATTGGAAGAATAAACTTTAAAAGTCTTCCACCTTAAATCTTTAGGGATTACTACAACTACCACATCTTCAAAGACCAACTTCCCACCCAATGCAAAGTTATCGAGAACCATAACCAATTGATCCCAAGTTTTAGGCAAAGAGCACAATAATATTGCTAACTTATTCTCTTCTTTGATTTTCACCCCCATTGAAGCCAACTTGCTTGTTAGTGTGTTGAAATCATTTAAGTGATCTATGATTGATGAAGTGTCAAACATCCTCAAGTTATACAAGTTCTGATGTAATAAAATTTTATTTGCCAATTACTTTGTCTCATACAACTTTTCAAGCATAGACCACAAGTCATGTGGATTTTTCTCATCTACAACATTGAATAGTATTGAATTTACTAGAGGTAATTGGATTGTTGCTCTAGCCATGCTTTCCTTTTCATCCCATTCTTCCTAGGTCATGGCTACAATTTTTGATCCTACCCCTTTGAGAGCTAGGGCACATCCATTCTTCACCAATAAAGCTTGAATCTTTAGCTTCTATAAAGAAAAATTGGAACCATTGAACTTTTGCACCTCAAATCTCGAAATTGTGCTTCCTATCATTGTTAACAACTCGAAAACACAACTTCCACACAAAAAACCTTGACCTGATACCAATTGTGAGATAATTCATAGTGCAAAATAAACAGAGACAAACAATATACACAAAAATACACAAATTTATGTGGAAAACTTGATAAAATTATAGTAGGAAAAAACTACAGGCAAAGATCTCACATATTTTATTTCTCGAAAATAATACACAATTACAATCATTTTTAAATTGCACATAAAACATGACTTCAAAAGTACATAATAAATTTGAGTTGCAAAGTCCTTGTTGAACAAAACTTTCAAAACATAGAAAGTTCGACTCATGCAACTACATGTTGAATATTTGTCAAAATTACCATAAATAGTGAGTCCCCCCAAAAAAATTTGACTTCGTCAAAAAACGCCTTTGGTGTGGTAGGGGGGCTACAACTTCTCCCTTACAACCCCTTGTCACTTCAACCTTTAGTTGAGTATAAGGTCTTTGACCATACCAGATGTTTACTTGAGACACTATTGTGGTACTCAATGTTGACTATTCATCATTACTGGAAAAATAATAAAATTGACTTCATATTCCTACAATATCTTTATTCTTTGCACATTCTATGATGAAGTGCTATTTGGTTTCAACTACCCCTTTGTTGCAAAAAATGTAAGTTCTTTCTTCTCAATCTTCCTTCAAAACCATCCATCTACCTATCTCAACCCTAAGATGATGAGAACCAATCCTCAATTAAGCAACTAACAGTTTAACATTTCCTTTAATTGCAACCCTCACATATTCTTTTTCGTCATGCTCCCACATGGTGCTGAACTCTTTGACACAATACACTTCTTTTCAGCCAATATGTTTTGTCCACATGACAGTCCTAAAATTTTCTAACACAAACTTTTTTATCTCTTCATTAATGAGACATTCTTACAAATTAATGTCTCATTTGCTCACCCACTTGTTGTTCTACTTCATCTAAACCTTCTTCCTATGGTTTAATTCCTCCTCACCAACCATTTTAGGTGAGATGCTTATTCATGTTTTCAACCTTTTTAAATAACTTAACAAACAAATTATACTAACGCTTCTATTGGCAATGTTCATGTTTCAGCCAAAAATATCTCATAGGGGATTATGGATTGTACTTTGAGACTACTAGTGATTAGATGTTTTGTAATTCTTTCTATTTGCCTCCACTTGTGGTTTGACATGCTATTCCCTCAAACCTCACAACCATAGAAGAGAATTAACATGGTCAACAAACCAAAAAAGATTTTCTTGGTTTTCCAATCCCATAACTCCGCTTTCCTACACCTTTTCTGAAGTAGGTAAGAAGCTCCAACCTCCATGTATTCTTTTTCGTTCTTCATGTCTCCCAACTAAACCTATTGTGAAAATCAATTCTCACATATTTATATTCTTCCACTATTTTTAATAAAGAGATAAAATTGACCTCCTAAAAATCATTTACTTTGATCTTGCTGATGTTCACTCCCTTCTTCAAATACCATCCAATTCCCCCTCATACCAACCATCCCCTCGCCCTTTGCACCCCTCAAAAACACCCAAAAAACAAAAAAAATCTGTGGGTAGTGGGAAGTAATAATACATGCCTAGCTAATTCAATCGACCAGTGGACGTGTAAACGTTTATAAGGCGAGGACAGGACAACCGACGCGGTTGCTGAACTCTAAAAAATTATACTACATGGCTATGCTTGCTCTCAAATTTTGCTTCAGTCGGGCGGGCTTTGATACAGCCATATCTCCATGTCCAGCGCTAGTGCTGAATATAAATAGGAATAGGAGTAGGAAAATGAACATGAATGCTAGTATAGGAAGGAGCGTGAGGGCATTGTGTAACAGAGCGGACCACCTGAGTTTAACAGAGCAGCAGCTGATGGAGCAGTGTGAAATGGAGACTTTTAAATCCAGCGGGCCAGGCGGTCAGCATCGCAATAAACGGGAAAGTGGTGTTCGGCTCAAACACCTTCCCACCGGCATCATTGCTCAGGTTCTAACTATTCTTTTATTCTACAGCTCTTTC
This sequence comes from Sequoiadendron giganteum, assembly GCA_007115665.2. Lineage (NCBI taxonomy): Eukaryota > Viridiplantae > Streptophyta > Pinopsida > Cupressales > Cupressaceae > Sequoiadendron > Sequoiadendron giganteum. The sequence continues at coordinate 495,684,949 of CM021102.1, read as the reverse complement.
TTTTTCTAGTACCACTCTTCGCCTCATTTATTCTGGACGATATTTACAACTCACACTGTACTGGTAACCGCTGCCAGTCTAGGGATAATTCCAAGGAAGCATACACTTTTCTCAACTATAGAATTCTTAGCGAAAAATCGAATTACAAGGATACAAGTCTCAGTTTGGTGATAATATATTATATACAAACTCAGGCAATATTTGAAGACTATAAAATTGAGCCGAATATTCGATTTCATATGACCACTGTTGTTGAGGGAAGAAAATTAAGAAATATAGCCTATCGGGGAATAACAGCGATTAAAATGATCCCTAGTGAAAATCTTACAATGTTGGGAAAAATGAGAAAAGAATGGATGCTCCATGAAAGAAATTTGGAAAAAAGTGGGTTAATTTTTTTTTTTTTGGTGCTGATGGTTACAGAGGTTTCTTAGAATTTTGATTCATTTAGTATATAAATATCTCATGAATTTAAGAATTTCATTAAGTGTCGTGTGGAGGTTCAGTACCTGGGATTACCTTGTTAAAAATATTGGATTCAGTCACGGTAAGGGCAGGTGTCAAAATTGCTGGAGATGGTAACATGTCATTTAGAGCAGGATGAGATTCAATGATCTTTGGGCTTTTTGCCTCGTAAATGGCAACGAACTTAAGGATAGTGCCACTGCCAACATCGAGCTATGAATATACTTACAATAAAGTGCTGGAAATTATCCAAAATCAAAGACGTCAAAATTGATTTAAAGGTTAGAAATCATCACTGAAAATCTGAACAAATTGATGCAGACAAAATAGAGAAAACTTGATTTTTTTTTTAATATGCAATTTTAAATAAAGTGTAGGACATTTTAGTAGGAGAAAGTCCGGTGAAGCTATGTACCATCTGTGATGTGAAGCCGCATGACGCAAATGAATGCTCATACATCTTAAGGATCAAGACAAAAGAGGAGAAACAAACATTACTTGCACAATCAGTTTCAACAAGTGGGAGTATAATAATCAAAGAAATCAACGTTCTAACAACCATAGCAATAATACTAGCAGAAGTCACCAATCCCAACATAGAGAGACTAGAAGGGATGACCTGTGGTACAACGTAGACAATGCAAGAAAAAGGGAAATCTAGCCAAAGGCTGCCCACAAAGACAAACACAAATATGGTCAAAATGGAAGATGAGGTATTATTTGTTGCTACCTAGGGGTCTTATAAAGAGGAAACTTGATATATGGCTCTTATAAAGGGCAAACTTGATATATTAGTTAGGAAGCATAGAATGCATGTTTTTATATAACCAGTTGAGGACATAGGCTGGGTTAGATGAGTTACACCGAGTTCCAGCTACACATTGGAAGAAGATAAATTGTGCAGTGGCACAATGTAACATGCCAACCCTTCAGTACAGTAAAAATTTCTAAATTTGAATAAATAAACGTGCTAACAAGTCATTGCAATAAAATTTTTCTTTCTTTTATTGAAAATATATGAACAAGATGCCATATCATATTACAATAAAGATTCCACTTCATTACAATAACTTCACAAATACACATAACAAAAATTCATACCTTTACAAACATAATCCAATGAGCTTTAGAACAAATAGTTGTAAGGCAGTCCAGGAATCCATCCTTTCAAATCTTGGTTTTTCGGTTGCCTGCTGTGGAGGAGAAGCGTCACTCAGGCGCTTTTCCGCCAACCACAGACTCATAATACAGTCCCCCACACATCTATCATTCGATAGATGGCCCTTCCCTTCGACGAAGAGATTGGTAGAGTAATCGATGACGACAACCAATTGAGTATAATGCTATGTCCTACATAACTAGAATCTGTGCAACCCGACAACTCTTGAACTAGCATGTAATACGGGATCACGGTGAACTGACAGTGTAGTCTCAAGCATCACATAGTCTAAGTGGATGTCGTACATTGCACTACTTTGATCAAAGTGTTTCATTTAGTATGTTCTATTGAGGGTCATTTGTCACATACACTATTCAGGGCTGATTTGACTTAAGGTTATCTTTAGCTACACATAGGTATTGTCCTTCAATGGGTAAATCCGTCACTCCAAACTAACCTACAACAAACTAATCTACTTGGTAATAACCTACTTAACTAGTAGGTTCACAAGCTAGGTATATCCTTCAATGGATAGTTTGTCATCCCAGGTAACCTACCTTCAAAACAATCTACTAGTAATGAATCTATTAAGTAAGTAAGTACACAAGCTCACTCCCATGCTTATCTTAGGAGTAACACAAGCTTTTTGAGTTAAACTAATAACTTAGTTGGGTGTACCTCAAGTGACTCTTGCATTCAATCAAGCCTAGTATATACTTAATTGAGAAACACACTCATCTCCTACTATGGAGTATATATAAACACATTGCATCCCATGTTCAAACATATCTAGTATAATTAAATACCTATGTTGTACTATATGTAGCATAATTAAATACCTATGTCAAGAAAACTCTTCGACATATCTAGTATAATTAATTGCTTGTGTCAAACAATCTCTCCTATCATGGAGTACTTGAAAACACATTATAAAAGAAGCCTAAAGGCTTCAATTCCCTTTTCCAAAAGCAATATTAAATACTTCTATAGCTCAAACAGAAAAGACATTTCATGCAGCATAGAAAATATATTGTAAACCCTTTCAAAGTGACAAGAAGAAGAAACCCCATGCCTATTATTGCTTTTTCCCAAATACTGATGACAAGGCAGCCTTCTCCTTTGGTTGCTCAACTTAGCCTAGCTTCCCAAATCAATTCTCACTCCCTTTTTTGTTGAAAACATTCTTCTCTCAGAATTAGACAACTCTTCTTCACAAAGTCCACTCTTTTCTCACTCAGTAAATAGAGGTTTATGACTGGTAAAACTCAGAAATGGTAAACAGCTAATGACATACGCTTTTGGTATGATACGTCCCTCTCTATGGAGTTAGTGGTTACACAAGAATACAGGATTATTCTGATTGATGGCATTTAATCACTCCAGAAAAGTAAGCATAAGAACAATGATAATAGGCATAAGATGATCAAGGTTCTCCCTCACTGTAAGATGGAATAATGCAAATAAAAATCTCAGTGAAAAGCAGATTGCTGCTCCAGAAACAACTCACAAAAAGAGAGATTGTGGCGTCCCAAATGAAGAAGTCTGGCTGCTATTTATACAACAAGCTAGCAACCACAAAGCCTATAGTTTAGGCATGTGAATCGACACCATTCTCGTTTGAATTATTCAATCTGGAGGTGGCACTAAATTAAGTTTGTACTCAGCAATGACCAAGGTGAATCAACTTCCAATTCTGCCAGTATTAAGAAGATTATTTCCAAAAGCACATGGAGAAATTCATAAATCAACACCTACAGAAAAATTGTTTCAGAGGTGGCGCCAAACTCATGAGATGGCGGGATTTTCATATGCTATGAAGAAGTCAATCATATTTCATTTACGCATAGACAACATCGACTATTTTCTGGGTTGAGTTGATGAATATCATTTACTGTGTTGAATTAAGTCAAGCTTCAGATTTCAACCTGGTCAAAGATTTAGACTCATTTCATGGATTTATCTTTGCGTGTTCACTAACAGGTGATGCACGATTTCTCTTAGAGCCGTATGAGATTCAAAGTTCGAATTCCATCATATTAATTATATCGGCATACATAAGCAAAAGTTAATATGCATGAATTGAAATCTTCATATAATCGGTTGATTTATTAAATCTAAATAATTCGATTTCCAAAGTTTGAGAATAATATAAAATATATATATTTCTATTATATATATAATATATATAATATTCATATATATATATATATATATATATATTTAAATATCCCAGTATATATATATATATATATATACATATATAATAAATAAATATATATATATCGTGAGCCAATCAGCATACATCTGATATATATATATATATATATGTTCATAAGGCAATATAATAATACTATACACATATTCCATATGCGGATGAATAACACTTATTATCGTATATAAATATTCATACACATATACTTTATATAATATATACATATGTACACTTCTCCAATAAGCATTAACGCTTGCAAGTGTATTTGTGTATATATATATACAAGCCTATTCCTTATATGGTAATATGATAATCAAGTAATCCATTCGATATTGAATGATTAAGATCTAGTGTCCACACACACACACACACACACACACACACACATATATATACAAGCATAGTCATTTCCTCATGTATGTACCTCGGTGAGTATTTCTACTCACATATATGTGCATTTGCTAATGCTCTCATACATGGGTCTATGTATATTTATTTATATGTATATGCCCATAGACATGCTACGTTTTACGTTCATATGAAACGACGTAAAGGTAACCATTCATAAAACCCAAAGACTCAACCCAAGCACAATCAACACATTGTAATAAGGAAGAACTCAAAGCTCAAATAGATAAACATCACCCAAACATGCATTCAAAGTAAACAAGACTTTTACTAATGCAGATATATCGGCTAAGGGTGACTTACCTATTACTCACAAACTGACTCAGTTCATTCAATCTAAGGTGGTGTGCATTTATGCTTAGATAGTTACATTTACCGGTTACCCGACCAAGATCTTCTCCCAAGTGATACTTCCCCTCCCCCTAGAGAAATGGACATTTACCTGCAACCACTAGCACATGCCTTGGCAGTCAATTGTTCACAACAATAAGCAGCATATATAAACATCTTCAAAGTTAGAATAACAATAATTCAATAACCATCTATTCTCATTTATGCAGTATTTCACCATGAATAACATCAACTGAGATAACATCCATTGAAACAACAACAAATGAGATAACATTCATATTGATAACAAGGTACACGCATCATTAATTCATCTCCAAAATTCACATTACATTCACATTTACCCTATGTAGTAATCGTAAATAGTAACCTCACAATTTGGGGTGTAACAATTACTTTGTTTCTGACCATTCCGGTCTTTTTCCCTTACCAGTAAGGTACTAACTCTTTTCTTGCAAGATCCTATCTTTAAACAAGAATTAGGTTTATGTCATGAGTTCTCCAACCCTTGTGGATACCTCCTTAATTGACTTTCTACTTTGATCTAATGTATGCCGACTTTGCATACACATAGTTTTGTAGTGCTTTCACCAATTCCAAAAGTTCTTGACTCCTTACCACTATTGGTTACTACTATCAAGGGTTATCTCTTTTCTCTCTTTTCTTCTCATTCCCTTAGAGTCAAATAACTATTTCGTAGGATAAAGGTATATACTGGTTATTCTTCCTAACCTTCCTTCGTATCCTGACTGCATAATCTTCCATAATCCTAGGTAATATCATAAGTTGTTGGTTTAGGAGCTCCTACTCCAGGGACGACTCTTAACTAGTCCCAATTTTAAACAAGTTACTAGGAATCTCATCTTCCTTTCACTTTTTCCTCAGTTCTTTTTCTCTTGCCATTGTGGCATAAGAACTTTTCAACCGTTATCTTCTGATAAGGTTTATGCATTGTTGCATAATGAGCTCATAGGTTTTAGTGCAAAACTTGGTAGCTTTGATACTACATGTTTACGCATCGTTTGCTCGTTTCACGTTTCCCAATGCTTCTTTTTCTGGTAACGCCTGTTGGTTCACCACCCTTGCATTTTTTTTCCAGATATCGTCAAGTTATCCTTGAGGTGACATCTTTGATCCAGTTGCTGTAGATGAGAAGGCCAAACAAATAGTCAAGCTTAAATCAAAGCTTGATAAGGAGGAAAGTATTCTTACTCGAGCAAAAAGAGATGGAAAAGTGCCTATCATTCTAGCCACAAATGAAATAGGCAAAGCTCTGTAAATTGGTGCAAGTTGGGGTAATTCCTGACAAGGAAAAATATGTAGAGGTAAGAGAATCACTCAAGCACCGTATCAATGTGATCAAATCTCTTATCGAAGATCTTCACCATGTACAAGAAGATGTTGAAGGACATCGTGCTATCCTGGAAAAGGGAATCAAGGAATTGCCAGGCAAGCTTCTTGAAGAGAACCGTATCTTCCTTCCGGCCACAGAACTTTCCGAGACCTTCAAAGAAGCCATCATGAATCAAGTAGAGAGTGCAGACTTTTCAAAAGCCTCTATGCATGTTCTTTGTGATACAAGGCTCACTCTTGACAACCTCAAGACACATCTTGATAGGTGCAAGAAGATTCACTCATCTGCCAAGAGATCAATCACGAGGATTCACGCCATTGTGGATTATACCGTTGGTCCGGATGAAAAGTTCATGCAAGAGACCAGGAAGAAGTATGAAGACTTCCGTGCCCAAGCAAGGAACTATGAAGATTCCAAATCTCCCAGTGTTGAACATTTTGATGCTTCCCTTTATGCATCTTGTAAGTAGTTTGCGACATCTTAAATGTCTTTTTGTCAAATGTAATTACACTGAAAATATGAGATGTAATTTCACAGAGATGAATTACATGCTGACTTAGTCAAAGTTAGGGTTTCCTATTTTTGCTCACCTAACTTTCCTAATTTTACTCAACTAATTTCCTAGATTAGCTCTTCCCTCTCTTCTATAAATATGAGGGATCTCTATTGTAATCTTTACCTTTAGTATTTTGCAACGAAGTGCTGCCCTTTTGTGAAACAAACATTGAAACTTTGTGTTCAATTTTGTGAATCTAAATCTGATCAATAAAGAAGGAAGTTGCATACCAGACTTTGTGTTGGAATCAATTCTCTTTTGGTTTGAATAAGATTGGTGGTGATTAGTAGATGAGATTTGAAGGGCTTCAAGTAAATCTATGTAAACTTTGTGTTACATTCTTTATTTGGATTTACGTTTACGTTTGGATAAATATTGTTGAATGATCTAGAAGACTTTGTGCTTGTAATCATTCATGCTGTTCGTGGAATTGTTATACCTAGAAGACTTTGTGCTTCTAATATTGCAAACGGTACATCTATCTCAGATCCATCGGTGAAAAAGCTACGGAATGACTTCGTGCCTTTGCGAGCTTTCCTATTTCTTTTTATTGTTATTATTATCATATCTGGTACTTCTACGCTTTTCTTTGACAAGATAGAGGTATTGGCATTACTGCTTGTTTTTAGTTTAAGGTTACTTTGAATCAAAATTATCAACTGTGAAGCATTGTAAAACATCTTCTCTGAAAAAAGAGAGAAGCATGAATGTAACACACACCCCCATCTCGTAGTTGTAGTGTTCATTTTTTGAATATTTAGTTAGTTTTATTTAGCTTCTGTAAGTAGTAAGAAGGGCACCTCCCCTTTCCGAGAGGAGAGATTATATCTCACACAGCTGTGGTTGAAATCTAGGTTGTGTAATCTAATGAAAAGTTGATTACATAATTTTCACCCAATACAATATTGGTTTTGGGAAAATTATTTTAGAGCCATATTTTCAAAATGGCAGAAATACGAGAATATAGGTGTCCCATTTAGCATTTTAAGGGTGGAAATATAACCTATGCTTTCATATTGGGGTAAAACAAGGAATGATGATAGTAAAGTGAAATGAAACTCAATCTTTCTGAATTTTTATATCATAAAGACCTGTACATGAGACACTCTTAACTAAACATGAGATACTCAAATGACCTTCCAGTAATAAGTTTACTTTCCATTTCTATTTTGTATTGTTCTTGCATCTTCTGCAGCATAGAGCTTACAGGGCCAGTTCATCTTTCTTTTGGTGCAATGAAAAAAAACTTTTCAATGTATTTTTGAGGTTGTTGTTTCTGTGGTTTTTGGCATCCCTCATATTTATTTGACACCATGTTTCTCTTTAATGAATTTTAATTATTTGTTATAGGCAGTAGAGGACCGTTCCCAGCATAAGAACCGTGCAGTAGCATTGGAGCGACTGCGTCAGTTGATAGCTCTCAAAAGTTTGTCTGCACACTGTACAGCTTTGCTTATGTTGCACAACCTTACATATTCAATGAATCCTGCATTTCTTAATATAAATTAGCTGTTGTGTTTGCAAATGAGGTTGAATTGCTTCTTTGTCCAGCAGTTTATCATCCTCTTTTTCTTCAAATGGAAGCTTGTTACTTTGTGCAATTTTTAGGTGCTTTAATGCATGATCTAGTAAAGAATGTATGGGGTCAGAATCCAACCAGGGAAGACTATCCAAGAGATAATCTATAGCTGAATTTAATATGATTAGTTAGATGGCTTATCTTGTATAATTTTCCAGTGATAATTAGAGATATGCATGCCCTTTGACAAGAATTAACTGTCATCTCAGTTAAGCAGTAATACTTTTTAAAGTGTGGTTGCAAGTCTTCTTCCATTACAAATGCTTACCTTTTAAATTACCTTAGTTATGGGGTATTTCTTGAGCATAGATTCTTGTTTCAAGGAGGCAAGGAGCAATTGATTCAATAGAAAGTGTTCTGTCTTTCACGAAGATAGTTTAAGAATTTGAGAATGACTTTTCTTCTTTGCCAGCTTCTTGTTACGTTATTTGGATCTTTAGCTGTTCTACTAATTTCTAGTTCTTTCTTAAGCATGGTACATTGTGCACTACATGAACTATTTTTGGTGTGGGAAATTTGAATCTATGTATAACTTGTTTGAGGCTTTAAGTCTTCTCTCAATTTTAGATGGTTTATAAAATTTCTATGTATCTCCTTCTGATTTAATTGTTTATGTGTTTGTTGTCGTACACAAATCCAATCCTCTACTTCAAGTTCTTTCTCGTATACCACTTCTTGGCCTGTTGCTTTATTGGAACTTAAATTTCTCCTAAGAATAAGACGTGAGATACATTGTGTGTGGACTTAATATTTCAAATTTGTCTCACCACCTTTTGTATTTTTGATTAATTTAATAAGATATTGACTAGAAACATTTTTAGATTATGAAGCTACACAAATAAGAGTCAAGGCTATAATTATCAAAATTTGAAACGTGGAATTTAATATTAAGCAAAACATCTAACTAAAGAGAAATCATAGTCCCTACACTAACAACTAGAAAAAATGGTTTGAGAAAAATGAAAAAGAAAAAAAGGAAAGGAAGGCAAGTTTTTTCTAAACCCTATTGGTACCAAAAATTTGCTACCCCTAAAAATACTTAAAGATCAATCATATATGTAGCCAAATATCACATCATTTGTGTCACATCAATATCAATTATTTTAGCTTTCCTATCAAAATAGCTAAGTCCTTAGGTGTTGGTGTAATGTCCCCAATTTCGCCCTACTCTCTTCATCTGGATTTAGCCTATTTCCGGAAATCCGTAGGCTACTCAGATGTGCAAATTAGGGTTTCCTATTTTATAGGGGTTCTGAAGAAGGTTTGTATGAATGAGGATTGCGGATTCTTTCTGGGTTTTCGGAGAGCTTCGTAGTGGTATGACCTGCAAAGGCATTGGGCATCTTTTTAGAATTTACTATTTTTAGTAAGTTCTATATTGGCAGAGCCATCTTGGGTAGTAGCATCAATAGTCAGCTCAATTTCCATTTCGGGCAGTGCAGTTTGGAGCATAATTGGCTTTCAACATTTTGAGGCCCATTTTGGTGAAATAATATATTTCAAGGCATTAATGTTTTAATTTCAAGTTGACCCCTTGGCCTAGCTCATTAACTTTAAGTTGTGTTTAAAAGGTGGCCATGAAGGGGGACACCTTCATGAAGGAAATATTAAACATTTAATAAAGTTTATTTATGCCTTGAAGTGGACGCCATTCTAAGAGAGATTAAATATTTGTGAATTATAAAATATTTCAAAAAGGGAACTTTTGGCGTCCCATTCTTGGAGGAGTTTTGGGAATTTGTAAAGTTACCTCTTTTTCTATAAAAGAGAAGTCTTACTCCAACTTTTGATATCTTTGGAAAATATTGTAAAGTTATGCTATTGGTTTGAAATTTTGAATCCGGCTAAGGGAAAGCTTAGCAAGTTTATTCCATTCTTCGGGCTTGAAACTATGGTTCCCTAGATGGTGATCTGAGAGCGTACTTCATCCAAAAGTACATATTGAGCATTATTGTGGAGTTTTGGTGAGATATTTCCAGTTTTCATGTTGCTAGTTATTGTTTGGCTGAAGGAGATTTTCATATATAGCTTTTGGTATGATTTATGTTTGCTTATGGGTATTGTCTCTATCCATCTATATGCTAGAGGCGCCCCTTTTGGTGCAAGGACAAAATTTAATATGAAGTGGCTGATTTTATAAGTGAGGTCGACCCTCTCCTAGGGCCGTACCATTCATTTATTGCTTTGGAATGTGTGCTGGTTGTCTTTACTAAGTTTGAAGGTTGGAAAGTGGCAGTTTCTTGGTCGCCTAGCTATAGAAGAGAGACACTTTCAATTTGGTTCAAGTCCGTGGAGTGTGGTAAGAGATTTGACATTTTTGGTGAGTTGATGTTTGCTGGTTCAAACTTTCAGTTTGCTGATTTTATATCAGAATTAATTCAGTCTTTGATTTCAGTTTATTCCTTCAATAATTGAAAGAATTCTAAAGTGGGTGATCTTCTATTTCTTGTGCTTCAATTCTATTGTAATCACTTGTAATTTGCAGTAGTTCTTTACATTGTAAGATTGTTAACAGTAGTACTGTTTCAGTCATTCTAATTGCTGCATTTACTTGTGTTTAATTTCACATTGTAACCCCTGGATGGTTTACCACCAGTGTGGAAAAATAACTCAATTTATTTCTCTCATTTTGTACCCACTGAAAGTGGTGAATTCCCACTTACGAGTGGATGCATACCACAACAGATGAATTAGTTTGTTTTACAATTTCTTTCCCCCCATTGAATTAGTGGAAGTGTGGAATCCTTTCATGGATGGTTCACCGTCTAGCTCCATTCAATTGTAACTTCATTTCAGTAATTGCTTAGTTTCTTCGCCATATGACAACACCTCTCCTTCCTTGGGATTGAGTGTGCATTCTTGGCGTTGAGTTTCTTTCAGTTGTAATCAATTACAGTTATTGAGTTATTTAGATCCTAGGGATCCTCTTACCATATGCCTGCCCCTCCTACCTCATTGGGTCTTAGGGCGCATTCTTGGTTAGAGTTACTATTTTGCATCGTTTTGGTTTGGGAACTAACCTTAACGGGTGCGTGTTGCATTGTAATTGATATTGAAAATCAAGGAAAAAATTGTCTAGCATATTTCAGTTGGTTTATTGTGGTCCACTAATGATGTATGCATGTTGCTCATATGAATATTATCAAGTTCTAAATCTTGAAGGAGACAACACCACATGCAGAGGAAAGAAGACTGAAGTTAAAATAAAGACTATGATAGTAGATGTGAGCTAGAGGTAGAAAGGATTGAGGCTAAAGCAAATCTTCTCCAATTTACTAAGACAAATTCCAAGCATAAAGTTGTCAGTTCGAAGGGATCAATATTCAAGATAGACAGTTTCGACATATACCAGAGATCAAACTTTCTATTTTTAGAAAATGTTTCTTTTTGCTTTTTAGTTGTCTTGAATTGAGGAGATAAACAAAAAAATCAAAACTTTCTATTTTTAGAAAGTTTTTTTGCCTTTTTGGTGAAAAGCAATAGATGCAATGGCAGGTCAATAGTACAGATTGAAGTTTCATTGCACAAAATATAGTTTCAAGAGGTAGTAAAATGATGTAAAGCGCATCAAAGTTAGGGGTTTTATGGCACAATGTTTGAGATTGAGAAATGAAGCAATTTTAATGGAAGATTAAAGTTTATGGGAAATCATACAAAAACTCATCAAAAAGTACTCCAAGTGCCCATGCTTGTTCATTTTTTATGTCATTTTTAAAAATCTTTGATTTTGGTGTCCAAGCTCAATTTCAACATGCATCTTGGAAAGCTCTTGATAAGTGCCAACTTTTGTTTTTTAGTGTTTGAGGCATGCAATTCTCTATTCGGTGTTCACTGGGGGAAAGTGAATTTTTTTTAATGAAAGATTAAAAGTTTATGAGAAATCATTTGAAAACTCATCAAAAACAACAAAGCAATCCAAACATCCATGCCTTGTTCATTTTTGGCATCATATTCTAAAATCGTTAGTTTTGGTTTCCAAGTCATCAATTTCCCAATTTTGGCTCTATTGGGGAAAACTCTTGATGAGCGCCAACTTTTGTTTTTGGCATTCAAGGCATGGAATTTTTGCTTTGGTCTGCATTAGGGAAAATCCTCGACGAGCATCGATTTGGCGTTAAGTGGTTCGAATTCTTGATTTGGTGTCCATTAGGGGAAATCCTTGACGAGCACCAAAATTCAAGTATCTCAAAATTGTCATCCACATAAGTAAATCTAAAATGTTCGTCAATAATTTTTTCCAAATTTTAACATCATCAAGTCACCCATCAGCGTTAGCAAACCAAACCAGTGCTGAAATGTAACCCTACACTAAGAATGTACACCAAGATCCTAATGACGGGCGAGGTGTGAGCATATGGCGTCGGGGATCGTTAGCTTGAAACCAATACTGAAAGTAACCCTACACCAAGATCCCAATGACGGGCGAGGCGTGAGCATATGGCGCTGGGGATCGTTAGCATCCAAAACTAAAAAAAGTACAATGCTGTAAAGTAAATATGCAACTCGACCACTTATTCAGTGGGAGTGTATTGATGGCTCAGCCAATCAGCAATATGAGAAATGCAACTCAACCACTTATTCAGTGGGAGTGAATTACAATATTGAAAGTAAAAAACGGTGAGGCCTGTCTCTTCCACTAACGTGGGAATACAAAGAGTTTGCAGAAAGAAGAAAGTGCTGATCAGTATTACTGAAACAACTTACAATGAGAAGAAGAAATTGCAATATCCAAGTATTAGAGATGTCCAAGTAGTTGCAAATATTATCAATCAATATCCAACCTTCAAAACTCATCAAATATGAAAAACCACTCCAAAAACCCCAACTTCTACAAACTGAAAAATTAGACCAGCAACTATGAGATTCACTAAAATATTCATAACTCACTCAAATCTACTCCAAATGACATGAAACGAAATGCATATGACCCCTAGAGAGATGGCGACCAAGCTAGGACTGAGAAACAACTGCAAACTGTAGTTATTTATTTTTCTAAAGCTTTCCAAGACTTCCCAGGCAAAAGTGCAACCTAGAGAGAAGTCGACTTGCAAGATAAAATAAATGGCTCCACGAAAAAATCCCAAAACTTGCACAAAGGGGTGCCCTGAGCCAAGGAAATGAATGGGCCAATACCCAGAAGCCAACAAAATTCGCCTAAAGAGCTGCGAATGAAAACCTACGTCAGCCACACCAAAATCAGCAACATGAAAAACTGACAAACACATCAAAAACACTAGAAAACATCATAGGACCCCATTACAATAAGCTCAATCTGTCCTTCTGAATAAAGAACAGTCTTCTCACTTAGCTAGTTGCTATCTTTCAAGCAAGAAACCAAGTCCAAGCTAGGAGGCATGCATTCCTCAAAGCAAACCACTCATCATTTCGGTAGCATAACATTATAATTTCTTCATGGATGAAAAACAAAGAGCCCAACACTCTTATTTATAGCCTTCTGTCTCAAAATTCAAATTCTGTTGATGATAAAGCAGTTGCAGTCGTCTACTTCCAGGCCCAAGTTCGATGAAGACAAATAAATTAAATATAGCCTTGGCTATCTAATTTATTCATAATCGATTTAATAAATGAAGAGGTGCTTTATTATAAACAAATGTTTTTTTATGTATTAATAATTAATATTTAATTATTAAGCAAAGCCGACCCTCCTTGAAAATTGCGCCCCCTCTTGAAAAGACGTTTTTAGCATTTAAGGCCGACTTGGTTCTTGAAGAGGTGCGATTCCTTGTTGGTGTATATATACACATGATCTCTCTTCATTTGATCATCAAGTTAATAACATACTCATATTCTAGAAGAAGTTCATTTTTGTAGCAGCAATTCGTCATTATTGGAGCAGCAGATCTATTTCAAGGAGTTTGATATATTCTTGTGTATTGCATCTTAGAGAGGTGCCCTTATTCCTTGTATCAATTTGGCATTGCCTTGTGCCTGAGTTGTAAGCAAATTTTTGCTTTTATTTGAATCAATATATAAGAGATATATTGGCTGGGTTTTTCTCCCTCAGGTTGGAGGGTTTTCCCAAGGTATCTTGCTGTGTTTATTGTCTTGAGTGCTGCATTTTCTAATTGTTTTCTGTTTTAATATCTGATCATGAAAAACTAACAAATTCAAATTCCCTCCAAGATGGGCGCCTAATTCAAATTCACATTCATCTTGCAAATGTCTGTCAAATTGCATTTCATTTCATCTTCTTCCCATGTCGTCCACTTCATGAAGACATAACACTTTATTAAAAATATCAATAAAGTGTAATGTGGCGTCCAAAAGGTAATAAAGTGAGACACTTTATAAATAATATTTCTCCTCAAAATATTATCTCATTTGCATTTCATTTCCCCATGTCTCCAAGGCGTCCAACATCAAGAAAGTAATATACTTTATTAAATTTGCTAATAAAGTATAAAATGGCGTCCAAATATAATAAAGTGAATGACTTTAATAAAATCACTTATTTCTCCTAAAGGCGTCCACCAAGCTTTATCAAAATTCACTTTATTAAAATATTTTACCTCCGCAAGTGAAGCACCCAACTCAAGCTCAGACTTGCCAAAAATAGCACCAAGGGTGTTGGAGACCAAACTGCTCAAACTTACCTGCTAGATATAGCCACTGAATTGAATTGTAGAAACCTTTCTAAAAATAGCACTACTAAAAATAGCATACTGCTAAAAATAGTAAGTTGTTTGAAACTCATTTTAACCACAATCTGAGCAGCCATCGTACTTACTAAAAATAGTAAGTCCGAAAAAGTCCTCTGTTGCAATTGCATGTCACACCACTGCGAAGCTCTTTGAAAACCCAGAAAGAATCCAGAATCCAAATTGCAAAACTCCAACATGCAGCCGGCGTAACTTATTAAAAATAGTAAGTCCGAAAAAGTTGCCTTATGCAATTGCATGTCATACCACCGCAAAGCTTTCTGAAAATCTAGAAGGAATCTAGAATCCAAATTGTCAAAATTCAACATGCAAACCCCTGAATCCTCAAAAGAAGCCACCAAGCAGCCGAAAACCCTAATTCTGCCTTTGACTAGCCTACGGGCATTCGGGGATAGGCTATCAATCATTGGAGAGTGCAGTGCTAAAAATGGCACCCAAAGTTAATATATGAACTCAAGTGAAGATTGGAAGGAAAATAAAATGAGAAAAAGGAGAAAAATCATAAAATTTGAGCTCTCAATTCCAATTGACGTCCAAGATGAAGCATATCAATATTTGTTATTTTTTGTTCAGATGAAAAGATCAAAGCTCTTCATTTAGATGGGCACTCAAGACGAGAAGTAGAAATGGAAAGAAAATAATATTTTATATTATTTTCAAAGGACAAGGATAGAATTTCTTTCAAAGCAACTATTTTCTTATTTTGAAACTTCAAGAATTTGTAGCTAAAGTCTATAAATATGTGTCATTCACACAAATTATAATGAGAGTTGATGCTAGACTTATGCTAAAGAAATTGTCATTCAAGTTCGAAGTTTAATTAAATTGTTTATTTGTTTGTAGTGAATGAGAAATTGAAGGTTGCTTATGTCGCCAATATTTCCGTCAAAGTTAGAAAACTCCATGTTGTAATCTTTTAAGGAAGTCAATTAATAAGGAAGATGTATGTTAACTTGTGTAACTATGGTGTTGATGATTACAAAGCAGCTATGAATGTCTAAGTAACAATTAATTGTCTTCATCTTTCTTCTTCACACCATTGCTATTTTGTGTGTTCTGTTCTCTTTTTCAAATCAAATTGTTGAAATGATTCCAAAGGATCTCTATTTTAGTCCTTGGATATTATTCTTGTTTATGTATTAATTGTCATAAATTGAGAAAATCCATTGATGAGATAGTTCTTCAAAGTCTCGAACTCTAACCTTTGAGATCAAAATAGAGAAGTCAAGTTTGCTTATTTATTTTATAACTACGAAAATTGCAAAGAACATATTGTACAATGTTTGTATTAGTAGGCTTGTTTTTGTTTTAGATTTTAGAGTAGATTAAATTAGAAAGCTTCCCTTGTGAATATGAATAGGGGTTTTCCTAATCCACTATTCCATTTTTTGTTGTTACAAAAGTGACAAATTAAATCACCAACAAACCCTAGTTTTTTATTTGAAGTGCTACTCATAAAGCTAATACATTTGTTTGAAGGAGATTTACCCACTTTTCTTGGAGATAAATATGAGATTGCTTGTTGAGACCATTGGCATTATTTTGGGAATATACATGTATTTTTAAATCTTTGGAGTGTTGCACGCCTGCAAATTTTTAACGTCTAGACCCTTTTATATTTTTTCTGTCATATGCATTTGTCAAGTTGTCACATACATAAAATTAATATCATGACTATAGTCATGAGTTGTCTATTTTCCCAATGATGTATTGACCATTTGTAAGCCTGTGGCAAGGCAGAAAACTTGTCTTGAGTGATGAAGGGTGGGAGGAGGCTAGGGGTATCTCAGGAACATTGAAGGACAATTTAGTGATATGAGCAACCAAAAGAGGTACCTAGAAGGTAAAGATAGTCTATTGGATGACATAGTTGCCCAAAATAAGTGCCTAGCTAAGTCTATGAACACATTGAGTGACAAAGGTGGATAAAAAAGGTGCTTGGACTGATTTTAAGTAGCAATGGTGAGTGCCTAAATGTCAGAGAAAATGAACTTAAGTGACAAAAGCATGGATAGGGAACACTTGGGCTGTTATGAAGAGTTTAAATGGCAAGAAGAGGACATTGGCATGCCTAGAAGAAGAATCTGAGATCTTTAAGGGGCACAAGTAGCTGATATGCTTGCCTAGGAGACCAAAGCAGAGTTTGGTGACAAGACAGTCTAAAGGAGTATAGCAGTGTAGTGAAGAGTTAAGTAGCATAGTTGATTAAATGGTGCACTTGGGGAGGAGGACAACCTCCTAAGTGACATAGACACTTAATTCAGGTGCTAGAGAAGTTTTTTTAGTGGCAAAGTGAATGAAATGAGTGACTCATTGTCTAATAAGTGGCAAAGCAGTTGTGTTGGTGTGCTTGGAATCCTGGTAAGTGACAACAACAACAGATTGGCACATCTAGGAGGAAATAAGTGCTTTAAGTGACATATGTACATGACAGATTAAGGTGCATAGCAATCAAAGTAGAGTTTTGTGATGGATGAAGGGAAGTTTCAGTACAAACCTCATGATATTTGCAAAGTATTCTCAGCTAGGGTTTGGCTGATGTAAAGATTAGTATTCTAAGACTGAATCAACCACTTAGGGTTTTAGTGTTTCTCTGATTCATAGTCTATGCCCATGATTTAGAACAAAGTTTCAGCCATTTGAAAGAAGAAAATAGCATGTGCTGCAGCTTTTTCATTGCAGACTTTTGTGGCAGCCTTTACATCTTTGTTGACAGTTTTTGTCAAGTTTCAGACCAAGGTTTTGGCATGCTTTCATTCTATGGTTTTGCAACTTTATCGAAGGCCTATAAATAATTCTCAGTTGGCACGATTGATCAAAGAAGTAAGATTGTTAAAAGGACCTAGGGTTGATATCATTGAATTTGTCATGTTCCTATAGATTGCATCAGATTCTTATCACCAAGTTTCATTGGTGAAGCTGTCAGTAGATTGATGGTTAGGGTTTCAGAGTTCTTTAAAAGATCTTATAAGCTTTAGGGAAAAAAGCTACTTGAGAACATAATGGAGACTCAAGCATCAAACTGCTATTTTTGGCTGTGGCTATTAATAGTAGATGCTGTTTCCAGATGTTCTATTACTGGAGAGGGATAGGGCCTATTTTAGGTTGCTTTAGATAGTTTTTGTCTATTTTTTTAGATTAATTGTTTTTTGTAAAGTTATTTTCTTTCTTGCTTTTTGGAAGATTTAAGCGTTTATGCTTCAAAACATTGATATTTGGGATAAATTAATGATTTTCTTGAATCCCCAAGTGTAATCTATAAATAACTGTTTTGAGCACATCAAACTCTTAATGATAGTTGATGCTGTGCTTATGCTATTGAAATTGTTATTCAAGTTGGTTTACTCATGTCTATGCTTGTGATTTCATTAATTAAATTGAAGTTGAATTATAGCATCAAGCTTTTGTATTGATGTTGTTTATTCATCTAAGTGGTAGCTTTGCATGCAACTTAGTTGTTTTGTTCTTGAAATCATATGTCATCTCATGGTGAAGTTGTTATAACTTATTCCTTTCAAATCTTGTTTGCATCAGATTGCTGGTCTCTACTTTAGATGGTAGGAAGGTTTTGTCATTTGCAGGTTTAGATTAGTTGCTTTAATTCAAAATCTATAAAATCTCACTTGTGAGACAAGAGTTGCTACTAGTCTCGTGCTTGTACCCAAGGCAAAAAGACAAATAGGTAGTTATTTCATTTATGCAAAAACCCCCAGAAGAATATTGTATATCGTGAATCACTATATATATTGTGTTTAGCTTAGTGTCTAGGGTAGTTTGGATCTAGGAAGCTTCCCCATATAACTTGAAGAGAGGTTTTACCTTACATGCTGTTTCAGTTTGAGTTGTCTTGAAAGAGACAAATAAATATGTTAACATGGAGGAAACTTTTCTAGACTTTGTCCTCAAAGGTGAGGCAAGAGAATGGTGGGCTAGCCTTGAGGGACTTGGTAAGTATCAGTTAGGAAGGAGCTGAAGAAGTATTCTTATTTAGACGGGAGGAGTTAGAAGAACAAGATCATGAAGAAATAATCATGAAGAAGAGGAACATAAAGAATAAAAATAAATAGAAGCAAGAAAAGAAGAGGAAACCCTAACTCTACATCAAGAAAAGCTAGAAAAGGAATTAAATGTTTTCTTTCTTACCAAGGAAGATTCAAAGTTGCATTTTTAGAGGTATATTCAAAGGAAAACTTTGTTGTCTCCATAAAAGCTTGTATAGGTATAACTTCAAACATCAACTTGGCTAAGTGGTTAGATTCAAGAAAAGAATATTAGTTAGACACAAAACACAATGGTAGGTTTTAGATTAATTTTTTAAATATTTGAAGCTCATTTGGGACTAATATGTTTCGCACTAACATTTTTATGCCATTTCTATGGATGGTTTGGATATGGTGCTTGGTTATAGAGTTTGGGAACTCTTCACATCAATGTACAAAGTGGGTTCATGAAGCTTTGGTATAGGAAAAAGAAGTTGAAATTGCAAGGTATCACCTATCATATGAAAGGGGAGCTTGAAATTTATTCTTAAGGCTGCAAAGAAGTATTTGAAGAATATGATGAAGATCATAAGGAAGAACACAACAAATGAATGGAAGAGCATAAGCAAAAATATTCAAGTAGAAAAGAAGGAATATCTAAAATATTACAAGGAAGAGCTAGAGAAAGAACATGAGGAATCACAAAAGTTATGGACAAGATTGGAATCACAAAAGTATAGAGGAATCATGGAATTGTCAAGGGCCATCACTTATCAAGGACACATAAGGATGGGTAGATTTTCGATTGAAGCAACAAGTTTATAGGGATTTATAGAAGTTTTGCTACTTGATCCCTTCTCACGTGTAGGATATAAGAGGGGTGGAGTATTATACATCTAAGGATATGAATTAATGATGTCTATCAGATTATAGAGAAGCAAACTTGTGGCACACATAACTTATGTTTAGGTAGGACAAGGCAAATGGAATTTTCGTAATGGGTCAAAAGGGTAACTTGTGAAGTCAAAAGGGTAACTTGTGAAGAAGTTATTAGTTGGTTATTAGTTGATCTAAAGTGTAAAGGGTTTATCCTCTCCTAATATTTTTAGATAAACAGTGTATGGGGGGGTGGTGGTGGTCTATCATTGTAAGTCATCATATGGATTATGGATTATTTCTATTGAATAGTAAATGTAGAGTAGAGAAGTTGGTTCAGATTTTATAGCTGGAGATATATTGGATTGATTCATTACATAAGAAATGTTATATGGTGTAACCTTGCCTTAGGGGTATTTCTATTTCTATTCTATGAATTTTGAAGATTAGATCACATTGGCCCACCATACATCTTATGTTATGCCTTTTGGTTATATATCCACATTATTTTTATATATTGGATATTTGGTTCTCAATGATGGCACTCAAGATAAATCATCATCCTTCTTATTATATAGAATGGATAGAGCTAGGATGCCCACAAGACTCCCATCAATGTCCACACTATTAGTCTCAAAGCATAAAGCCTTTAAAATGGATGTGTTCGATGAAGTTTTAGATGTTGATAGGTTCCTCTATTGTAGCTCTCTCATGTTGTGTATTGACTTTGATGGAATCCATGATTTTAGGCTCCTCTCTCTACTTTTCAAGGACATGGATTGGTGAGGTAGAAACAAGCCTTCTAAAGGAGAGAAAACCAACTTTGAAACTTATAAATTGATGAAAAGGTCTAGTTAGGAATCACTATGAAATGTTGCCAATGTTAGGATTGCTTGCATTTAAGTTAGGGTTACAAGACTTGTTGAGTACTTGGGGAGTTTCCTAATTTTGTGTTTAAGTAGGCCAAAATGAGGCCCACTAGCGTATTTTGCTAGATTTGGCGAGATTGGCCAAGTCTAGGGAAGTTTGGCGAGTATGGTTGAGATTGGTTGAGTTTGGCCAATCTTGTCAATATTCCATTTTTTTGTGTAATATGTAATGTCCTCTTTTCTAGCTCGCATTGTATGATGTTGTCATTAGCCTATTTCTCCTTGGTTTCGTAGGCTAACCAGGCCTCTTAACGAATCTTGAGGATTTTTGGCCTAGGCAATTTTCGTTGCAGGTCAATCTGGGGCGTCTAGAGGCAGTTTTGGCATACTTACTATTTTTAGTAAGTCATTAATGCTATTAATAGTAATTCATCAGGCGGGCCGTGATCTCTAGTGACAGTGTCTTTTCAATGGAAAATTGGTTATCATCGTTAGATGATTTCAGTTCCATTGGTTTAATTCATCTTTGCATTAATAAAGTTTCAGTTATAAAGATAAATTCAATTATTTAACTTTATTAATGTGAGTCTAAAGTTAAGTGGGAAAATGAATAGTAAAAAAGGCCCCTTATTTTAAAATACATGAGACATCAAAAAGGCAAAAAGGAAGTTTATGTTTTATCCCACATTGGTTAAAAGTGTGAATGAACTCTTATGAGAAGCTTATAAAAAGTGTTGCAAGGGCTCACTTTCAGCATGCTTGGTTTATGTTTGGTTATTATTTTCTCTTGGAGAATTTTGGGAAGCTTTGGCTTTCAGCAGGTTTGAGGACGGAAACCCTCGAGCTTGGAGGCAGTGGATGGAAACTGATTGTCTGTTGGAGATATTACTCAAGTGTCTCACTTTGTGCTTCAAATTAATACTTTTGGTTATCCAATCCGACTGTAAGTTCTGTGGCTACAATTGGATCTTTTTGTTGTTATTCTACTGAAGATTTGAAGGCAATATTCATATGTAATTTCAGATCTTTGTTTTAAAACTGTTATTACATGATTTACATAGAAATTTGTTTGCAAGTTATTGGATAAATAGAAATCAGTTTGCATGCAAATTGTTTGTTAAATTCTCTGTGGAACATTTGGAATAAAATTGGGGCAAATATCCATAGGGGATGTTTCAGTGGTATCAGAGCTAAAAATTCTGCCAGCCTGTGAGGTCTTTATGAGTGACAGAGACAGAGACAGATCTACAAAAGTTCGAAGACAAAATTTGGGAGAATTGAAGAACATTTGATAAAATCGATTTGGAGAACAATGTTTTAGTTTATTGGTTTGCAGGATATTCCATCAGAATTTCTGGGTAAAGTCGACCCTCATCAGAAGTCGAATTATTGAGATCATCGGTCTTGTAAGACAAGTATCGGGCCTTGCAAATATATGACAGGGACTGTGGCAAATGAGACAAAACTTTGTAGAAAATCTGGGCGCAGCTAGTCATCTATCTTTGAGACGAGATTAAGGAGAATAGCGACGAGCGTGGATTAAATAATTCCCCAAGAATACGATTATAGCTTTGAGGATTATCGCATTATTGTGGAAAGGTCTGATTCCTTGGTGAGCACCTGCTTGGATAAAACAAAATTTTGAAAAAGACAAGTCCGGAGGCAAATATTCAATACAAGACAAATCATGAATGCCAAGTCAGAGTAAAAGACAGAATCACTAAAGCAAAAAGAGGCTCAATGTATCAAATAGCGAATATTACTTTCTGGAGGGAAGTCGTCATTTACTTGAAGAGGCCGATAGTTCTAAGTCAAACCGTAGGGGTTAATTGAGGTGCTGGCAAAAGACAAAGCGCCTACAGGTAAAGACAAAGATTATTCTTTGTAGACAGGTCGAGCTAATGTTCCAACAATGCCCGATAGACAAGCAAGGATCTCTCTTAAAAGTCAAAGACATCTTGGCATATAGAAGTTTAGTCGATGCTTGAAAAAGACAAGAATAAAATATTTCTGCAGACAAGACAAATAGAGGTGCCAGAATAAGACAAAACCAGAGATAAAGGCAAGAGACAAATTCACATTTCTTAATATTCTGGAGCTGTCGATATTATTCAGGGAGGCAATTCAAAATATAATTGAAGATTATCTTATTGAATGCTGAGGTGGGGGAAAAGAAATTGTCCTATTCTGAAGGCGTGGAATTGTTAAAAAGGAGCTGCTTGAATAAGGACAAATCGTGATAATTGTCTTGATCTATCATCGTGCCCTTGAGGGGAGTTGACTCAGCCGCTGAGTATATGCGTGGCCTTCACAAAAGACAAGAAGTAGCAAAAATAATTGGGAGCCTTTAGAAATCGATGGGAGACTAGCAAAGTAGTTGGCATCATTTGAAGTAAAGAGCAGCTCAAACTTGATTGGTCTCAGCCTATTGAAGCGCTACAGGGACAAACATCACTTGCTGGGAAGGGTTGCTCAAACTCTTTGCATTGACCAGGTTCTTTATTTATTGCTTCAATAATATAATCACTGCCTGTGCATTGCAATCATTTTAATGAATATCTGCATAGCATCGGGCCTTGCAAATATATCTGAATATTTGCATAGCATTAAATTTGCATTCAAATCTGCAATCGAAGTTATATGTATCATTGCCTTGGAGACATATTTGTAATTGCCCTTGTGGATGAGATGAGTATTTGTGGCATTATAATCAGATTACTTGTGCAAGTCTGCAATATAATATTAGAGTAATTTGAGCTTGCATGACAAATATTTGTAAAAATGTCAAGCAACTATACAAGCTTATTTTGAAAGAAATAATTGCTGCAGTTACATATCAGTTGTCTATACATATTTGCATATCATTTTCAGCGGTGCTTTCGGTCCTTGGTACATTTAGTATTCATGCAAATTTCATCATTGAATGAGAAAGGAAAAAGAGATAACCTTTACCAGCCAAGAGCAGTTTGTAT
Organism: Sequoiadendron giganteum; assembly: GCA_007115665.2. NCBI lineage: Eukaryota > Viridiplantae > Streptophyta > Pinopsida > Cupressales > Cupressaceae > Sequoiadendron > Sequoiadendron giganteum. The sequence goes on along the minus strand of CM021102.1, from coordinate 495,661,491 downwards.
GACAACTGTTTGATGAAACTTCTTAGTGGAAAAAGGTGAAATTACTGTACAAAATCCATTGGGTATGCATGGCATTGTGAAGGGTGTTTTATTGATTTGCTGCAAGAGGGTCCAGCAAATAAAATGAAGACAATGGCAGATCTGAAAAGTGTCCTTTTCTCAAAAGAATTCAATGCTACATTCAATGGTGAACAGTTAAGGGATTTACAAAAAGAAAAGGAATTAGGGAATTGGCTCTATGTAATTGGATTACAATTGAAGTCCATGAAATTTCCTGATGATGTTCTCTCTAAGTTGGAGGAATTAGACACATATTTGTCCAAAGTAGACCAGTCAGATTGGAGGATTCTGCATTGGGCTTTGCAGCCCTCAATGCTCGCTTTGGTTCAACACAAGCTTGTGGAACATCCTTATAAAGAGGTGAGACTTGTAGTTACTTCTTGTCACAGTGAGATCATAAGGATAACAACTCCTGTAGCACCCTATAATGATGACATACTAAAGAAGGTTCTACAGCTGATTGTAGAGAGCCTACATGGGTTACATTATGTCAAAGGCCCTACTTTTGGTAAGAGGGCTAAGATTTAAGAAATTATGGCAAAAATCGGATCATTTGTCATTATATTGGATCTCAAATGTGATAAATTGATTCTGCAAATGTTTCAATGTTTTTTAACCAAAATCAGAAAACTGCATCCAAACAATGTGAGGGTTTGTATGCAAACTATTATGTCTTTAATCTTAGATGAGGATGATGGTATCTTGTTGTACCCCAAATTAAAATTTTTGCTACACTTAGGCATTCTGAGGAAATGAGTCAAAGTTTGGTTAAAATATGTCAAAAGGGTCTAAATTAGGGTTTGCATGTCATGCATGAGGGTCAAAAACTTAGAATTTTCAAAATTTGACAATCTGGGTCAACTCAGAGCGACCAAACCAACAAAACCCAGATTTCAGTTTTTCAACCCAAAATTTTAGGAAAATTTCTATTTTTAGCAGTTTTCTAAAAATAGAAACTTTTTCTAGGTATTTTTGGGTTTCTTTTGAAACGGATACTAGCAAATTTTTTTAAAAAATAGAAAATTTCTAAAAATAAAAAGTTCAGCTTCTAGGGTTGAAATTGATTTTGATTGGCTTAAAATACTTCCTCATCAAGCTGGTGCAGTCAGAATCGCAGAAAGATCAGTTTTGCCCTAGTGGGTCTATTCTGCTTTTTTAGAAGCTTTTTTAGGAGCACCAAGGTCATCAATGGAGGTCAGTTAGCTGCCAACTGTAAAAAACAAACATCCAAACACTGAACAAAAGCTGCTAATGATGAGTGTGCACAAAGAGCAGAAAATGGAGAAAGGAAGATGTGAATCTTGGGAAATGCAAAATTTTGGCTAACACTAGAGACTTCAGGCGCCCCAGCTCGGTCTAGGTGCCTAAACCTTCATGCCTTAGAAAAATTTCATCTCCGGCAGCTAGGGCAAAGGCAAGCATGTCAAATGAAGGGAGAAGTTGAAAATTGCAGAATAAAAACTAACTCTGCCAGTCATGGGCACCCCTGAAGGAGATAGGCGCCCAACTTTTCAAGGCACCAAATGTCAGAGTTAGGGTTTCTTCCTCCAGACCATTGTTGCTCAGAATCCTCTTAGCTCTGTAGTGAATCCTTCAACACAGTCATTTGATCATTCAGTCAACTAGAATCTTAGATCGAACGAAGAAGTCTTGAAAAAGTAACAAAATGGAAAGGTTGAAAATCTTGTAAAAATGACTAAGTTTGGGGGTGTTGGGCACCCCAAACAGTCAGGGGCACCTAAGGATTTGAGTGCTTAAAAGATAAAATTAGGGTTTGCAGTCCTCAACAACACTTCTTCAGATTCAATCCAACTCTGCAATGGATTCAATGGCGAGCTCGTCAGATTTGTTAATCATTAGATATCACAGAATGATCGGAGGGGTAAAATTGTGCAGAATGAAAATCAAAAGCAAAGATGAAAACTTCAAATAAAATCTAACTCTCGTAAAGATAGGTGCCTCTAGTCAAGAAGGGCGCCCAAGCTTTTGAAGCTTCAAATCAACTTTGTCAGAGATGTAGTATCCAAGAGACCCCTTCCAGAATCTTCTCAGCTATCCAGTGAACCTGACAGCAAGTCGATATGATCAGTTTGGCTCCTGAAATCATGAATTCATCTGAAGGTCAGAAGATAAGCAAGAACTTGAAGCTCATAAAAATGGTTAACACTGGTGAAGAGGGGCGCCCCTGGAGGAAATAGGCACCTGACATTTTGAAGGATCAAATGATGTTTTTGCTAAAAGTTGTCTCTAGAACAATGTTGTTAGATTCAATCAGGCTCCGTGACGAAACATTCAGCTCGTTCGTCGGATCAATCTGGAGGCCGGAAATCAGGATCAAACAGAGGTTGAAAATTGAGTAGAAGTTGAAAATGATTGAAAAATGGCTAAGTCTGAAAGAGTTAGGCGCCTCTAGCCAAGAAGGGCGCCCAAATTCTCATGCCTTAGTTGAGAATTTCAAAATTTTGAATGAAGAGAAAACGTCCAAGTTCATTGCACAAACTCGGATTAGGGTTTTGAAGAGTTAGGGCAAAAGAAAGCTCTTTCTCTCAAGATAGAACTTATTTAAGGTGCCTTTGTATTTCATTTTTCATATTTTCTTGCAGGTGGCGTCCAAGGAGAAGTAGAGCAACAATTTAAAACTTCTCTTTTCAAGATTCAAGAACTCAAACTTGCCGATTTTTCAAAGAATTTTCAGACCAGCACACAAGGAGGCCTGCTTTTTCATTCTTTTCATCCAGAACATCAATTGTTTGAAGAAAGGAGGTCATTGTTTTCAATTTTCAGCGAGATGGGTTATACTAGTTCTATCTTCTGGATAATTCTTGAAGAACTTTTTCAAAGTTGCAGCAGTTGCTTTTTCTTTGCATGTCAGAGAAAACTTCAAGATTTTCAACTTCTAATCTTCTGGGTCTTTCTTAAACATTCTTCTCGACATAACCCATATCACAACTTTTTTTAGAGAAATTTCAAGTGGTTGCTTTTTCAATCAGACTTCAAGGTTTTCAAGATTTGATCAACTGGGTTCATCCAAAATGTGCTTCTGAAAAAAACCCAGGTGCCAACTTTTTATGAGGAAATTAGGGTTTGCTGCTTTTTCAGTTTACACTCAAAAATTTAAAAAACGGACGATCTAGGTTTGCTTGTAACGAAATTCTGAACAAAACCCATATCTCAGATTTTTTTGAAAAATATGTCATTTTGAAGAAGGAAAATCAGCAAATTATTTTTAGGGTTTGTGCTGAGCTTGTCTGAGCATAGTCAAGTTTACAGTCAATCTTCAAGTTTTTCAACATGAAGTACTCTCCCATCGAATTCAGAGCCAAACAAGTGTTGTATCATAATTATTTGAACGAACGATGTTGGACAATGCTTTTCAGTACCATCATGGACATAAAACGTCATCATCTCAGTTGAGGAACCGTGCTTGTGATAAAAAATTGCTAAGCGTATGCCTTCAAGCTTGTTATCGATTAGTTTCAGTTCACTTTGTGTTAAGAGCAAGTTTGCATGCCTCTTTTAGCTGCAAATCCTTGTTCATTGCATGTGTTTTGTGTCAAGTGTTGATCTGGTTTGATCGCATGTTGCATGTATTTTGCTACAACTTGCTGTCCCGGAATTGTACTCTTGTGCCTGAAGTTTGAGAAAATAAAGTCTTGAGCGTGCTTTGCTGCCCCGATATAAAGTCTCAGATTTCCATTTATTGTGTAATGCTTATATGATCTCCTTTTCAACTTGCATTGAAATTCAGTAGATGTATGTTGGAAAAAGTTTATCTAAGTATCTGTGTCAGAGAATCAAATCATGTTCATTTCCAAACTCTCTTGCTTTGCGTTTACTTGAGAGGCTAGAAACGTCTTTAGCATCGGTTAGTTGTAGTTGATAGTTTTTATTAAAGAGGAAAACCTCAACGGCAACGTTAAGAGTTCTATAACCTTGTGTTCTCGCAGCTTAAACAAAAAGATAGGCAAATTAGCTTTAGTTTACTTTCTTTTAGCAAACTCAGCAAAAGAGGGAGCTTCCCCTTCGAATTTGAAGAGCAGTTTACTGCACATAGCTGTTTGTTTTCAAACCGCATTCCAAAGGTGCGATTTGAAACGCCAACATATCTGTAAGGAGTTGCAATCAGACTTGTTGGCCATTTGGAGAAAGGAGCATAATATTTCACCTATGGATTATGAGCTCTCAGAAGGGTTGATTAAACAGAAGATTGAAAGGTTCAAGAAACAGATGACTGAAGATGAATTAATCTCAATGGGCTTACAGATTGCAGGGTCTTCCAAAAAAAGTAAGAACCGAATGAGAAGGGAGCAGATTTGTTTCACATGTCCGGGGTCTTGGACACCTGATCACAATTGTGGGGCTAGTAAGGAAGATAAGTCAGCCAAAGAAGTTTGAACCAGCGATGAAGAGGATAGATCCCAACATATTGAATCAATTGTGGCTTCAAGTAAAGGTTACACAAGTTTCTTTGGAGATCTTGCTTGACAATCCGGGAAAGGTAATGGCTTCTTTTGGTGATTCTATGACTCGTGTTATTGCTGCCTCACTTTCTCCACATGAAAAAATTGGTTCAAATGTTGATGATGGTAATCCTATGTTTGATTCTAATGCTGCCTTGGTTCTAAATCAGCAAGAGTGCAAAGAAGATATCTTAGAAGAAGTCTTCTGTGAGAGCCAAGACCTTCAGAGTAATTCAGTTACTTCGTCATATGAATCTATTGTTGTTCATAAGCTTGTTAAGCAACATAAATTGGAGAAACAGTTGAAGGTAAATGTAGATAAGATAGTTGCAGCATTAAAACATTTTGATGACATGCACAAGTTGGTTGAAGGTCACCTTTAGAAGGGACAACTCGAGAGCAGACAAAAAGGGGATGAAGAAGAATCTTCCTATGCTGATTTACAGGTGTTCAAAACAGCTATGGAAACCATGAAATCGAATTATTTGCACTTAATTTCAGATCGAGACCACCTCCTTAATCTCACAGAAATTTATTTAGAATCATTGTATAGGAAAGAAGAAGAAGTTGTCAATCTCACCTACGAGCTTGTGGATACTAAAGATACCTTGGAAGCTACTCAAGAGGCTCTACAAAGAGCAGAAAATCAGATTGACAAGCTTAACTTAGAGCTGGGTTTGGCACAATCTCAATCAGAAAATCAGGTTTTTATGACAGCCACATTAGAAAGGACAACCACCGTTGATGAGCAACTGATGTTTGAAGAAGAATTGATTGAATGCTATGAAGATTCTATGAAAGAATTTGTATCAAATGCTGATTCGTTGATGGTGAACAGCAGTCCTTATGCACTTGTTTGTCATAAGATATCAAATATGAATTTTCAGATTGATATGGATTTGAAAAATCACTTTGCATATACTCAAGATTGCAAGCCTAAGCATGAGGATGTCTACTTTTTTTCAAATCTCTCACAAGGTATGAACTTCCCCTATTATTTGAAGATTGACATTAAGAAGGAGCATGAGGTATACAGAGTTCTTGTTTGCACGGATTTACCAAGAAGTTTGAATGAACATGGGAGTCATAGCATTGAAGATTTGACAATTAAATGGTTAGCAATTGATCACACTCTCTCTCTAACCAATAAGAAAGAATTATATTTGTTGCATGAGCCATATTCTAGCAGCCTACAACCAATTGGGAATGAATTTTCAGATTTGGTTCCTTGGCCTCCATCTCACATTTCAATGTATGGAAGTTTTCCTATGATGCTAATCATTGAATTTTTAGAGCATGCAGTGATGATAACAACTGGTTGAATAGATTTGAGTGCACAAAGTGATCTCTACAACACTTGGGAAATGGATGTTGATGAGAATTTGCCAGTCCATGAGAGCAAAGGCATTCGGGAAGTGAGTATAAATCAGTTTTTCAGACTTGTTGTTGCTGAAAATCGTGAAGGGATGTGTGTGATTACATTTGGAGATACACTGAAAACTATTCCTCATTTCATGCTGAGTATGTTTAATGACATAAGAGATTCAGGTACATACATGGGTGACAGGCTTGCACTTGATAGCAGAGTTTCAGTGTATGTTTATATCAGAATGAAGTAGAGTCAGCATGGTGGCTCCTCTTTGAGGTTGATTTGGAATCCTGGAATCACTTGGGATTGTAGTTCAACAGTTGAGGATGAGGAAGCCAATGTCAGCTTACTAGGGTTTACTCCCATGGTGTTCCAGTTTAGTCTTTTTGGGGAGCAGTTATTTGAGGAGTTGACAGAGATGCTGCAGTATTTGATTGCTCTACTTACTAGTGGTTATCAGGAGGTCTCTTGTGTTGGCATCCAACAGAGCAGTGCTTTCAGCGGTTGGTGCTATCGATCTCTTAGGTTGACTTGGGACCCTGGGATCATACTCAGTATCAGTTTGGTTCAGCATAGTGATCTTGGAGTAGCACTTCAATTGCTTGAGGACAAGCAATTTTGGGAAGGGGGCACTGTAATGTCCCCTTTTCTAGCTTGCATTGTATGATGTTGTCATTAGCCTATTTCTCCTTGGTTCTGTAGGCTAACTAGGGCTCTTAACGAATCTTGAGGATTTTTGGCCTAGGCAATTTTCGTTGCAGGTCAATCCGAGGCATCTAGAGGCAATTTTAGCATACTATTTTTAATAAGTCATTAATGCTATTAATAGTAATTCATCAGGCGGGCCGTGATCTCCAGTGACAGTTTCTTTTCAATGGAAAATTGGTTATTATCGTCAGATGATTTCAGTTCTATTGGTTTAATTCATCTCTGCATTAATAAAGTTTCAATTATTTAACTTTATTAATGTGAGTCTAAAGTTAAGTGGGAAAATGAATAGTAAAAGGGGCCCCTTATTTTAAAATACATGAGACATCAAAAAGGCAAAAAGGAAGTTTATGTTTTATCCCACATTGGTTAAAAGTGTGAATGGGCTCTTATGAGAAGCTTATAAAAAGTGTTGCAAGGGCTCACTTTTAGCATGCTTGGTTTATGTTTGGTTATTATTTTCTCTTGGAGAATTTTGGGAAGCTTTTGCTTTCAACAGGTTTGAGGACGGAAACCCTCGAGCTTGGAGGCAGTGGACGGAAACCCATTGTCTGTTGGAAATATTACTTAGATGTCTCACTTTGTGCTTCAAATTAATACTTCTGGTTATCCAATCCGACTGTAAGTTCTGTGGCTACGATTGGATATTTCTGTTCTTATTCTACTGAAGATTTGAAGGCAATATTCATATGTTATTTCAGATCTTTGTTCTAAAACTGTTATTACATGATTTACATAGAAATTTGTTTGCAAGTTATTGGATAAATAGAAATCAGTTTGCATGCAAATTGTTTGTTAAATTCTCTGTGGAACATTTGGAAAAAAATTGGAGCAAATATCCATAGGGGATGTTTCATAATAATTATACCATGCTTTCCTAATATTGTCGAGTTTATGCCATTTATTTTGTTGAGATTAATTTTGAGCCAAAAATCAACATTTTTAGTTTGTGTTGAGTTTGAGTTTGGTAACACTATTATAACTTGTGAATGAGACAATTGATACAATTGAAGTTGCTTTGCATGCATGTTTGTGAATCTTTGTAAATCTTGTCTTGTCAAAAACAAAATAGAGGGAGGTGATGCAATTGTTTTGGATGTTGATGGAGCCCTAGGACTATGTCAAGGCCCTTGGATCAGCTATTGGATTGAAGACTGATGAGATACCCTTGCTAGAGGTGGTCCTAATGAAGGTGAAAAATCTTAGCCATGATATGTTTGGTCATTTGGGGGGTTTGGGAAGACAGTGAAATTGCAATTGGACACTTACTAAGTGTGGGAGAATAGTGTAATTGATTTGTGTGGAGAGTGACTGCAACTACCTCCATTAATTTGTTGCTTGTTTTTGGTCTTGTGTGAATGCATTTCCACTATTTTAGTTCATTAAATCCGACCTCCCTTAGGGGCAGTAGCTGATTATCCACAAAATTAGTCGAGGAACTTTGCTTGTTGGAATGACTCAACTAGTAAGCCACAAAAGAAGAGAGAGGCATGGTAGATGAAATAATTTTATTGTTCTTTGGTTTGGAGCTATTTAAGGGAGAATTGGAATTTGTGCATTAGAAAAGGTTGGATGGCTATAAAGAGGCCGAACCTACTAGAATGATCACATAGATTGCTGCAATTGTATTAGCATGCCCAATGCATTGCGAATACCACAAATCTCCTTGACGGCTGAAACGAAAAAGAACTTAGATTTCAAATCTTAATCATAGTTAGTAATTGTACTTAGAATTGGTAAGAGTAGGCTTATTGTTAACTATGGAAATTGAAAAGAGAGTAAAATTTGTTGTTGTAGGGAGCACATTGAAAATGTGTGTAGAATTGCAAAAAATGTGATATTTCATTTAGGTCAAGGCTTGGAATGAATGGCATAGCATATCAAACCAACCTTGATAGTGACTATTTTAGTTTTGGGTATAGTGTTGGGGGGATATTGTTAGAATAATTGTCATTGATGTCAAAGGCCCTTAAGCATTTGATGGTGAAGATTGATGGCAAGTTCATCATGATGCAATTCGTTCATTAAAGAAGATGAAATCACATTTTTACAAGGGCATCACAAGAGCAGATTTTGGCATAATTTAAATCATAGCAACAGCTGGTTGAACTCCCTCCATTTTGGCACCTCTATTGTGTTGAAGAAAATTAAATTAAATTGATTTTAATTTTGGGCTGACAACTTCTTTGAACTGTGTGTAGTTTCAAGCCATTTCAAGATGATCTTCATGAGTTTTCATTGACACTAACAATATTTTTTTTCCTTGTGCATGTATGTGATAATTACAGGGTAAGGGGGACCATTTAGTTCCCAATCGCCTATAAGCATTTGTTAGTAGGGGGAGGGTTGCTGAATGTTCACCACTTTGGGATTTTCACCCTGTATGCCTTTTTTTCCTTTGGTAAGACTTTTGGAGCATATAATGCCTTATAAGTCACCCCTATCTTGTTAGTTTTAGGATCAGAAATGAAAGCAATCAGAAAATGCAACACATAAGACAATGAACACAACAAGATACCCTGGGAAAACCCTCCAACTCGAGGGAAAAAACCCAGCAAATATATCGCTTATATATTCAGGAATAAGAGCAGAAATCTGCTTACAACTCAGGCCCAACACAAGGTCGAATTTGATACAATGAATAATAGCACCTCTCCTAGATGCATAGATACAAAAATGAACATGTTTCTCCTTGAGATCAATTTGCTGCATCAGTATGGTGATTTGCTGCTCAAGATGATGATCTGCTGCTCAAGTGCGAACTTCTTCTAAGAGTGCGAATATGAAAGAATGAACTTGATGATCAAATGAGATGATCATCACCTTGTATTTATACAAAACAATGTGACTCTTCATGAGGTCGGCCTCATAGCAATAATTAAATAGGTCAGCCACATTAAGAAGTCAGCTCAAAATAAATAATAAAATGTTGCCAAGTGAAGCGCCTCTTCACTCTAATAAATGCAATAAATGAATAGCCGTTAGGCTATATGAAATTTATTGTTTGACAAGCAAGGCGGAAGTATATAGCCCGAAGCTACAACATCAACACTCCCTCTTAGCTAGGGAGGAATACTTCCGATACACAAGGTCATGAATTTCTCAACATGACACTCACAATGGCTACACCCATATGTGAGAAGAGAACACATCACGGATTCACTCAATCGTGATATCGACCATCATGGCTACTCCCATGTATGGTAAAGCATATGTGCACAAGTGCCCATCACAGAGTCACTCAACGTGATGTCGTCATCTCAACATGATGTTCACCATGGTTAGATCCAGAGGGTGAATAAACACAAGTACAAGAAAATCATCACGGGCTCTCTCATGTGATGTTATCATGGAGTCACTCAACATGACATCATAGTAACGAGACTCGGACTCGGCTCAGATTCGGCTAGGGTGACTCAACTCGGGACTCGGGGACTCGCGACTCGGACTCGGCAAAATGAAAAAAAGTTGAAAAAAACCTAGAAATTTAGAGATTTTTAAGGATTTAAAATTTGTTTCAAGCACCCTTTATTGAATACAACACAAATAAAAGCAAATTTGATCACATACACAAGTATACAACAATCACATAAGTATAAAGTACACAAATTGTACTTGCGTTGCTGAAGGAAATAGCATACTTAGATACATAAATTATAAAACTAGTCAAATGTATACAAAAGTCATGGAATATGAAATCCATAACATTAAATGTTCCATACAAATATGAAATATCAAAACAATAGCTATAACTCTATGACTCTATGGCATAGTGGAGCCAACATCCTTCCTACGAAGGTGTCTAAGGGTCCTGGATGATGTTGCAGCTGCAGCCATAATCTCTGCCTCCATCTGACTCTCCATGCCACTCTCACCAACAATAGCTATGTCTCCTCGTGCTCTAGCCTCCTCCTCAGCCATGGCTACAACCTCAGCCTCTCTCTCTGCCTGGTCCACCCAATCAAGGTCCTCGTCACTAAAGATTGCATCTGTAGCCTCAGTGGTCCACTCAGACTGTGGATCAACCTCATCTAGATTGATTGGGGTGTTGTTGTGGTCAAAATGCTTCCTGTATCTGAGCCGAAGGTTGTAATGAACATAGACCAAGTCATTCATCCTCTCCACTGTCAATCTATTGTGCTTCTTGGAGTGTATGTGCTCAAACATACTCCAATTGCGCTCACAACCAGATGAACTGCATGGCTGGCTCAATAGACGAATGGCAATATTCTGCAGGTTCCGTGCATCAGAACCAAACAACCTCCACCATCTATCTGAGATGAGAAAAAGAAACAAAATCAATCTCATTTCAAGTTTCAAGTTCAACATTTAATAATAAAATACAATATAAAAAGATGACAGTTATGCCCTTAAATATATTTTTACCTGGTAGTAATGTTGTCCTACTGTCTTTGCTCATTTGACGTGCAAAGAAGTCTCCTTGTGCCTTAGTGAAGGCATCTATCTCCTGCACTATCTGTATAGTAACAGCGGGCAACATCCGCTCTATCGTCGAGTAGAGCCCACTAAGAATTTCTCTATCTCCACGGATATCACGGCGGAATTGGAAGGCCGGATTTAGAAAACATGCAACTGCATGGATGGGCCTATGAAGTTGGTTTTGCCATCTCCTATCAATGATCTCCCAAATGGGACGATACTTCTCCTCAACTCCACCATATACTGATCTAATGGCCTCTTTGGCCGTATCCATGCCCTCATATATGTAGCCCATTGCAGGCTTCTCCCCATCTGCAACTTGTAGGAGAACTAGCAAGGGCTCAATAAATTGCAAAGTGCAAACATGTTTCACAAATAAGTGTGAATGAAAATAAACAAATAAAAGATATGATTAAAAATTAAAACATAATAAAGAATTAAATTTTACTTTCACAATCTCCTCCACTGGTGTCCAAAACCCTTGCTCATCAAAAATGCAATCAGCCACAATAATCCCTGCAGTGCTTGTAGAAAAAGATGAGGAAAACCACTCCTCACCAACAAACATGCGCCTTAAAGCTGCCTTTGACCGAATCAAGGATTGCAACGTGATAAATTTTTTTGCAAACCTAGTGATGCCAGGATGAGACAACTCCCTCAACCTCGTGTATTGCCTCATAAGGTTAAGCACCCATGTGTGATTGTATATAAATTTGCAAATGTTTCTTGCTGCATCCACACATGTTTTGATCCATGGGAGCTTGCCAAGATACTCCATCATGAGGTCAATGCAATGGGCGGCACATGGAGTCCAAAATATAGTAGGGTGCCTCTCCATCAATAATCTACCAGCAACAACATAATTTGCTGCATTATCTCTCACCACTTGCACTACATTATCTTCCCCCACATCAGCTATCGCCTCATCTATAGCCTCACATAGATATGTGGCATTTTTGAATTGGGCAGAAGCATCAATGGACTTAATGAAGACGGTGTCACCTGAAAGAATAAGCAAAACCAATTATTCAATAAATTAAAAAACAAAAATCAGCCATATTAAATTATTAATCACTAAATCAAATTCAAATTTCAATGCATTGAGGGAAGTACAAGTACCTCCGAAGGACACTAGAAAATTAAGCAGCGTCCTATTTCTCCTATCGGTCCAACCATCAGTCATGATGGTGCAACCAATCCTCCTCCACTACATGCGCTACTCCTCTAATTGTGCTTTCACATCCGCCACTTTTTGAGTCAAAAGTGGGCCCTTTAATTCATCTTCAGAAGGGGCTTTGAACACCGGCCCACATATGGTTATGGCATCAACCATGTTTTGCCAAAAAGGTGACCTAAAACATGTCATAAATAAATTAATAAGTTACTTACATAAGTATTGTAAAATGAAAAGTTTTAAGATTTTAGCTGCACTAAATTTGAATTCGATAATGAGATACATCTAGATTTTGAAATAATAAAATTTAAATATAAATTTTAAAACAATTAAACGAAAAAAAATTACCTGGCTACATGGAAGGGAATGGTGCAGTAGTACCAAAAGTTTGCAATTGTCTTTTTTGCTGCATCATGTGCGTCCTTGTTCCAACTCATGCTCTCAAGCGATGGTTGGGAACCAGGAGTAGTGCGTGGTACAGAACATAAGTCCACCCTAGATTTACGAACTCTAGGGCCAATGCTAATATTGCCACTACCACTAGCAGTACTAGCGCCACCAACACTAGGAGTATGCACAGGGATAGCTGGTGCAGAAGCAGTAGCACTAGCACAAGCACTAGCACTAGCACTAGGACGGTATGGAGGCATGGAAGAAACATCTCCAACAACACCAAGTCCCTGTCCAACTCCCAAACTCACCAATTCCTGCTTCTGTCTCTTTTTTATTTCTTTTTGCAATTCAAAAGTTTCTAATTGCACCTGCACTTCACGAACAACCTCAGGAGGTGCTATAGGGTATCCCACTGCATCATGGATGGGTATATGTGCAATATGGTATTTTAATCTATTTATGCTTCCATGATATATTGTTTTGCAGTATTTACATTTTGCTTCTCCTTTTTTCATTCCGGGAAAGATTTCAGCATGTTTCCAAGTAGGGTCTTTTCTGCCTGGGGTTTGAGACATTGTGAAAATAATAATATGTTTTGATTTGCAAATGAATGTGGCTGCAATAACAAGTAGGGTTTATAAAATTATTTAAGTTTCAAGTAGGGTTTGTAAAAAAAAAATGCAAACTAAAAAAAACAATGATTTTTCAAATTACAATGAATCATTTGTTAAAAAAACACAAAAGAAACCAATAAAAATCAAACTTACCTCTTATATTTGGCTTGGAATGCAATGCAAACTCCTCCCAATCACCGGTAGTGAGCTCTCAATGCACCTCCTTGCTGGTATGAAGCTTCCCAAATGATATATGGCCCTCTATTTGTCTTCAACAGCTTGCTGGTTGCCCTCTCTTCTCCTATTTTTCTTCACAACTCTCTCTTCTCCTCCTATTTTGCCAAATGAATGAAATGAGGTTGCTTTTAGGGTTGGGGAGATAATATAAGGCAAAAAAAAAAAAAACTTAAAAGTCAATTTTATGTTTTTTTGATGACTTTTTATGCTATTGTTGCTGGCCGCGTCCAGGGCTTGGGACTCTCTGGGAAGTGGCGAATCCGGCCAGGACTTGACAGGACTCTACCACTCCCGTGTCCGGGCTCCCAGGACCCGGCCAGGGGTGCTCGGCTCGGGACTTGTCGAGTTCTGGCGAGTCCCGTAACTATGCATGATATCCACCATGGCTACTCCCAGAGGGTGGAAACAAGGGATTTCACCTCAAATTTCTCTCACAGAGAAAAATGCATTAGAGCAAATCACAGAAGATTACTGAAGCTGAGTCTCCCTCTCAGCTAGGGCTTCATTCTCCACAATTCTAAGCTTGTCTCAAAAGTACACAAACTTCATTCTGGAGAGAGGCTTGGTGAGAATGTCGGACGTTTTCTCATCAGTGCTAATGTATCTCAACTGGATTGCTTTCCTCAATACCATATCTCTAGTATAGTGGTATTTGATCTCAACATGTTTGGTTCTGTCATGAAACACTGGATTGACAGAAAGCTTCACACAACTTTGATTATCACAATGAATGACAGTCGGCTCCAATGATTGTCCAAACAATCCTGCAAGGAGCTTCCGAAGCCACATTGCTTCTCAAGTTGCCACACACGATGCAATGTACTCAGCCTCTGCGGTGCTTAGTGCCACTGAAGACTGCTTCCTGCTACACCAGGATATCATTGCAGACCCCAAATTGAAACAACATCCAGAGGTGCTCTTTCGATCAGCAACACACCCTGCCCAATTAGAATCAGTATAACCATGCAGCTTCAAGTCCACACCAGAAGAATATCTCAAGCCATACCCAACTGTGCGACGCAAGTATCTCAGGATATGCTTTGCTGCAACTAGGTGTATTTGCCTTGGTTCACACATGAATTGACTAAGTGCACTCACTGCATAGCAAATATCTGGTCTAGTATTGACTAGATACATCAATGATCCAATCAATTGCCTGTACATAGTAGGATCCACCAGATCTGAACTAGCTGTAGCCTCTTTTAACTTTTGAAAAATTGGTTTCCATAGGTGTAGACATGGATTTGCAATCCGTCATACCAAATCTCTTCAAAATGTCTATTGTATACTTCCCTTGAATTAGAATGATCTTATTAGGCCTCTGCCATACTTCTAAACCAAGGAAGTAATGCATTTACTTAAGATCCTTCATTTCAAATTCACAAGCCAACTCCTTCTTGCTTTTGATAATGAGGTGTTCTTCTCCAGTAAGAAATAGATCATCAATATAGAGAACCAAGATCAATGCTTCGCCATCAATTACCTTGAAGTACAGGTTTGAATCAGCATCATTCTTGGAGATGCCCGAGCTCAATAGGTATCGATCAATCCTCTCATACCAAGCACAAGGAACTTGCTTAAGGCCATACAAAACTTTCTTCAATCTGCAGACATGAGACTCCTTCCCATGAACCTCAAATCCATCAGGTTGCTCAATGTATACTTCTTCAATTACACCATTTAGAAATGCTGTCTTCACGTCCATCTGGTGTAACTTCCATCCTTTAGCTGCTACAATGGCAATGATAGTCCTGATGGAAGTATAATGAGCAACTGGAGGAAAGGTTTCCTCATAGTCTATTCCCTCTTTTTGAGAGAATCCTCTAGCCACAAATCTAGCCTTGTACTTCTCAATACTTCCATCAGCCGCATGCTTGATCTTGAAAAACACTTAGAAGATACAACAAATTTGCCTTTTGGTCTAGATACAATGTCCCAAACATTGTTCTTGAGGATAGATTCATATTCTTCAGCCATAGCATCTCTCCATTCTTGCTGACTTGTAGCTTCCTCAACACTGGAAGTTTCAGACTCAATGATTTGGCTCATCAATGCAACATATTTTGAAAACTTGAGAGGTCTTATGCTCTCTTTGACTGTTCCTCTAGGGGCTGCAGACTTTTTTGCCTCCTGCAATGGTTGCCTAGCCCATAGAGGTCTCTTTCGACCAATAACAATGTCTGTAGGCCCATTAGTAGGTTCCAAAGGCTTAATTGGATGACCATCCTCTTCTGGTTTAGTAGACTCCCTCTGAATCTTCAAATACTTGCATCAACCTTTTGACGTCCTTGTCCAAGATTGCTTGCAACGCTTGCCTCAGAGAAATGGTTTCCAGCGCACACCTCTATAGAGATTCAGGGCTGTCCTCTTTGACCTCATCCCAGATCACTCTATTCTTGCAACACTGCAACCTTCACTTCTTCTCAGCGAGTCACATAACTCCCTCTGAAGGTTAATTCCTCCTCTTCGAAGAAAATCATCACAATGACAACTTGAATTGGTTCTTCCTCTTCGAGAGATGTCTTCAGCCACCAATTCAGTCCCATGGTTGCAAGCTGTGTCTCCATTCTTCAGCCTACAGGATGCATCAAACTCTTCTTCTCTTGAAAGCAATCTCTTACGCTTCTTGGTCCGTCCTGAAAGCATTAAGAAGAGATTACTAATAGTTCATAGAACTCAACTATCCCGAAGAGAAATACCAATGCTAGAAGCATACATGATTTACTATCTCAATGTTATAGCATGAATTAATTACTATATAACAAATCCATGAACATTATTCAACCATGCAATACTTATCTCATTGAAATCAGAATCTTGTACGCAGAAAATGAGGGAACAATATCCTCAAACAATGATCATAATATTTGCTCTCTCCGCCCTTTCAGTGTTGTCGATCACTGCAAGTCAGCCCTTTGCTTGAGCTGATAATCGATAACTCCCGTGTCGGTGTTCATCATTGCAGAAACTTTTGTTACCTCCGGAGGGGTATAGGCCTCACTCTCTGACTTCTTCGAGAGTTCGCTCATCATTCTTTACTTCTTCATAGCGATCTCCAAACATACTAGATTGGCGTTCAATGCAAACTCTTGACTTCGATTGCAACTGAATACCAAAAAGATCTTCGTCGTCTTAAGCATCCTTCACTAAGTCCTCACCATACATATGTATCTATACTTCTGCCCTAAGTATTGATGGTGACTTCTCTGTCAAGATGTTCAACTGTAATGCAATCCGTCGAAATGAGCACTATGCCTGCTCAACTCGCCTGATCACACAGAATTGGAGTTGAAATCTTCACGGGATTGGAACATTGTGTAGGACCATGACCTAATTTGCATAGACTCGATGACCAGACAACACAAAATATGATTAAATAACCGATGTCAGATCTGCAGACTAAATTTTACCCCAAATTTCAAAAGTTAAAGAAAAGAATACTCATCTCTTAATTGAATTGAATAGCACTGGTAAAGAACAGGAACTATAGCCTCTGCTGTTGAGTATTCTAAAGATGAATACCATAAGTATGTCAAGAAGGAACTATATTTAACGTGAGGTCATGACACCGAACTAAAACTTATGCAATAAACGACTCTCCACACATCTCCAGACTACACTCAGAGTCCCAAAACAAAACGCAGCCAGATGTAAATGATGGCGCTCTCTAGAAAGCTCATAATCTCCTCACACAAAATGATTATAACATATCACATCCTCTTTTTGCATACACCATAAGCAACACTGTCTTCAGCAAGGACTAACAATCTCCATCTTAGAATCAAAGCACGATAACTGTATGCATGCATATACTCATCCGTTACATTCAATCATCTGCAGCCTGATAAAAATAATAGTTAAGTTGCCTGTATATCTATAGCATGGACTGAGCATCATATGAATAACCTTCAATAATAGCGATGGCAACTAACACGAAATTCATCAGCCACTGCATTTAAGGATTCAAGCTACTGTCTAGCCATCTTAGGGGCTATGGCCATCATAAAGACTGCTTAACAAATCTGATCGGATCTTCTCATAAACCCGCTCTGATATCATGTTAGTTTTAGGATCAGAAAAGAAAGCAATCAGAAAATGCAACACATAAGACAATGAACACAACAAGATACCCTGGGAAAACCCTCCAACTCGAGGGGAAAATCCCAGCAAATTTATCGCTTATATATTCAGGAATAAGAGCAGAAATCTGCTTACAACTCAGGCCCAACACAAGGCAGAATTTGATACAATGAATAATAGCACCTCTCCTAGATGCGTAGATACAGAAATGAACATGTTTCTCCTTGAGATCAATTTGCTGCATCAGTATGATGATCTGCTGCTCAAGTGCAAACTTCTTCTAAGAGTGCGAATATGAAAGAATGAACTTGATGATCAAATGAGATGATCATCACCTTGTATTTATACAAAACAATGTGACTCTTCATGAGGTCGGCCTCATAGCAATAATTAAATAGGTCGGCCACATTAAGAAGTCGGCCCAAAATAAATAATAAAATGTTGCCAAGTGAAGTGCCTCTTCACTTTAATAAATGCAATAAATGAATAGCCATTAGGCTATATGAAATTTATTGTTTGACAAGCAAGGCGGAAGTATATAGCCCAAAGCTACAACATCAACATATCTTGCTGTGGTAACCCAAATAAAACTCAATCATGTGTTAAATATTGAAGACTTTCATAGGCATTCTATTGAAATGACCATTAAAATTAGTAGATCTGTGTAAGTTTGGAGAAGTTTAACAGCAGCTATAATGAACCTTGGTTACCAGTGATGCATGTCACAGCCTGATGTTCCCAAGACCAGCACGGGCACTACCTTGTGCCGCATATCTCTCGTAGGAGATGATTAGTCTTGATCAATGTATACAGATTTGTGCTTTTATTTCCTATAAATATTTTTGATGAATATATTTTAAGTACTTTGTTCCATTGGGATGTCATGGCCATGATTTAAATTGCTGGTCAAATTCTGAATTGATAACATAAAGCTTTGATAAGGCAGTTCAACATGAAATATATAAGGATTTACCTCAGAAACTGCACAACATGTATTATTTGGCATTTATGAAATTTAGATTATGAGAGAAGCTGGTTTTTCTTGCTAGAGGATTGATTACTAACATGCATAAGCCTTAAGATACATGAGAGTGTGAATTAGTATGTTCCTGTTCTGAAAACTAATTTCTTTTTGACAATTGTTTGATTTGCTTCTTGTAATTAGTCAGGAACCCAATAGATCTTGAGATGTACAAACCTCCACCCGAGCTCATCCAAATACTTCCAGCCAAGGCAGCAGTAAGGGGGCCTGATTCTAATCAGCGAATCGGGCCGAACAATGCAAAATTTTTTCTGGTGTGTTTGTCCTTAGCACTGTATAAACAGATTGCTGAATTTCTTTCTGGAATTTAGAAGTTTTTGATGACTGGTTTTGAAAGTTTGGCATCTAAAGATTTCCGATGTGAAAAGAACTCGAGGATGCTATGACATTTTCTCTCATCTACAGGGTGTACAAGCTCTGCTAGATTTGCTTATGGCAGTTGAGGGTTCAGTATCTGATGCAGCCAGCCTACTAGGGTATGGGCCAACATCGCATCCATAAAAATGTTTGGGAGCATATTCCTGTACACGTTAAATTTCTATTTGTACTTTTATGCATGTTCTGATTTTTCATGCATTTTAAGTTCTTGGATTGTCATTCTAGTGACATTCAGTTTTAATATATTACGATGTTTTGTTATGTATTTACAATTCCAGTATAAACATTTCAGTCCATGAAGCAATTGTAACAGTTAAACACATTTTAACATACGAGTTATTGGTGGCTTTGGTAGCACAGTATGATTGAGATGTCTTATTTTTGTGGGGGTTTTTCAGTGCATTGGAATATTTCCATGCTCAATATATCCCAAGGATAATTTTCCACAAGTAGTCATTACTATTAATTACCTTTATCTCATGTATCTTGCTAATAATCACAAGACAAGGGGACTCACAAAACATGCAAACACCTCTAACCATTTGTTGGTATGTAGGGACGGAATGATATGCTTATAAGAGGCAGGGCTGACAGAAATAATTTTATTGCATATTAAAGTGGATCCTCAAAAACTAATAGAAACAGTGAAATTAATACTAGGCAGAGACCCAATAAGAGGTTTACTCCTGTTTATGGGGCAATACATAACAAGGCTTCGAGAAAGCTAGAAATATGGTTCTCCCTCTTTATTGGTTTCAAAATTGAAGTTTGATGGTGCATCACAAAGGAAGCCTGGGGTGGCTGAGGCTGGTGTGTTCTTTGGGATCACAATGGAATATTTAAAGGGACAGCTTTGACTTTTACCCTAAAAGGTACAAATAATGATCTTTAAACTTCATGGATATTCCATTTAATTTGTCATGAATGCTAATTTTTTTACAAAGCCTTATTGCTCACAAGTTCGGTGCTTATTTGACCAACTTTAAAAGGCTTCAAACTAAGTTGTAAGCACAGCAAGCATGGCTGATTTCTAATACCTTACAATGTTTATGCAAACGTTAACATGCTTTCTTACATGCCTACATCAATTACATCATTTAACTCATACTCCAAAACATGGTAGTACATGCGAGTGCTTAAACAATCCACAAAACCAGAGTGCACACAACAATATGGTTTATGTGGGGTTATTTGCAACAGATAGCTATGAAAGAGGAACAAGAACTATGCTTGTAAATGGCTGATCATCCTTAAACACATCTGCGTCTTATCCACTTGTGTTAATGATTGTTAGTGACCTTGCAAGTGAATAGCATAAACAAATGAAAAAAACAATATCACATGGAAGGGATATCGATAAAAGTGATTTGCCTTGGAGAAAGCCAATGTGGGAAGAAAACTCCAGCAAGAATCCAATACCAAAATCAGTTGTACAAGCGTGTTCCCTTCACAAGGGCTCCTAGAACATCTTCTAAACACCCTGTCACTTGCACCTAGTGAACTCCATGACCAGACAGTCTAATAACTAGTTATTTTAAGAATCCATTGCAATAAACTGCAACCACAATATCTAAGATGGATTACATTCAGAAATCTTCTAATTTGAGCTACTCTGGCTCTCTCAACCCTCACAAAGCTCTTCTTCTTCAGCTATATTCCCAAAACATATCCTAGTGTGCATATTTATAGTAGAGGAAAGGTAAATGAATTGACCGAGAGGCCGAGAAATGTTTCCCATTTGAAGAACTCTTTAACTTCTAAGATCTATTATTTTGTTATAGAATCTAAAACCATTCAACAAAGAAGTAACAAATAACACTATTTATCCTGAGAACCCCTGACAAGAAAAAACCGACAAGCAATAGCACTATTCACAGTAAGAATAGTAGAATACAATATGAATGAAGCCTATGCTATAAGGAGATCTTCAATATGCAGAAGCTTCATGTAGCACTGCAACCACCAACTTCATGGAGCAATCCAATAGCAGTTACTCCAAAATCAGTCATACTAACTCCAAACCTAGCATTGGATTTAGCCAAAATCTAGGAATCATTCATACAACCTGAGCACTCAAATTCATGCAATAAAGCAAGATAAAGATAAACTTATCTCCCAAGAATAACATGCTTTTAAAGCAAACTTGCAATGCAAGCAATCTCAAATTCCATAAAACTAGGAATTTAATTATTGGATAATTTCAATAATTATCTAGAGAAGTGTGCCCAACTCTAGCTATCCTAAGTGTGAGTTACAATGTTTACAAGGAGGCTTGCAAGATGTACAACATCCACCTAACATTATCCCACTTGCATACATTGCATAACTTAGATCATTAGCATGTGTTAGTTGTCATAGTAATATCAAGTCAAAAAATTATAAAAGCTCTTGTCCTCTTTAGAAGATCTATTTAACTTTGTGCTCATACTCGAGAACAAAAAGGCATGCTATCTCTATAGGATTCAAGAGTTCTAGTTTTGTTTCTAGTCACAAGGCAGCTTCCCATTCAAATTTTAAGAAAGGTTTATTCTTACATTCTGTTC
This sequence comes from Sequoiadendron giganteum, assembly GCA_007115665.2. Lineage (NCBI taxonomy): Eukaryota > Viridiplantae > Streptophyta > Pinopsida > Cupressales > Cupressaceae > Sequoiadendron > Sequoiadendron giganteum. The sequence goes on along the minus strand of CM021102.1, from coordinate 495,639,993 downwards.
TGTTTTGTGTTATCTTCGTGTGGTCAATGCTTCTATTGTTTTATTTGACATCAACCCCTTCTCCATCCAGTAGATATGATAATGTAACTATTATGTGCATAAACCTTATAAGTAGAAAACTAGTTTAGTTGCCCCCTCCCCACTCATTCTATGCTGCATGGTGAAAATAACAGTTACTTACACCCATAGTTGGAAAACTCGCCCCAAGAAAAAACTCAGCAAGCCAAAAATTGGAGAGTTTTTAAAACTCGGAAAAAACTCGGCAAAAAACTCGGGAACTTAAAAAATTGCATAAATTTCATTAGAAACATATTTTTTTTGCAAAATTCAATGACAAGATGAATCCAATGAATCCATAAATGAGTACAAAAGTGTTTTCTATTAATTTTGATTGACTTCAATGTAAAGTGATTACAAAATCGCATTCTTATGCAGAATCCCGATGGCTAAAAGCCTGAAAGTCTGATACATGAAAGCAATAAAACTAGAACTAGAAGCAAATACTTGTTGTGACCTTTTCACACATCACCCCATCCAAGATGGGGACCCCCTAATTTTTGCTCCATTATGGTCTTTTGGCTTTGGTTCTCTCTCTCTCTAGTCTTTCCGGGGGTGTCCCACCGTTTGACCCATGTTGAATTGTTAGCTAAGTCTGTGGAATTAGGGTTTTTATCCTTCAGGCTTGTTTGAGGTCAAATGAGGTTATCTAGGTAAAATCTGAGTACAACAGTGCAATCAGAAGGCTCAAGGCAGGATCCCACTAAAATTTTATTGAAATCTGACAACTTACTATTTTTAGTAAGTACCTAATATGAGGCCTTTTCCTCGAGATTTCAGGATTTTGACTGCACCTGCACTTCTAGGTGACTTCAGGGTGCCTACACGAGAAATTTGAACAGATTCAGGCAACTTGCTATTTTTAGCAATACAGGCTTCAGGAGCCATTTTCAAGGTTTGAACACATGATTTTCCAATGCATGATTGGAGAGTATATCTGGGTTTTTCAAGACCTTTGCAATGATGTGACATGCAAACCAAGATGGTGACTTTCAGCGGTACAGCCTTCAGAGGCTATTTTTAGGGTTTGCATGCAGAGTTTTCAACGCATGTCCGGATATTCCTTATGGGTTTTGCAAGAGCTTCGCAGTGATGCGATTGGCGAGCAGAATGGATCATTTTTCAAGGACTTACTATTTTTAACCAGTGCCCGCATGTTGACCAGTTTTCAGGGTTTTTCTGGGTTTTTTGAGATCCCACGAGTAGTTTAACATGCAAACCCATCTGACATCAGATTGATCACTTTACGGACACTTACTATAAATAGCAGTTTCACTCCAACAGCTACCCAACACTTTAGTTCAACAAGCAGAACGACAGGCAACAAAAATCGAGTCAAGTGGAAACAGTTCAGGGCACATGCAAGTCAGATTAGGGTTTCCACTGCTATGCCCAAAAATAGGGGGAATGAAATACGGAGTTGTCAAAACGAAGCACACCACCATAATCAACATCTTCCAGGCTGCCTACTAGCAAAATTTGAGCACAATCTGAATACTTACTATTTTTAGTAAGTCACTTCATGGCTATAAATAGCACATCTGTGCCGAAGGCAGGTGTGAACAGGACACTTAGGTCATCAAGGACAAGTGGAGCAAATTTTAGGTCAAACGGAGCTACAAAGATCAATCAATTTTAGGGTTTGCTAAAAATAGCATACCAGTGTGGATAGAGGGTATAAACAAGGTGGCAAAGTCTGTGAAAGCACAGCCACGCCTGCTCCAGCTCAGAACAAATGAAAAATGCGTGGGAGTCCACACTTCTCCGGATTTGCTAAAAATAGAAGGGCAAGGCATGGCTAGGGCGTTGGAAGTTCATAGATAAAAACTGGCATGAAGGCACATGAAATGCGCCCAGGGGAGGTGAAGAGGTTGAAAAATCTCTAAGGGTTGAAATTCCTCCATCATGTGTGAAATGCGCTCACAAATTCCTTCCCACTACCTGAAATGCGCCCAAGGCATGGGAGAAAATTGATAAAAAATTGCTAAGTATGAAATTTCCTTCACACTAGGTGAAATGCGCCCTCAAGGGTTGAAAATGGAAGTTGCCTAGACTAAATGCACCCAAGGATTGAGAAAATTCCTTCTCCCTATGTCATATGCGCCCAAAAATTCCTTGAGCATGGTGAAATGCGCCCACAAGTGAAAAAGCATGAAAATTTTCTAAGGCGTGGTGGAAATTCCTTCACCACCCCTCAAATGCGCCCTCATATGGAAGTCCACATGCTCAAATGCGCCCACAACAAGTTAAAAGGTAGGTGAAAAGTCACTAAGGCGCGGGAAATTCCTCCCCACCCCTTCAAATGCGCCTTCAAGTTCCTCCTCCCCATGGCAAATGCGCCCAAGGTGGCCATAAGGGAAAAACGTGGATAAGGCAAGGATGAAATGCGCTAAGGCAAGAAAACTCCCCCACACTAGGTAAAATGCGCTCAAAAGTTTCCCTCATGACACATGAAATGCGCCCAAGGCAAAGGGGATGTGATTTTGAAAATTTCTAAGTGAAAGTTGATGCATGAGGTGAAATGCGCCCTTCATGGGTGATTTAAATTAAATTTTTTCTAAGGCATCTTTAAAGGTGGGAAATATGCCTAAGGTGATGAAGTTGTAATTTTCTTAGAACAAGATGAAATGCGCCTAGAGCCAGGAGGAAATTTTTAGGAAAATCAAGGAAAATGACAAGGCAGAGAAATTGGAGATTGCAGGTGTGGAAGGCGTCCAGAACAAAAATGGGTGAACCTTAGCAATTTTATTATTTTTTCAAAATAATAAAAATTAAATGTACCCCTTCATCCAGATACACATGAAAATGATGAGTTCTGAAGAAAATTTTCTTTTGGGTATTGAACGTTTCCAATTGAGAGATGGTTTGAAATTGTTCCACACCTCGCTTGTGTTGTTTTGGCAGAGAATTTTTCCTAGTACCTATTTTGATGGATTTCCTAAGACAAATTTAAAATTTCTCCAAGGCAAATGAGAAGAATATGTTTTCACAAAGTGTTTCTGCTTGAGAATTGAACTAAACAATTGGAATAATTTTGCCGAAGCCAGCATGAAATCAAATTCCCTAGCCAGATGAAGTGAAATTGTTCAAAGAGGTGATTGATTTAATATTTTGAAAATGCAAATTTGATGAAGTAGGCTTGTGCAGGAGTGATGAACTCTCAAAATTCTAGAAGTTAAAGATTTTGATGCTCCGAGTGACAAGTGTTGCGACTGGCAGAGGAGGGAAAATGGAATTCGAAAATTTGCTAAGTTTAGCCTCTTCTAGAATTCGACTTGGCTATAAGATTTTAAGTCCTTTTCATTTTTCTCATCGGTTGCTGAGTGCAAAGTATTCTCTGAGGCTGAAGTGTGATTTGAAAGAAGAAGTCCTAAACTGCTGAGAAGTCCGAATCTGAGTTGAAAGTTTGAAACTGCTGGGAGGTACGAATTTGAGAAAAGAGATTGCAGTTGCTGAAGGCATGACTTTGCAAGGTGAAGAGTCAAGTGGCTGAAGTGCGAACTTGAAGAGAAGAGTTACAAGAGGCTGAGATTTCTGAATTGCTGCAAATAAATACTTCCACATATTGGGCATTGTGCTGCTGCAAGTAGAGGAATTTCAAAGTGTTGAAGCAAACAGGGTGTTGAGGTTTGCAGCTGAAAATGACAAAGTGTTGCAGCCTTTTTATTTAAAAATCTGCTGGCACCCTCAAAATGTATAACTTTTCTAAAAATATTGTTTTCTAATGATTCTCGTGCATTTTGCAGAATGGTTGAATCAAGCAGAAGAGCTGCAGGAAGAGGAAACCACGCTGAATCCACAAGAGCAAGCACATCGAGACAAGCAATAATAAATAAATTGAGCAAATCCTTCCTACTGGAATCAAAGATTTCTTCAAGGTTGGGCAAACTGAGTGACACAAACATTGGCTCGTTCAACTTGGAGACTTTCAGGAGAAGAATAATGGGGACTGGAGGTCATCACCCGTCAGTTACTTCGCATAACATTGTAAGGAGCGGACTTTATGCAGCTGCTAGTTTCCCTCCAGCGATCCGGTGTCCAGAACTGATCATGGAATATGCCAATTATTACAACATAGAGCAGAGGACGATCATTTTGCCAGATGGCAAGATATTGGCCAACCTTACGCCGAAGGCAATCGGGGAGGCATTTGGAATACCAGTCCATGAAAAAATGAGTTATAAAATGAGGGAGAGGGCTGAAAAGATGTACTCATCCACGTTTGATCGGTGTGCAGACCTGATAAATTCCAGGTGGATGAACAAGCCCAAGCCAACTCGCACGAAGTTGCCCAAGCAGATAATTTCAGAAGATTTGAGGCAAAAGTTTTGTGACTTAATAATGATGCTGAGCAGAGTTGGAGGGTGCCCCCAAGCGTTCCATCTTTGAACCTTGGATGCTTTATTATATCAACTTGGTGCTGGAAGGCAAGGACTACGTAGACTGGGCACTGATGATCAGTGACAACTTACATGAGCAACTCCGGAATCTAAGGAGGACAAAAACATTCTACATGAGCTCTTACATCGTCTACATGCTGGCCCAAATGACAAAGTATAGAGGGATTTCATATAAGGAACCAATTGGGTGTGGCTCCCATCAGTTCAAAATACACGAGGCTTTTCCGCAATTACATTTGACAAGCACCTCCAACTACAAAAGGGTCAATGGCGCCTTCACCATGCACATAACGAGGACCTTGCAGCAAAGGACTCACCATAGAATATCTAGAGAGGCACAGGAGCTGATTGATAAGTTCGGATGTTGGTTTATCCAGTTTCCGAAGCTTACCTACATCAGGCTGAAAGGATTCTCCTCCTATTCGTACAAATTGCCCCGGTATCCCACAAACAGAATTGTGATGTTGGAGATATCTAGGCAACTTATTGCCTATGATAAGATTCAAAAGAAGAAGAAGAAAGGTGGACTTGGATTCCCAATTACTATGGGGAATTCTGATCAAGTCTGTCTATCACTACAAGCAACAAGGGAAGCAGAGAATGAACTCCAGTTCTTCCACCTTTCCTACCATACCAGCAGGCAGCACTATGATCCCCACAACATCAGGTGGATATTGTCCGAAGAGTTCAGGCATAAAGCACAGATTGCAGACTTTTGGGCAAGTGCAGTGGACGAGATCGAGGTTAGGAGGAGAATGTTTTCTCGGATACCATTGGAGATGATTAGGGAATGCGAGATTGTCCCGGTGCCAGATCAAATTGAAGATATAAATGTTGTGCAAACTAATTATGAAATAGTGAGGGACACGCCACTACCACTCCCAGATTGATCAGAGTCGGAGATTACAGACTTGGATACGCTTTGCATCCCAGTCTTGACGTTCACACGGAGTTGGGTGGAGAGGCATGTCAACCGACTTAAGGGCAGATCAATTCCCCTCACATACAGTTTGATGGGAGATCACATATCACCGACAACTAGGCAGGGAAGGTAGGTTGCTCAAGCTTCAGAGCCGCGGGAAAAAGAACTGGTTCGACCTGAACCTCTGAGAATTGAAGAATCCACACATACACCATCTTGGGCACATTCTCCGAGTATGCAGGAAATGTCACTATTTGCTGATCAAAGAGAAAGATTAAATGCAGAACAGGCAGTGCAAGTGGCAAGTCAGCCACCTCGTAGAGAATCGGTGGGCCAAAGCATCAACATGCCTAGGGAGGAAAATCAGCAGGAAATAGATGAAGGGACGGCCACTGATACTCAATTTCAGCAGGAAATTGAGGCAGCTCTTGAGGATGATGCTACTTCAGATCAAGATGCCCAGAGCTCGGGAGATACTGAGCTTATAGACGATGATGAGCCTCGTTAGCACGAAGGCATGGAGGAAGTTCATGAGGTGGAGGCCAAGGTTGAGCAGCCTTTCATTATTTTAGACTTATAGTAGGAGGTGCCAGAGTGGCTAAGGGACAGGATGAGACATGATCCTGTTGATGAAACTGATCCTGCAGCTGAGATGGAAGAATTGTTGAGTAGGATCAGTGCACCTCCAACAAAGAAGGCCAGAAAATTCTCCAAAATCTCAACAGATGAGGATGGCTCTCGAACGCTGCACGTGGCATTGCCTAGAGTGGAGTGTGATCGGGATGAGGCCGTTCCGGAAAATTATGTGATTACAACTATGGAACTTGGCCGCCCTACTGGAGCATAGGTGGTTGAGGAGTGCGACAATTCATATCAGGCACTCAAGGATAGATTGTCCAATATCGAGGGCAAATATAAGAGATTGAAGGTAGAGCACAAAACACTGATTGGCTATGTGCAACACTTGTCCCGTCCTTGTGGGCAAGAAAATCCGGCAATTGAGCTCCCAGCCGAATTTTACAGAGAGTCAATCAGTGGCTTAGAAGATTTGAAAAGAATGGCATAGCAGGCAAACAAGTGGGTTGCCAATGTTTGTGTCGAAACATAAAAGTTTATGGAGGATCTTGCACATGCCTATCGGCAAGCCTCCGACATTATGGCAAGAATGGATGCAGTTAACCATGCTTGGGGTGAGGCTCGTATCTATCAAACGAGAGTTGTTCTTCGCTTAGGAGCTTTGATGCACACACCTCTACAGGTTTTGGTTGAGGGAGGTGTGATTCAGGAGGGAGATAGATATGACTTCTCCGGGTGGTACTTTTCAGTGGTCATGGGCCGAGGATTCTACGATGCATCACAAACAAATTCGGTCAGGGTCAGAAAGGCCATGACAAATATCTTTGATGGAGTCCTCAATACGTTGGAGGCTGACTTCCGAGGAGTAACTGTAGATGGTTTGAAGAATAGATTAACACCATTCTTTTCTGAGGTGAAAGCTTTTGTCCAGGATAATTTCAGAACACCCAGGACGCCCTTGTTGCCTGGAAGAAATCTTGTGCCCGACATGGGCAAACAGTTACAGTATTGGAGTTTCAATTGGATCACATCCCTCCCATTTCAGATCAGGAAGTTGAGGTAGTGTTGGCCAGGTTCATCAGGTTTGCAGCCAGTGAAAAGGAGAAAGGAAATGCCCTTTTGGATGATGATCTTCTGGAAGGGGATGATGTGCATTGATTGCGGATAGTGGTTCTTGATGAGGAGTGGAGAATCTCCAGTGCATTCATTGCCCCACTCCTCTCAGTGGCGGTTTTTAGGGCTAGAACCCTAAGTAGGGCTTATGTGGCTCAATGTGAGCCTTCCATTGTATTTAAATCTAAGCCGTCCACTGGACTGGACTTGATATAAAAGGGGTATCCCCCCTCATTTGTAACATATAGAATAGAAATTAGATCAGAGACTAGATAGAATTGGAGATAGAAGTTAGAATAGAGAGTAGAGTTAGAAGTTAACTTAGTTTGAAAAGGAAAGAAAAGCTTTCCCTTTGAAAGTTTTTTTGTAAAAGGTTGTTGTGGAGGACTCTCATAATATAAAGATTTTCACTGATTGGTGATTCTATCTTTCGTTGTGGGCAATTGACAAGGCTTTTTCGTCTTTCCAATTCAAGTAGATTAGAGTAAAGTAGACTTTATTTTATGCAAGTAGTTGTTAATTGTGGGATGTGGCGTTTGGTTTGAGCAAGTCTTGTTTCATCCATACCACTAGCGGGCTTGCTGATGGTAAGTCTGCCCTGCGTGGTCAACTGGAATATTGGTACTTAACTTCGGTTGTGATTCGTATGTTCACTTGCATCATTGTGATGGTGTGTGCATGCTGAATCATAATTTGAACATCTTACTCATCCTTTGAAGATTGCACCAACTTTGTCAAAGTTGTCTGAAGGGAGGCGAAGCAAAGTTTGGTTTGAAGATTGTTGAAGTCAATCCTTGCATTCCACCCTTTAGAAATAGATTGTAGAATCCCTACCCCTATTCCTTTTAAATTCAACATTTCCAGGTTAGTCTAGAAATCAGAGCATCATAGTCAAATCTTTCATCTGCTTCAAGAAGTTGAACAATTACGTAAGTCCCCTTGGAATACCCAGCATATTCACATCAACCAACTAAGTCTATTCGTGACATAAGGAACCTTGGAGTTGAACGCATGATCTCTCACGCAATCTTAGCATGCGGAATACTTTGATCAAGAGAGAATAGAATGACCGTTGGACATTTTATTCTGTGTTGGTGCGGTCATAAAACACCCGTCAACAAGTTCCTCCTTAAGGATATCTAATTTGACTTCCACGATTTATGGATCTCAGATCTCCACTAAATGTGGATGTCTATTTTGGAAGCACATTTTGTAATAAAGTTCACCTTTAGTTTAGTTTCAGTCAACTGAAGTAGTTTTCTAGTTGACTTTTTGTTTAGTTTCAGTTAACTGAAGTAGATTTCTAGTTGATTGTTTGCTCACCTACTTTTAGACTTAGGAATAAATCTTGTTGATTGGCAAGAACTGATTGTTAACTCAAGGAGACTTTAGGGTTGCCTACTCCTTTGAGTTTCTATAAATAAGAGCCTTGGGCTCTGTTGACGTGTGTTTTATGACAACGCCAGCATAGAATAAAATGTCCAACGGCCACTCTATTCTCTCTTGATCAAAGTGTTCCGCATGCTAAGATTGCGTGAAAGTTCATGCGGTCGACTCCAAGGTTCCTTTAATGCGAATAGACTCAGTTGGTTGATGTGAATATGTTGGGTATTCCAAGGGGACTTACGTAATTGTTCGACTTTATATGCTCAAGCAAATGAAGGATTTTGACTAGGATGCTCTGGTATTTGAACGGATCGGGAAATGCTGAATTTAAAGGAGGTAGGGAAAGGAATTCTATAATCTATTTCTACGGGTGGAATGCAAGGATTAGCTTTGACAGTCTTCAAACCAAACTTCGTTTCGTCTCCCCTTCGGACAACTCTGACAAAGCTAGTGCAATCTTCAAAGGATGGATGAGATGTTCAGATTGAGATTCACCATGTGCACCCCTTCACAACGAAGTAAGTGAGCACACTAAACACAATCGAAGTTATGAGATTTCAGTTGACCACGTAGGAGAAGACTTACCGTCAACAAGTCCGCCAGTGGTATGGATACGGGAAGATATGCCCAAACTAATGTCACATTCCACAATTAACTCTACTTGCATGAAAACAAATCTACTTTACTTTACTCTATTCGAATTGGAAAGACGAAAAGATCTCGTCAACTGCCCACAACACAAAATGAAGTCACCAATCAATGAAATCTTTATATCATGAGAGTCTTACACAACAATCTTTTGCAAAAACTTTCAAAGGGAAAGTCTTTCTTTCCTTTCCAACTAAGCTAACTCCTAGCTCTACTTTAACTTCTATCAATCTCTATCTCTATCTAGCTCTGATCTATCTCTGATTCTAATTCTAACTGTTTATAAATGAGAGGGGATGCCCCTTTTATAATGAGTCCAATTAGTGGACGGTTCAAATCTGATTACAATAAAGGGCTCAGATTGAGCCACCCATGCTCTAATTAGGGCTTTTGCCCTAAAAACCGCCATCGAGAGGAGTGGGGCAATGAATGCGCCCTCCACTCCTCATCAATGCACCACTAACCACCGTCAATGGACATCGTCTCCTTCCAGAAGGTCATCGTCTAGAAGGGCGTTTCCTTTCTCCTTCTCGCTGGCTGCAAATCTGATGAATCTGGCCAAGACTGCCTCGACTTCCTAATCGGAGATAGTTGGAATGTGATCCAACTGAAACTCCAAAACTGCAACTGTTTGCCCATGCCGGGCACATGATTTCTTCCAGGCAGCAAGGGCGTCCTGGGTGTTCTGTATGATACTGGAGAACGTGGCTGTATTCTCGAAATCATCCTGTGTGAAGGTTTTCACCTCAGAGAAGAATGGCGTCAATCTGTCTTTCAATACTTCTGCAATTATCTCTTCAGAAGTCAACCTCCTGGCAAAGATTGCCTCCAATGTTTTGAGGATTCCATTTAAGATGTTCGTCATGGCCTTTATGACCCTGACAGAATCTGCCTATGATGCATCGTAGAATCCCCGGCCTGTGACTACTGAAGAATACCATCTGGCGAAGTCGTATCTATCCCCCTGCTGGATAACACCTCCCTCAACCAAAGTCTGTTGAGGTATGCTCATCAAAGCCCCTAAACGGAGAACAACTCTCGTCTGATAGATGCGAGCCTCACCCCAAGCATGGTTAACTGCCTCCACTCTAGTCATAATATCGGAAGCTTGCCCATAGGCATGTGCAAGATCCTCCATGAACTTTCTTGTTTCTGTACGCACATTGGCAACCCACTTGTCTGCCTGCTGTGCCATTCTCTTCAAATCTTCTAACCCACTAATTGACTCCTTGGAAAACTCAGCTGAAAGCTCAATTGCCGGATTTTCTTGCCCACAAGGACGGGACAAGTGCTGCACGTAGCCAATTAGTGTCTTGTGCTCTACCTTCAACCTTTTGTATTTGCCCTCAACATGGGACAATCTATTCTTGAGTGCCTGATAGGAATTATCGCACTCCTCTACCACTTGTGCCTAGTTCCATGGTTGTCACAACATAGTTCTCAGGAACGACCTCGTCTCTATCACAATCTATCCGAGGAACTGCCATATGCAAGGTTCGGGATCCATCATCATCTGTGGATATTTGGTGAACTTCCTAGCCTTTTTCTTTGCTGGAGGTGCGCTGATCCTCTGTAATAATTCCTCCATCTCGGTTGCGGGATCGGTCTCATCTACAGTATCACGCCTCATCCTATCCCTTAGCCATTCTGGCACCTCCTGCCGCATGTCAGATATAATAAAAGGCTGTTCTAATTCAGCCTCTACCTCATGAACCTCTCCTCTGCCATCGTTCTGACGAGGCTCACCGTCATCAATAGGCTCTGTGTCTCCCGAGCTCTAGGCATCCTGATCTGAAGTAGCATCACCCTCGAGAGCCGCCTCAATTTCCTACTGAAATTGAGTATCAGTAGCCGTCCCCTCATCTGTCTCTTGCTGATTTTCCTGCTGGTGATCTTCTTGGGGCATGTTGATGCTCTGACCCACTGATTCTCTACGAGGTGGCTGACTCGCCACTTGCACTGTCTGCTCTACATCTAATCTCTCCCTCTGATCAACAAACAACGACACCTCCTGTAAGCTTGGTGAATGTGTCCGAGATGGTGTATGCATGGACTCCTCAACTACCATTGGCTCAGGTCGAACTGGCTCCTTTCCTCTAGGCTCTGGAGTTGGATTACTTCGTCTCCTCTGATTAGTTGCCAGTGATCTGCTGTCTCCCATCAAATTGTAGGTAAGGGGAATTGACCTTCCCTTGAGTCGGTTGACGTGCCTCTCTACCCAACTCCGTGTAAATGTCAAGACTGGGATACAATGTGTATCCAAGTCAGTGATCTTTGGCTCAGACCAATCTGGGAGAGGTAAAGGTGTATCTCTTACTGTCTCGTAGTCAGCCTGTACAACGTTTATGTCTTCCTCAATCTGATCTGGTACTGGGATGATCTCACACTCCCTGACCATCACCAACGGTATCCGAGAGAACATTCTCTTTCTGATTTCGATCTCATCCACTGCACTTGCCCAAAAGTCTTCGATTTGCACCTTGTGCCTGAACTCTTTTGTCAATATCCACCTGATGTTTCTGTGGGGATCGTAGTAATGCCTGCTGGTGTGATAGGAAAGGTGGAAGAATTGGAGCTCCGCTTCTGCCTCCCTCGCTGCTTGCAGCGATGGGCAGATTTTATCTGAATTCCCCATGGTAATTGGGAATCCGAGTCCACCTTTCTTCTTCTTCTTCTGAATCTTATCATAGGCAATCAATTGCCTAGATACTTTCAGCATCACTATCCTGTTTGTGGGATACCGAGGCAATCTGTATGGATAGGAGGAAAATCCTTGCAGCCTTATGTAGGTGAATTTTGGAAATTGGATAAACCAACATCCGAATTTCTCAATCATTTCTTGTGCCTCCCTTGATATTCTATGATGGGTTCTCTGCTGCAGGGTCCTCGTTATGTGCATGGTAAAGGCATCATTAACCCTCTTGTAATTAGTCGTGCTTGTCAAATGCAGCTGTGGACAAGCTTTATATATTTTAAACTGATGGGAACAGCAACCGATAGGTTCCTTGTAGGAGATTCCTCTGTATCTCGTCATGCGAGCCAGCATGTAGACAAGGTAGGAGCCCATGTAAAATGTCTTCGTTCTCCTCACGCCACAAAGCTGCTCATGTATGCTATCACTGATCATCAGTGCCCAATCCATGTAATCTTTTCCCTCTAACACCAAGTTGATAAAATAGAACATCCAAGGTTCGAAGATGAATGCTTGGGGGCAACCTCCAACTCTGCTCAACATCATAATGAGATCACCAAACTCCTGTCTCAAGTCCTCTGAGACTATCTGCTTGGGCAATTTAGTGCGAGTTGGCTTGGGTTTAATCATCCACCTAGTATTTATCAAATCAGCACACCGGTCTGTGGTGGATGAGTACATCTTTCCAGCTCTCTCTTTCGTCTTGTAGATCATATTCTCATGAACTGGAATCCCAAATGCCTCTTCGATCGCTTCAGGTGTCAGGTTGGCCAACACCTTGCCATCTGGCGAAGTGACCGTCCTCTATTCTGTGTTGTAGTGGTAGGCGCACTCCATGATGAGTTTTGGACATCGGATAGCTAGCGGAAAGTTGGCAGCTGCATACAGTCCACTTCTGACAATACTGTGCGAAGTAACTGATGGGTGATGGCCTCCAGTCCCCAATATCCTTCTTCTGAATGCTTCCATGTTGAATGAGCCTAAGTTCGTGTCAGCTAGCCTGCCGAGCTTTGATGAAAATTTGGATTCTGGCAAGAATGACTTGCCCAATTTCTTGATCACAGCCTGTCTGGACTCGGTGTGGTTGTTTCTGCCTGCAGCTCTTCTGCTTGATTCGGCCATTCTGCAAAAAGGCAAGAGAGTTAGACACCAAGATTTAAAATAATAAAATAACCATCATTGAGGGTGCCAGCAGATTTTTAAATAAAAAGGCTGCAACACTTTGTCACTCTCAGCTGCAAACCTCAACTACGCCTGTTTACTTCAATGTTTTTAGAAGTTTCTTCTCTGGTTGCAGCAACACAATGCCAAATACTTGGAAATGTTTGCTTGCAGCAATTTACTTTCAGCAAATTTGAAACCTTCTGAAGTACGAATTTTCAGCAAATGCAGTCCTTTTAAACTTCAGATTTCTTAGCAACTTCAGACTTAACCCTGTTTACTTCAGCAGTCGAATAAAACTTCTTCAAAGCCGTACCTTCTCAGCAAATGCAGCAACTGGCAACTTGGGAATTCGTGCCTCTCAGCAACTGCAGCCTCAGCAAGTTAAGTTGCACTTCCTTCAACAACTTCAACTTTTGCAAATTTGTACTTAGCAACCTCCAGCTCTCTCACAATTTCGAACTCTTCAGCAACTGCAACCTCTTCAGAAAATCGTACTTTCACTTAGCTAATATTTTTGTATTCAGCAACTGGTGAGAGGAATGAAGAGGATTTTAAAATCTTATAGCCTGGTCGAATTCCTGCAGAGGCTATACTTAGCAAACTTTCGAATTCATTTTCCCTCTCTTTTCCCCGTTGTAACACTTGTCATCTGAGGCATCTTCTAGAATTATGAATTCATCATCTCTGCACAGGCCTGTCTCGTCGCATTTGATTTTTTTAATTTTTTTTAAAATATTAAATCGTTCACTTCCTTGAACAATTTCGAATTGTCTGGCTAAGTCATCTGATCTTGTCTGTGCCTTGGCAAAATTATCTAGTTCAAAACTTCTAGCGAAGTGCCTCTCATTCATTTTGTTCGTTTGCCTTAGAGAAATCTCTCATTTTTGCCTTAGGAATTTTATTTAAAATAGGCATTGGGCAAAATATCCTTCGAAACGATGTGGACACGGCATGGAGTAAGCTTGAATCACTTCTGAATGGCGAATGTTTAATACCCAGAAGAAAAATCCTCCCAGAATCCATCGTTTTCATGTGTATCTGGACGAAGGGGTTCTTTTAATTTTTATTATTTAAAAATAATAAAAATGGCTAATGTTTATTTCTTCCTTTTCGGATGTATTCCATTCCTGCAATTTCAATCTTCTTGATCCTGGCCAATTTTCTTGATTTTCCTTGAAGAATTTTCCTTCTGAAGATTTTCATAACTCCGGAAATTCCTAGCATCATCGTCTTGAGAAAAATCCCTTAGGAATTATTTGAAAATCTAAATTTTATCATTTTATCTCTGGAGGGCGCATATAGCATGTTATTCTTCCAGCTCATTCCTTAGGCAATTCCACGCCTAGACATTTCCTTTTCTTACTTAGCAATTTTCACGCCTAGACTTCCTTAGCAATTTTCATTTTTAAGTCCCCTCATCTAGGCGCATTTCATATAGTGAAGAGGAAGAATAAATAATCCTTGGTCTTTTTAAAAATCACGCCCCCTTAGCATTATTTCCCTTTGGCGTATGGTGACTCCTCACCTTCCTCTGGCGCATATCACACACTAGACTTTCACTTAAGCGCATTTCACCTTCATCACCTTACGTTTTGCCTTGACTCTTCACCTCCCTCTGGCGCATATGACATAGGTTACTTCCATGTTGGGCGCATTTGCCATTTGCAAAGGAAAAATGCCATTACCTTGTGACCCTTCAGCTTCCTCAAGCGCATTTTGACTTGCATGCTTCCATTTTAGGCGCATTTGCTAGTGTGAGGGGGAATTCCGCTTTACTTCAAGTGACTGTTCAGCTTCCTTAGGCGCATTTCACCCATGTAACTTCCTTTCTCAAGTGCATTTTGCATGTGGTCAAGGAAAACCCACGCCCAAAGTGACTTTTCACCTCCCTCTGGCGCATTTAGCATGTGCAACCTCCTTTCTTAGGCGCATTTGAGGATGCCTTAGGAATTTTTTGATATCTCTTGAATATTTTCATGTTTTGGGTGACCTTCCACCTTCCCTAGGCGCATTTGACCTTGTGAGGAGGAATTCTATGCCTTAGGGGAATTTCCATGCCTTAGGAGAATTTTCATGCCTCTGGAAGGCGCATTTCATCTTTGCTCAAGGAAATCTCACACTTAGAGATTTTTGTATCTTTTATTCCTCCTGTGCGCATATGAGGGTGTTTGCCTGTCAGCTGTTGTTTATAAATTCCCAACGCCCTAGGTGACCTTGGCTTTCTATTTTTAGTAAAATTAGGGTTTCATTGCATTTAACCCTGTTCCGAACTGGAGCTGACGTGGTTGTGCCTCCATTTGGTTTTGCCATCCTGTTCACCCCTTATCTGGCACAGTACATGCTATGTTTAGCCATTTGCTATTTTTAGCAAACCCTAGAATTGATCAATTTCCATATCTCTGTTTGCTTTGAAATTTGCTCCAGTTGCTTTTGATGCTGTGAGAGACCTGTTCATACTTGCTTTTGGTGATGACGCGCTATTTTTAGCTACCTACTATTTATAGTAAGTTTCAAAGTTGCCTGTCTGTTGGAGCTCCGTTCGACCTGAAACTTGCTATGTCTGATCCTGATAACTTGAGTGCTCTGTTCATACCAACTTCCGGCGCAGACCTGCTATCTATAGCCGTGTCATGACTTACTAAAAATAGTAAGTCCTCCGATTTTGCTCAAAATTCGCTAGTAGGTAGCTCGAAGGATGCTGATCATGGTGGCGTGCTTCGTTTTGACATCTTTGCATTTTGCTTTATCTATTTTTAGACATGGCAGGGAAACCCTAATCTGACTTGCATGTGCTCTTGACTGCTCCTGATTTATACTGTTTGTCGTTCTGCTCGCTGGAATGAAGTGCTAGGTAGCTGCTAGACTGAAGCTGCTATTTATAGTAAGTGTCCAGAAAGTGGTCCATTAGATGTCGGACGAGTTTGCGTGTCATAGTGCCCGTGGGATCTCAAAAAACCCAGAAAAACCCAGAAAACTGGTCAACGTTTCGGCACTGGCTAAAAATAGTAAGTCCCTGAAAACTGACTCATTCCACTTGCATGTCATATCATTGCGAAGCTCTTGCGAAACCCATATGGAATATCCAGACATGCATTGAAAATTCCTTCATGCAAACCCTAAAAATAGCCTCGGAAGGCTGACCTCTGAAAGTCACCATCTCGGCTTGCATGCTACACCATCGCGAAGGTCTTGGAAAACCCAGATCAATTCTCCTGTCATTCACTGAAGAATTGCTTGTCTAAACCCTGAAAATAGCCTCCAAAGGCTGAACTACCAAAAATAGCCAGTTGTCTAAATTTGTTCAAATTTCATGCGTAGGCACTCTGAAGTTGCCTGAACGTGCTGAAGTCATTAGAATCCCGAAATCCTGAGGGACAAGCCTCAAATTAGGTACTTACTAAAAATAGTAAGTGGTCAGATTTCAGTAGGGTTTCAGTGGGACTCTGCTTTGAGCTTTCTGAATGTGTTGCTGCACTTAGATTTTACCTGAGTAACTCGATCTTGACCTCAGATGGGCCTAAAGGATAGAAACCTTAAATTTGTCAATTACTTCAATTGAGGTCAAATGGGACATCCTCGGAAGGGAAAAAGATCAAAGACAGAGAGAACAAAAGCCAAAAGACTAGAATGGAGCAAAAATTAGGGGGTCCCCATCTTGGATGGGGTGATGTGTGAAAAGGTCACAACAGGCTCATTATTTGTTAACCTTTATTTACTACGCAAAATTGCTGCACCATTGTTGCCACAAGCTTGCAAGTTTGTATTTGTTCACTCTTGGATGAGAGTTAATTGGTTGATCGCAATTGTGCATGATTTCGTGCCTTTGCTGTCCCAATCTTTGTAAGTCATTGGAAAAGCTTGAAGAAGAAAATCAGATGGCACATGCATTTTTGATCTAAAGATTTGAGTTTGTTCAACGTCTTGTTTTTATTAGCTTATTGTTTCAATCTCCTCCTCAGATAGGGGTTCCTCCTCCTTGGATATTTTGTTATTGATAGTTATTGTGTGATGTTGTTTAATGATCTAGATTTCAGCCTATACTTCGGACATGGGTTCCTTTTCCTTAGCAATCCTAATATCCATATCATCATACTTTGTTGTTTCTAGTAAGTTGTTTCCCAGCCTATACTTCGGACAGGGGTTCCTCCTCCTTGGCAAGTCTTAGATCCAACTTACCGTAAAGAGTGTTTGCTTGTATAAAACCTTATCCCAGCGTATATCCGAGAGTTCAGAACCTCGGCCATATTTTCAGGAGACGGTGGATTCAAGTGATCCAACCCATCCATTTCGCTCCTATGCGCTCATGCTCTGTTTATCTTGAGGAGATAGGATAGTTTAGAAGCTAGTTTAGTCGTAGTTAAGATCTGCATAAACCAAAGAAAACCTTAGCTATGGCGCATTGTGTTTATGCAACCTTGTGTCCTACCGCTGAGTAAAAAAATAGGAACCTTAGTACCCTTTTTTACGTATAACATCAACAAAGAGAGATCTTCCTTACTATAATTCGAAGATTAGTACTATAACACTTGCAATAGCTGCCCATTTTCAATAAGCACTCCGAAGGTGCTAATTGAAATGCCAACAAAGTTTAGGTTTGGTTTTATAACTGTTGCACATAGTTGTTGCAGGCCACACCTTCTAATATAATGTCCCACAGTTGTCTTGAAATATTTCACCTCTATCACTTAGAGGGTTTGTTAGCCATTGTGTTAAATTTGATCAGCAATGCATGGAGCTTTCAAGTGTTTTCCCCATTTGTGTTCCACTTGAAGTAGCTGGCACTTGCTGCATGTGTTCTTTTGTCTAGTACCTCTTTAACTTTGTGTTTTGGGGACCTGCCACTTTTTCCTTGTATTTTTGTCTCTACTATTCAAGGAAATAATAAATTTTCTCACTTTTGATATGGTGACAAGCCTTCTCTCCTATTCAAATTATTCAATGAACTAGTTGCAAATAAACTTTTGTACATCCCTCAAAACATAACTTGTCTTAAGTAGATTTTTTAACCCAAGCCTGCACTTGTAGAAAGGGGAAACATCTTTATCATCTTATTTGCAAATTTGATGTTGAGCCACTGCACCAAGTTAATTAATCATCTTTGACTAGGATGGAATATAAATTTTGCTGATTAAAGCATAATTATACTCTGAACATACAACTAAAAGTTTATTTTGGTTTTCCATGGTGTCTTTGTTGCTTGGATTGCCCCATTGTGGAGTTGACTCAATTACCCTGTTCAAACTTTGCACCCCCCTTCAGCTTTGCTTGGTTTTCATAGAGGTCCTGTGATCTGCACATAAACTAGATAGGATCACAACATCTCATATAACATGGAAAAATAACATCAACATCCACGTTCCACTATAAATAAATATAAACATCATGTTTCATCAATAATCACATCAAAGATGTTAGTTGCCACATCATGATAGCTACCATACTAGGAATAATTGAGATTTATAAATTCTGACAAGCATGTTTGATTCAGAGGTAGTGCGTTGCTAATGTGCTCAAGTTACAAAGGCACAATTATACACCCTATTTTTAATAATATTTCATAATACAAATAGAGTAGGGGTCAAATGATGACCACATTGCGCAAAGATGCTCTAGGCTGGCCTTCAAAAGAGGTCTTGGGCAGCGGACGACTACATTTTATATAGGGTAAATATTTTAGATGTATTTTAAGAATCTTGACATATATGTTATGAACCACTATGTAAACATAATTTTGTCTCAAACATCTTAGGGCCTTACATGGGAACACATGTGCAAACTCTCTATTAGGTACGTACACTTATATGAGATGTAATTTTTTGTGTCTTATCTGACTTTATTTTCTGATGATGTAAAAGGGTCAAGATTTAGATTCACTAAAGATTATGTGGGCCTTAATGGTTTGGGATTAAGGGCTTAAACATTGCATTGGAGTTAAAGAAAATTAAATTGTGCAAGAGGAATTCTACTTAGGTACATAATTACACACTTATTGTAAAGATGACAATTAATTGAAAAGTAAAGGCCCTTATCTTATCTAAGCATAACTCACCATCAGATTGTACCACCTATGGCTGTTACTTGGCCTGATATGTTTTTCCCAATTAAAATGTATCTCAAAGACGTGCTATGCTTAATGCACTCCAATGGTTGTGTAGTCTCATAGTGCATTTGCAAGTTTGAAAAACATTCTTCAACATAAGGCTATTGGATAAAGTAGATGCTCATGTTTTTTTAAAATCTAGTCTTTAAAAGCATTTCATAATTCATACAACTACACTATCTTCATTCTAAGATCTAGTATGACAATTTGATTAGTACCTCCAATATTCAAATCTTTATTTCCTGAATATGGGCCATCTTCTTCTCACTTTGACAACTCTAGAATGTGGCATTGATTAACATACTTGAACAAAAGATGTGGAATGGGAGCTCAAAGGATGTGGGTACTGTCAATTGTTTGCAACTCCAATCCAAGCCCATGTCACCAAGTGACGACTTTCCCCAAGTCATACAAGTCAACCAGTTTAGCCATCTCGTCCAGGTACTCCTAGTCTTGAAGGTGGTTGAGGCTGGCCTCGGCTTGAGGCCATCTTGGGCACCGTCGGCCCAAAATTGGGCCTCATCCTTGTTGCAGTGATGGGCCTAGACCATGTTGCCAACCAATGGATTTCTCAAAGTCACACTAGTCAACCTATTCCCCGAAGTCTTCCTAGTACTACTAGTCTCCAAGGTGGCCTAGGTTGGCCCTAGGCTTATCCCAATCATGGACCTTGGACCATGGGACGAGACTGTTGGGATTGGAATCCAATGTGGGACAAGATGGTCAAGATGGAACTTTGGGATGAGACTTTGAGATGGAACTGCTAGAACGAGATTCCAATGCGGGATAGGATGGCCGAGAAGGGACTGTAATGTAGTACAAAATGATCGAGATGGGACTCTGGGACAAGAATTTGGGATGGAACTACAAGAAGGGACAGATTGTCGGGATGGGATGGGATGGGCAAGTGGCTGAAATATTCTCTTTCAATTTTTTTGATTTTTATACCAAACATTTACAATAGAATCAATCACCCGTTAAGGTCAGCATAACCAAAACGTACATGAAAGAACTCTAACCAAGAATGCGCCCTAAAACCACTTAAGGAGGAGGGGCGGGCATATGGTAAGAGGATCCCTAGGATCTACTGAAACAATAAGTACGAGATTACACTTGAAAGAGAAATATTAAACTCGACACCAAGGATGTGCACTCAAGATCCTTTGACAGGCGAGGTGCTAACATATGGTGGAGTACTACTGTTGAATTCAAATGAACAAGGTGGATAACCAGCCAAAGAGCTTTCCACGCTACCACCAAATAGTGGGGGCAAAAGATTACAAATGATTACTTCTTCTGATGCGGCAGGCATCCACTGAAGAGTGGGGATTCACCACTTGAAGTGGGCATGAAAGATATTACAAAACAAAATTATCCACACTGGCAGTATACCATCCAGGGGTGCTTAATGTGAATTTAATTAATTAATGCCGCAAAGCTAAAACTGAAACAGTACTACTTTTAACAGTTTTGCACAAGGTAAAAAGCTGCAAATTACATTGTTCATCACCAATTTTCTAAGCACCACTTTATACAATGTTTCCGAGTTAGAGAATAATAAGAAAGAAGATAGAATATGGAAACAACAAATGAATTGCTTTAATCTCAGAAACTACAATTCTGGAAATGGTAATCGACAACTACAAAAAATATGCAAAATGCTCACAACTTAATCAAAATACCTCCGAATGGCGTGAAATCAAAGGCAAAGGTTAATTGGGAGATAGGCGCCCCTGTTGAGACACAAAAACAACTCCAAAACACCTGCAATATTTAATGGCAAAATTCCCAATGCATGCTGAAAGGTACGACCCTTGAGAGGGGCGATTTCTTATTATAGAAACAACCACTTCAAAATAAAATCTGCCACTTGAAGGAGTTGGTCGCCTAGACCTTATGATTAATAATATCAATTGCCCAGAACCATATAAAATTCGTACATTCAGCCATGAACAAAAACAACATTTAGTTGTGTGCAAACAACAACTGTAAAACTGGAAAATACATCAAAATTTCACCTTGAAACTCAATCTGCTAGTCTTGATGAGAAGCAGCAATAATTCAATTAGGTGTTATCTTGCAAACACGAAATTGAAGAAGGAACTAGGAGGTCAACATTTCTCAAAGCATAAAATGATAAATCATTTCGACAACATAAATTTAGCAAAATAATGGATACCAAATGTTGGAGCCAAGCCTCAATTTTAAAGGAAGAGAGGAGACTGTTCAAATCCTCCAAGAAGGTACGCCAAAAGCCATCACCTTTTCAATTTCCAAAAAGAAATATAATTCTTCAAAAATATGCCCCACTTGAGATAATGAAGAATTAATATAAAAAACCTTTTAAATTCTTCATGTGGCGCCACGCTTAAAGCCCCCCTTTTAAAACAACTTGAAGTTAATTCCTTAGGCCAAGGGGTAACTGTGAATTATAACCATTTGCTCAATTAAAGAAGAAATCCATTAAAATAATATTTCCAAAAGGCCAAGGCTTAGTTCATAATACTATTTCCAATGACATGATGATTTGAAGGTTGACAACTGCAAACTGCCAAAAATAGTATTTACTATAAATAGTAAATAATGAGGAAAGATCACAAAACCTCTAAAGTTGGAATCCTTTGATTCACCTCAACGAGCCTATAGGATTCCGGAATAGGCTGATGAGCCACTAACAAGGTTACTGCCAAAAGGGGAACATTACAGTTCGCCCCCCTCGAAATTGCTTGTCCTCAAGCAATTGCAAAGCTTGATGCTGCAAAATTTGTTCACCTTCCCAAGTAGCATCTTCAATAGGCAAATTTTTCCATCTTACCAAATACTCCTTGATTGTTCGCCTGCTCAAGGTCCGCTCCCAAGTGTCAAGGATCTCTTCCGGAAGCAACACCAACTGCCCTTCTTCGTCTAAAGGAGGTAATTCTGAAGTAGCTACCACATTATGCCCAAGAGCCTTTTTGAGGCGGGAAACATGAAAGACATTGTGAACTTTGCTGTCCGTTGGAAGTTCCAACTCATATGCCACTTCACCAATCCTTTTGGTGACTCTAAACGGACCATAGAAACGTGGCTTCAATTTTTCTGCACCACTCTTTTTGAGGGAAGACTATCTGTAGGGCTGAAGTCTCAGATAAACCATGTCTCCTACCTCAAATGAACGTTCAACACGCTGCTGATCAGTGTACAACTTCTGCTGATTTTGAGCTTGCTGCAGATTTTCTTTTAGTGACTTTAAGATGTCTTGATTGTGCTGAAGCATATCTCTTGCTTGGGGAGCTCTACTATCACCAAACACCAAATCTACAAAGTTAGGAGTATCATACCCATAGAGAGCCATAAAATGAGACATCTTAGTCGACATGTGATAAGAAGAGTTGTAATAGAACTCTCCCAAATAGAGCTACTTAACCCAAGCCCTTTGCTGCCCTGAAACATAATTTCTAAAGTAGCCTTCTAACCACTTATTGACAATCTCGGATTGCCCATCCGTTTGCGGGTGATAACTAGTGCTTGGAGTGAGCACTGTACCACTCAATTTGAAAATCTCTTGCCAAAACACACTTAGGAACTTATTGTCCCTATCACTGACAATGGTCTTAGGCAACATCGTGGAATCCATAAGAGAGAATGCACCAATCATGTCAGTACCCGGATCCCAAACCAAGATGTAGAACCCACTGTAAGAGATGAAAAAGAAGTTTGTCAACCGAGCACCCTTACATAACCCTCTATGCATGTAAGGCATCCAACCAATGTGAAGATGAACCCCCATATGCCCATAAACCAGCACAAATGGCCACCAAACCTCGCTATTATAACTCTGATTAGAAACATAGATGATATCAAACATGTCATCAAACCTCAAAGTTATTGCTGCCATATCAAGAGGAACAGTTAACCAACTCAAAAGTGAAGTATGTATGCCGACACTGCTCAACACAGACAACTCTTGAGTGGCTGGCCCACTAAGAGATTCATCAACCCAATCACTATCACCATCATGGGAATGATCAACTATCTCAACTGGAGACTCTGGGTTAGGCAATTCATGTCTCTCATCATTAAAAGAATGACGAATATCATGAATATGTTGAAAGTGAAGCTTGGCTTGTTGAGCCACAATCTTAGCTTGTTTAGCTCTTTCCAACCATTTTTCCTTCAAAACTTGGGCATATTCTATATCAGCTGTATCAAAATGTATAAACTCAGTCCTATGACAAGAGACCATCAAAATTACCATGTACCATACTTGCCTCTTGTAGTCCATCAGTAGGTGAAATTGTACCCTTACCTTCTTTGTGATTATTAGTGGCAACATTATGAGGAAGGTGGAGTATATTACTGCTGCTCTCATACTGAAAGTTAAGACTGATTTCAACTTTTGTGTCCTTGCCTTTGAGATCTTCATTGGAATAATGAGGAAATTCCGTACCATTGTGGTTTGAATCCACCTTATATTCCCCATAGTTATCACACACAATTTGGGTACCATCATGGGAAGATTCCATAACACTAACCAACTCATGTAATAAGGTTGTTACCTCTTGATGAAAGAAGTATAACTGCTGTCATTCAAATCAGAACTGTTGTCATGTGTTTGAGTCATGATTTTGACCCCATTAAGTGCATCATCATTGAAAATTTCGTGACCAACACTTGTAACCTTGTCTTCATGAGTATTCCCAAGTGTAAGAGCTACAATATCCAGAGAAGGAGAATGTAGACTATCGCTGCCCCAGATCAGAATTTTGGGATCCTCTTCCATACTTTCATTGTAATCATCAAACACCTCCCATGTTTGGTTTGTTCCATGCTCTTCCCAAGTGATTAGAGGCTCAAAGAATTCTTCATCACTAAATTTCATAAGGCTGCATGATAATTTCTTGTGTAGCTCTTCAACAATTTCATCCTCTTGTTTAGTTCCCATTCCACTTGCATTGTTATCTTGCACCATAAAAGTGGCTGCCATAGAGGGCTGAAATTCTAATTTTTGCAAAGAGTGATGAGACACATTCAAATGAAGACATAAATCCACAATTTCTCTATCTTTTTCTTTTACCAACCCAACCGCTATATCTCTATCACGAAGCATGCGTAAATAGTCCTCCTTTATCAACTCCAAAGTCTTTTTGAAAGAGTACAATTGTAAATGTGAAATCCCATATCCCATTCCTTTTAATCTTTCCTCTTTTTGTGCTGTTGAAATGAGGTCCTCTAGAAGCTTATGTGTAGTATCCAACCTTGACAAATCTTGAACAATTTTTTCATCCTTCACCACCAAATGATCTTGTAAATCTTCCCACACCAAAAGCTTTTGCTTTGTTTTTTCTTCATGTGTAGGGTATATGTCATCATTGGAACCAACTATCACACTCAAAGATGCATTGTGATTACCCAAAGAAATCACACCATCATTTTCCATATCAATCTCATGCTTTGCATCAAGTGAAATTATGTTTGCAACATCTTCCACTTTGTGATCAACCAAAGTGTTGTGACCTTTTTCACACATCACCCCATCCAAATGGGGACCCCCTAATTTTTGCTCCATTTTGGCCTTTTGGCTTTGGTTTTGTGTGTGTCTCTCTCTGGTTTTTCCGTCCTTTCGAGGATGTCCCATCGTTTGACCTAGGTTGGATATGTTGGCTAAGTCTGTGAAATTAGGGTTTTCTATCATCCAGGCTTTTTAAAGGTCAAACTGAGTTATCAAATTGGAATCTGAGCTTAGTACTGCAATCACAAGGCTTCCAGCAGAGTCCCACTGAATTTTTATTGAATTCTGACAACTTACTATTTTTAGTAAGTGCTCAATCTAGGACCTTTTTATAAAGATTTTGAAATTCTATCAGTTGCATCGCATTCCAGGTACTTCAAGCTACTTGCACGCAAAATTTGGACAGAATTGGACAACTTGCTATTTTTAGCAGTTCAGGTTTCAGGAGCCAATTTTAGGGTTTGCATGCAGAGTTTTTCAACGCATATCTGGATATTCCTTATGGGTTTTCCGAGAGCTTCGCAACGGTATGACATGCGAGCGGAAGGGATCAATTTTCAAGGACTTATTATTTTTAGCCAGTGCCTACATGCAGACCAGTTTTCTGGGTTTTTTGAGATCCCACGAGCAATATGACATGCAAATTCATCCAAAAGTGAATTGATTACTTTTTCAGACAGTTTCTATTTTTAGCAGGTACACTCTGACAGCCACCCGACACTTTAGTTCAGCATACAAAACAACATGCAAAGAAAACAAAGTCAAACGGAGACCGTTCAGGGTACATGCAAGTCAAAATTAGGGTTTCCACTTTTATAGGGGGTAAAATCCATAAATTGTCAAAGTGAGTACCCCATCAGGATCAGTATTATTCAAGCAACCTACTGGCAAAATTTGAACAAAATCGGAGAACTTACTATTTTTAGTAAGTCATTTCAAGGCTATAAATAGCAGGTCTGTGCCAGAGATAGGTGTGAATGAGGCACTTGAGTCATCAAGATCAGACAGAGCAAGTTTCAAGTCAAACAGAGCTGCAGAAGTCAAGCAACTTTGGAACTTACTATAAATAGCAGGAAAGCTATAAATAGCAGGTCGGTATGTGTGACATGCGAAAATAGGGTCATCAAGCAACAAGGATCATGTGGTGAAATTTTTAGGCAAAACGGAGTTGTGGAAGTCAGAAAATCAAGGGCTTACTAAAAATAGCATGCAGGCTAAAGATAGCAGGTGAGCATAGACGACAGGTATCAGCAGGCCAATCAAGCCACGGAGATCACATCCACCAGCTTCCAGTTCAAAATAGCTAGAAATCCATGAAAAAAACCACAAGCCTTCGAAACTTGCTAAAAATAGGAGGTGATGGCAGGCAAGGGCATAAAATTTTCTAAGTCATTGAAAATCAAAGTGAACATGCCAAAATGCGCCCAAGTCAAGGTAAGATGAGAGCCTTGAAAAATCTAAGGCGTAGAATGAAGCTTCACCATGTAAATGCGCCCTCAAAAGAAAGTAAGCTTGCTAAAAGGCGCCCAGAGGAAGAAGAGGTTAAGTAAAAAAAAAAAAACGTCTAAGTATGAAACTAAAAGCTCCACATGCCATTTGCGCCCTCAAATAAAAGTATCACCTGCCATTTGTGCCCAAGCCAAGATGAGTTGATCAAAAAGTTTCTAAGGGAACGAAATGTAAGTTTCACATGCCATTTGCACCCTAACATGGAATCACCACCTCCAATATGCGCCCAAGGTTGCTGAAGAGTGAAAAAACGTCTAAGTATGAAGGTGAATGCTCCCCTAGTGATATGCGCCCTTGTGGAGATTGTGGAAGTTGAAAGCTTCTAAGGAAAGTAAACAAAAATACCTAGGGTGAAATGCGCCCCTAAATGAAAGCTCCCACACTCAAATGCACCCAAGGGGTGATAAGGTTTAAAAAAGTTCTAAGTGACAAAAATAAAAGTATCACCTCCAAAATGCGCCCATCTCAAGTGAAAAAGGTAAAGCGCCTAAGGCACTGAGAATGAAAATTGAAGGGGCTAAATGCGCCCAAGCTGAATTGGAGATGGAAAATTTTCCAAGGCAAGTAACGTGGAAATGCAACCTCCCAAATGTGCCCAGCTTGTGAGATTGAAGCTTGCCTTACTGAATGCGCCCATCATGAAGAAATGGAAATATTCTAAGGCGTTGCAAAGCAAAGTGAACACTCTCATTTGCGCCCTTGGCAGGTGTGAGCATGAAGTCAAGCAAACAAAGACGCCTAAGGCATGAGCAAATTGAAAGCTGCAGGAGTAAAATGCGCCTTAAAATAGAGGCTCTACCTCTCCTTTGTGCCCTTGGTAGGATAGAAACTTGAAGAAGTTTCTAAGTCTTGAAACTTGAAAGCTCTCCCATGTAAATGCGCCCAAGCCTTGAGAAAATAATGAGAGTGACATATATAAAATGCGCCCAAGTTGATGTTGCCAGAGAAAAAGCCTAAGGCATTAAAATAAAAGCAAGAGGTATAAAATGCGCTCAAGTCATGAGTTTGAAATTTTTAAAAGGCGTTGAAAATGAAAGTCGGCCATGTGAAGTGCGCCCAGCTTGTGTGTGACTTGAAAATACTCTAAGGCATGGAAATTTAAAAGGCACCAAGATGAAATACGCCAAAGGGGAAAAGGATTTAAATTTATGTGTGAAGTAAAGGCGGGAGAAAATAAAATATCAAAGGGGAAAATGTTCAAGAAATTTTCCTAAGTGAAATAAATATTTCACTACATGAAAATACGCCCTTGATATGGATGAACTGGAAATTTTCAAATCATTTAAAAGGAGTCGGCAATGTGGTGAAATATATTTAAAAGGGGGAGAATTAACATTGATGAATATTTTTCCATGGGTCAAGTGGAAAAATTAAATAAACCCCTTTAAAATGCACCCATGAGTTATTAAAATTTCGAATGATTTTCCTAAGGGAAAATTTTATTTTCAGAGGGGAATATGTTCTAAGTGCCTGTAGTATTTTTCTAAAGGGAGATTAAATTTCGAAGATGGAGTGATCTAGCAAGTGATTTTCAAATCGACAAGGTTGAACTATTTTAAGTGGGGATTTAAAATTTCTAAAGCAAATTTCATAAAGATTGATGATTTAAATGGCGGATATTTTAACAGGTTGGAAATAAATTTGAATCTCCCATGAATTTTTTTAAGTTGAATTTGATTAAACATTGCGAGAATTTTAAAATGGAATTTTCAAATCAAGTCAGAGTAATTTTCTCGCAAGTTGTTTAATTACCAGGAGTTAACTGGTAGACTAGGGGAAAAATTCGAATTTTGTAGGGAAATGAATCTTCATTAATGGCAAATGCCATGATGACTGACCGACGACTAGCCCACTACTGCGCCTAAGTTAGAAGATTCTAAGTGGAGAGAGTGGTGAATTGATGAAGGTGCTAAAAATAATTCCAGCACTACTTGGCAAGATTCTTTGTGAAGAATTATTTAAGCAACCATTTCTCTCATTTCTTCTCACATTTCAAAGTTGAGAGTTGTTGAAGTTGAGAAAATTCATTGAGAGATTGAAATATTGGTGAGAAGAAATCTTTTTCAAATTGCTGAAAGTGAAGTGAGAGTTTTATTTTTCTAAGTGTGAGGTTGCTGGAGGTTTCTCTTCTCACACTGCTGAGAGTTGAAGTTGCTGCAAATTTCGAAATTCCATGTTGGAGAGCTGAGATTTTATTTTCAAATTGCTGAAGTTGCAGCAATTTTCTTATTTTGCTGGAGATTTTTATTTCCGAGGTGTTGAAGAGTTAATTGTTGAGAGTTGAGTTCTTGTAACTGTTGGTGACTTTTTTCTAACGGCTGAAGTTGACAAATTGAGGCAAGAGATTCGAATTATTTATGTTGGAGAAGTTGATCACTTGCTAAAAGTTGATTAGTTGTTGCGAATTTCTTCAGTGCCGGAAGTACATTGCTGAAAGTTCTTTCTAAGCTTAGAGGATTTTAAAAAGTTTGAGGTTTGGAGTTAGAAGTTTATGCTAAGAGATTTTATTTTCAAAGCTAACTCCGTATTTGCAGCCATCTCGAGAATTATTTTATTTTATTGAAAATTTGCAGTCTAACTTATTCCATTTTATTTTGCAGATGGCTGAGGCAAGAGAAAATGTTGCAGGAACAAGCAGAGTTGCAGGCAAAGCTGCAAACATCGAAATAGGCAAGGCAAGCTCATCCCGACAAGCAGTGATCAAAACGCTTGCCAAGCCATTTCTTCCTAGGTCAACAATCACTTCAAAGTTGGTAGGATTAAATGACACCAACCTTGGTTCATTTAATCTGAATGCACTTAAATCAAGGATGTACGGGCTAGGGGGTCATCAATCGTCAGTCACGACACACAATATTATGAAAAGTGGGATCTACGCAGCTGCTGGTTTTCCACCATCAATATAGTGTCCGAAATTAATCATGGAGTGCGCGAATTGCTACAAGCCAAAACGCAGAACTATTGTCTCTCCAGATGGCAAATTGTTTGCCAACTTCACACCAGATGCTATTGGAGAGGCATTTGGGATTCTCAACTCCGAAAGAATGCTGTACAGGACAAAGGACAGAGCAGTTAGAATGTATTCCTCTTCCTTCGAAAGGTGTGCCGCTGTAATCAACAGAGTTTGGATGCAAAGGCCAAAGCCACCCTGCACTAAGCTCCCGAAGCAGATAATTGCCAAAGATGTGAAACAAGAATATTGTGTCTTGATAATGATGCTTAGTCGAGTAAACGGGAGTTCGCAAGCATATATCTTCAAGCCTTGGATGTTTTATTACATCGAGATCATTTTGGAGGGAAAAGAATGTGTTGATTGGGCTAGGATGATTAGCGACAACATAGATGAACAATTCAGGAGCCTGAGGAGGACGAAGAACTTTTATATGAGCTCGTATGTGATGTATATGTTGGCTCAGATGACCAAGTACCGAGGGATAACGTACAAGGAGTCGATCGGCTGTGGCCCTGACAAGTTCAAGATTCACGAGGCTTGCACCCAATTGCATTTGACAAACACTGCCAGCTACAAACGGGCAAACAATGCATTTACAATGCACATTGCAAGGACCCTTCAACAGAGAACGCAGCAAAGAATATCAAAGGAAGCACAGGCGTTGATCGAAGAATATGGATATTGGCTCATCCAATTTCCAAAATTCACATACATTAGGCTGTAGGGGTTCACCTCGTATCCATACAGGTTGCCGAGGTACCCCACGGATCGGATAGTAATGCTAGAAGTATCTAGGCAACTCATTGCCTACGATAAAATTCAGAAGAAGAAGAGGAAGAAGGGACTGGATTTTCCTATCGAAATGGGGAATTCCAGTGAGGTGTGTCCCTCCTTGCAGGCAGCTTGGGAGGCAGAGGATGAACTGCAATTCTTTCATTTCTCATATCACACGGGCAGGCAGGATTTCGATCCTTATAATAACATCCGAGTAGTGAAGAATGTTGAGTACAGGCATAAGGCTCATATAGAGGATTTTTGGGCAAATGCAGTGGATGAGGCCGAGATAAGAAGGAGGATGTTTACTAGGCTCCCTCTCAAGTTAATCAGAGAGTGTGAAGTCATTCCAGTTCCCGATTAGGTGGACGAGGATGTAAATGTCATACAGCCTGAGTACGAGTCAGTAAGAAATACTCCGGTCCCACCACCTGATTGGTTTGAGCCCGAAATCATAGACTTGGACACACTTTCCATTCCGGTGATGACTTTCACAAGGGCTTGGGTCGATAGGCACGTAAGCAGACTTAAGAGCAGATCAGTTGCTCTTACTTATAACTTGATGGGTGATCAAAGGCCACTATCGGTGAGAAGAGGAAAGCAGATTGCCCAAGCTGCGGAAACATGAGAAGAGGTGCTGACCCAGCCAATACCTTTGAGGATGGAGCAAGCATCACCCACACAGTCACAAACTCAGTGTTCAAGCTTGAGAGTAATTTCGATGTTTGTTGATTAGAGGGCAAGATTGAATGAGGAGTGGGAGCTTGAAGAAGTGGATCAGCCCAACATCAGGGAGTCGAATAGCCTGAGTGTTAGTGCACCCAGAGGAGGAGGCCAATAGGAAGAAGAGGAGGAAACGGCGACCGATACCCGTTTCCAGCAGATACTTGACATGGCATTGGAAGAGGAGGAAAACACAGAGCAAGAGATCCAAGGGTCAGGAGATACTTAGCTCATGGAGACTGATGAGCCCAAGCAGAATAGTGTTAGAAGAGAAGAAATACGCGAGGTGGAGGCAACAGAGGAGCAAACCCTCGTCATTTGGAATCAACAGCAAACGGCGCCGGATTGGCTTACAGATAGAATGAGAAGAGATCTTGAGGATGATACAGATCCGGCAGTTGAGATGGAGGAGTTCCTCAGGAGGATTAGTGCACCGCCAAAAAAGAAGAGAGCCAGGAAATTCTCGAAGATTTCAATTGATGAATCAGGCTCTCACACACTTCAAGTTGCTGTCCCGAGGGAGGAGTGTGATCGAGCCGAGGAGAGGCCCGAGAATTATGTGATCACCACTGTGGAGTTGGGTCGTCCTATGGGAGCCCAAATTGTTGAGGAGTTCGACAACTCCTATCAGGCACTAAAAGACAAGTTGCTCCGCACGGAGGGAAAGTATAAGAAGTTAAAGAAGGAGCACAAGACTTTGATAGGATATGTGCAAAATCTTGCGCATCCAGGTGAACAGGGGAACCCAGTAGCTGAACTCCCGCCAGAGTTTCCGAGAGAGTTAGTTGTTGGCTTGGAAGATTTGAAGAAGATGGAAACAGAAGCAGATAAGTGGGTTGGCCATGTTCGGGCTGAAACGGAGAAATTCATGGAGGATCTTGCTCATGCTTACCGGCAAGCCTTAGATGTTCATGCACGCATGGATATGGTGGATCAAGCCTGGAGTGAGACCCAGATTTATCAAACGAAGACTGTTCTTCGTCTAGAGGCTTTGATGCACATGCCTTTACACACCCTGGTGGATGGGGGTGTAATACAGGAGGGTGATAGGTACGATTTCACTAGTTGGTACTCCTCAGTGGTCATGGGCCGTGGTTTCCATGATGCAGCACGAGTGGATTTAGCCAGAGTCAGGAAGTCAATGAATAATATTCTGGATGGAATCCTTAATACTTTGGAGGCCATATTTGCTAGGAGGTTGGCTCCGGAAGAGATAACTGCAGATGGCTTGAGGGATAGGTTGACTCCCTTCTTCTTAGTCGTGAGATCATTTGTCCAGGATGACTTTGAGAACATCTCCACTTTCTCCAGCATAATTCAGAACACACAGGATGCCTTGGTTGCTTGGAGAAAGTCCTATACTCGGCACGGGCAGACAGTTACGGTGCTGGAATTTCAACTCAACCATATCCCACCAATTTCAGTTCAAGAGGTTGAGGCAGTGTTGGCCCATCTGATCGAGCTTGCAGTTCGGGAAAGAGACAACTGAAACGCTTTGTTGGACGAGGATCTTCTAGAAGATGGTGATGGGCATTAATTGCTCATTATGGTTCCTGTAGGGGAGTGGACAATATTCTGTTCATTTATTACCCACTCCTCTCTGTGGTGGTTTTTAGGGCAGAAACCCTAATAAGGGCATAGGTGGCTCAATCTAAGCCCTTTATTGTAATCAGATCTGAACCGTCCATTGAAATGGGCTTATTATTAAAGGGGCATCCCCCCTCATTTGTAATCTATTAGATTAAGAGTTGAGCTAGAGGATTGAATTAGAGAGTAGAGGGCATATAGCATTTAGTTAGAAGTTAGCTTAGTTTGAAAAGGAAAGACAAGCTTTCCCTTTGAAAGTTTTTGTAAAAGGTTGTTGTGGAGAACTCTCATAATATAAAGAACTTCATTGATTGGTGATACTCTTTTTCGTTGTGAGTGGTTGACAAGGCTTTTTCGGCTTTCCAATTCAAGTAGATAGAGTGAAGTAGATTTAATTCCATGCAAGTAGTTGTTAGTCGTGGAATGTGGCATTTGATTTGAGCAAGTCTTCTTTCATCCATACCACTAGTGGGCTTGCTGACGGTAAGTTCGCCTTGCGTGGTCAATTGGAGTGTTGGCGCTTAACTTAAATTGTGATTCATATGTCCACTTGCATCGTTGTAATGGTGTGTGCATGCTGTGTCATAATTTGAACATCTTACTCATCCTTTGAAGATTGCACCGATTTTGTGGAAGTTGTCTGAAGGGAGACGAAGCAAAGTTTGGTTTGAAGATTGTTTAAGTCGATCCTCGCATTCCACCCTTTAGAAATAAATTGTAGAATCCCTACCCCTTATTCCTTTTAAATTCAACATTTTCTCGGTTAACTTAGGAATCAGAACATCATTATCAAATCATTCTTGTCTTAATTGTTTCACAAAGTTGAACAAATTGCGTAAGTCCCCTTGGAATACCCAGCATATTCACATAAACCAACTGAGTCTATTCGCGACATAAGGAACGTTGGAGTTGAACGATGACCTTTCACGCAATCTTAGCATGCAGAATACTTTGATCAAGAGAGAATAGAGTGACCGTTGGACATTTTATTCTTTGTTGGTGTGGTCATAAAACACCCGTCAACACAAAGGAACACCAATAGAAACCATACCTTCATATGGTTTATCAATCATAATCTCTATGTCACCCACCAAGAGACTCTTGCATTCCTTTGTAGATGCCTCATAATATTTGTAGTATTGATCTGAATGCATGGCTAAGGCTGCTGCTATGTCTTCATTATCATGCAACTCTTTATCGTATGAAGATTCTGACAATTCATTAGAGACATCCTAAGACTCGAGCATACTCCCTTCTTGAGTTAAGCCATCCTCTTCAAACTTTGTAACTTCATTTGTTGGTATATTTTCAACACTACTTGGCTGCAATGGTTCTTTTTCCTTATTAACTCCACATATGTGATCAAATGACCAGTGTTCCTTACAATTGAAACAAATCTGCTCTTTCCTCATTTGGTTCTTGCTCTTTTTGGGCGATCCTGGAACCTATATACCCAAAGAAATTAGCACTACAACTGTCATTTGTTCCTTGAACCTCCCAATTTTCTGCTCAACCAAACCTTTTGAGAAAGCATAAGCCGTGGGAGAAACACACTGCTCCTTCCTCCAAATGGCCAACAAGTCTGATTGCAACCGCTTGCAGATATCATCATCCTCATCTAAGATTAAGGACATAATAGTTTGCATACAAGCCCTCACATTGTTTGGATGATGCTTCCTAATTTCAGTTAAGAAACATTGAAGCATTTGAAGAATCAATTTATCACATCTGAGATCCAACATAATGATAAATGGTCTGGTTTTTGCCATAATTTCTAAAATCTTAGCCCTCTTAGCAAAAGTAGGGGCTTTGACATTATGTAACCCATATAGGTTCTCCACAATCAGATGTAGAACCTTCTTTAGTATGTCATCGTTATAGGGTGCCACAGGAGCTGTTATTCTTATGATTTCACTGTGACAAGAAGCAATTGCAAGTCTCACCTCCTCACAAGGATGTTCCATAAATTTGTGTTGGACCAAAGCGAGCATTGAGGGTTGCAAAGCCCAATTCAAAATCCTCCAATCTGCCTGGTCTACTTTGGACAAATATGTGTCTAATTCCTCCAACTTAGAGAGAACATCATCAGATAATTTCATGGACTTCAATTGTAATCCAATTACATAGAGCCAATTTCCTATTTCTTTTTCTTTCTGCAAGTCCCTTAGCTGTTCACCATTGAATGTATCATTGAATTCTTTTGACAAAAGGACACTTTTCTTATCTGCAATTGTCTTTATTTTATTTACTAGACCCTTGAAAAAAAACCTTGTTAAATCTGTCCTTGATTGACTGATTTTATGGGGATAGGAATTTTGTCAAATAGTTTGCTTGCCAACCATTCAACTGCTGTACTTGAATTCTTTTTGTGTTTCGATATATGAGATGAATGCATAATGTTAAAGGCTTCTAAATGATCATCCTAAAAGACTGAAGTAAGACTGAGGACGCCATGCAATACCTCTTTTTGACTTTTCAAATGCAAGGAATGACTGACATAACTGAAAATGTGCATCTACAGCATTATGGCATTTTGTCAAACAATTGATGTGCATACTCCAAACTCCTCTATTGCTATGATAACTGATTACATTTGATGCAACAGTATGATTCTCCAAGAAATAACTTCTCATTGACCAAAGACTAAGAGGAATGTCATTACAACCAGCTGTATCCTAGCTACCAGCACTATAGTAGATGCAAATATGACAGTTCGATCTCAAGAGACACCTTGCAATATAATGGAAATGATAAATGTTGACTTATTATGCTACATTGAATGGCTAATATTGAATAACCTTGTGACCAACAGAAGATGCAAATGCAAAGATACAATGAGATCATGAACCTGCTTAGACGTCTTGATTTTCTACCTCTACACCATCGAATGGAATATAGTGAAGCCTCCACGTATTGAATTCCTCAAAGACGCCTTCTTTGGATGTTGCGCCAAGTTGCCTGGAAGTCGTGATTTCCTTATATCTATTAATTTCTCCTGAATGCATCACTTTTGAATAATATTCTCTAGCCGCGATTATCCTGAATTCTAACAATTTCCTGGATGTCGATATGTTGCTTGTCTTGTCTTAATCGAATCACTTAGGAGATGATTTTGTCTTTTCTGACTATCAGCAAATATTTGTCTCTATCGATAGCCTTTAGTCTTAAATGCTTTTTTTTCTTTTTTTATAATAATTTCTTCACAATTAACATCGAACTCATTCTTAATGAAATCGCATCATCTGGCTTTGTCTTATCTGGTGGTGTGGTGCGACTTTTCCTTCTCTGTCTTCTTGCATGGAGTATTGAATGGAGATGATAGCCCACGATTTTTTTGAATATTTATTCCTGCGTCCTCTGGTTCCCACGATTTCTCCTTACTTTGCATCTCTTCTTGTCTTTATCGAATACACTTGCTCTTTTGTCTTTAGCGAGCAGCTCCCCATCATGAAGTTTGGCGGCTAACTCAAGGTTGCAAGCAGCTCCCGATTACCAAATATCGGACTAATGAATCTAGAGTCTTTATCTTACCCGTGCTTGTCTTATGCGGCTCAGGAAATCAATATCTTCTAGGAAATAATATTCTCCAGCTTGAATTTGTCTTACTTCTATTTTGTCTGCATTTGGTAGCTCTCGTCTCTCTCCATATTTCTTCATAAAATCGTCTTCTTTGACTTTTGCGTTAGACTTGGCAATCCTTTGTCTATTCTGAAATTTGTCACATTCAGCTGAATAAATAAATCAATCTCCTCAAATGATGAAGTCGCCTTCTCCAATAGCTGACTGTATAATATCAATTGAATTCATTGTACCTCTCAATTTTGTCACTCTTACCAGATTAACCCGCAAAAACACAATTTCATTGTTTGCTGCGCCTGAAGGTGAAAATATCCAATATTTCCAAGTGGAGGAAATCGACACTAATGATATTGCCAACAAATATCAGATTGTTGCGCTTGTCCTTCACAAATTTGTTCTCAAACTTCTACAAACTGTCTCTGTCACTCATAAAAACCTCATAGGTTGGGCAAAATTTTTAGCTCTGATACCACAGTAAATATCCAAACTAGATCTGACTCAAAACCCCCATTTCTGTAACATCCCCCGCGAAGGTTTGCCCCAAATTTCTCCAAGTTTTTCCCATAGAAGATTTAACAGATAAATTGCATGCAAACAGATTTCTATTTATCCAATAACTTGCAGCAAATTTCAATGTAAATCATATAATACCAGTTTAGAAATCAGATCTGAAATTGAATATGATTATTGCCTTCAAAATCATCAGTAAAATAACAATAGAAATTTCCAATCGTAGCCACAGAACTTACAGTCGAATTGGATAACCAGAAGTTTGAATTTGAAGCACAAAGTGAGACATTTGAATGAAATCTCCAACAGACAATGGGTTTCCGTCCACTGCCTCCAAGCTCAAGGGTTTTCGTCCTCAAACCTGCTGAAAGCCAAAGCTTCCTAGAATTCTCCAAGAGAAAATAATAACCAAGCATAAACCAAGCATGGCTGAAAGGGGAGCCCTTGCAACACTTTTTATAAGCTTCTCATAAGAGCTCATTCACACTTTTAACCAATGTGGGATAAAACATAAACTTTTATTTTGCCTTTTTGATGTCTCATGTATTTTAAAATAAGGGGCCCCGTTTACTATTCATTTTCCCACTTAACTTTAGGCTCACATTAATAAAGTTAAATAATTGGATTTAACTTTATAATTTAAACTTTATTAATGCAGAGACGAATTAAACCAATGGAACTGAGATCATCTGACGATAATAACCAATCTTCCATTAGAAAGGCACTATCACTGGAAATCTTAGCCCACATGAAGAAATACTATTAATAGCATTAATGATTTACTACAAATAGTAAGTATATCAAAATTGCCTCCAGACGCCCCAGATTGACTTGCAACGAAAATTGCCTAGGCCAAAAGTCCTCAAGATTCCTTAAAAGCCCTGGTTAGCCTATGGAACCAAGGAGAAATAGGCTAACGACCACATCATACAATGCGAGCAAGAAGAAGGGGACATTACATGCTTCAGCGTCTTGGAGTTGGTGCTTCAAGGAGAGTTGGTGCTCTTAGTGAGTAGATGCTGACTTTTGTAATTTGGGTTGGTGCCCATTTGTGGTTAATGAAAGCTATTGATCTGCTGTGGTTTTTTACCTAAAAGGGTTTTCCATGTGAAAATTTGTGTTCTCCTTATTGATGCTTGCTCTTACTATTTTATTTTCTATTTCATATAATTTCATTTGTTTAAAAGTTTGAAATACTGATTCACCCTCCCTCTCAGTATTTCCTGTGTGCTCTCCAAGAACGTCTATGAATGGCTATGTATTCTCCATATATGGTGAAGCCATTAGTTGGATGAGTGAGAGGAAACAAGTAGTTTCCCTTTCCACTGTTGAGGTAGAATATATCGCCACTACACATACTTGTAAAGAAGCAGTTTGGTTATAGAGGTTGAAATAGGGCAACAAGGATCAATTGTGACAATTATAGTGCAACTAGCTTGGTAAAGAATCCAAGTTTTCATGTTTGCAGGGAACATATCAACATTCAATCACTTTGTTTAGGATATGGTGAAGGATGGTACACTTTTGATTCAAAAGGTTGATACTTTGGAAAATTTTGTAGATTCTTTCACTAAGCTAGTCTATATAAACATTTTTATTTGGTGTAGATTTCAGAGAGAGTTGTATATTCTCTCACTAAGCGAATGAGTATGAACAAGTTCTTTTGGTGCAGATTGGCTATGGGCATCTCTACCCTTAGCTATTAGTTTTCCTTTAACCCCTTATGCTTTTTGCAATGTTCACAACAAGTGGGAGATTGTTAGGATTTGGTGTTGTACTACCTAGCAATGTCCTAGCCTCCTAGGAACATTATAATTATTTAATATTACACATGTTGTAATGCTGGACTCTCTTCAAATGGGCCCTGAACATAGGGAATCTTGGGATTCTATGTATGACATACTTTGACACTTGTAAAATATGTAATTATTTGTGTAAGACAACATTAGATATGGTGGTTACAATATGCACTTGAAAGAACATCTTGGATTATTTGTCTTAGGTAGTGCATAAGAATATCTTGGAAGAGAAGTCACTCTTCCAAAATTGGAGCACTTAATTTGACTAGTTTACTATTCAATGGGGAGTTACACTTGCATACATGAAAGGTGGTGGTTTTGTTGGTACAATCATCTTGACCATGACCTGGACATCCCCCTTTGCGATTCCATGGTTTTGTTGAGAGTGCAAGTAGCCCATAGGATTGAAATCCTTTATATATACAAGCCTTGGCATGGTGGTGTGGCACTGGTTCAAATTGTATTGCAAGGCTTTGCAAGTTTTTGAGTTTGGGGTTGAGCATTGACATATTGTGGAAGTGTTGACACAGGGGCAAAATCATTTGTGGAGGTTCTCACTCTATTCTAAGATTGTTTCAAAGTAATATATTAAGGTCTGCATTTGATGGTGGGTTTTTAACCTCAAAGGGTTTTCCCATGTATATACTATTTCATATTCTCTTTTGTTCAATCTTTGTAAGGTGCCTTGCCAAATCTGATGTAAAAGCTCTGTTTGCTGCCCTTCGACAATTTGACAAACATTTTGCTTGCAACCCTTGATCTTGCTGGTTTATGTTTCAGTTTGCTTTGTTGGTGACTTTGTGATTATAATGATGAAATAAAGATATCAAACAGCTTCTAATTTGCTTAAACCACTTCCTAAAATGCAATTGCAACTTCTTTTTGTGTTTTTAAAAGCAGATACATGAATTAATTATGCAAAATTTTCACCTACAGCAAGAAGGCATTTTGCCAAACACTTGGCATACATCCATGATCAGGTACAATACAGTAATGAATTGATATGCAATGCTACCTTAATATTAGCTGAAATATATTCAAGGTTACAACCCTTGCCAAGACTCTTGGCATTCAACTATTATGCAAGTCTGATTACACTTCAATGGCAGCCTACTAATTTCTGAGATAACTGATTACAGTCTTGTTGTCTTCAATTTTGAATTCTCAAAATTGGACAACTCATATGACTAAAATTTCTTCATAAATCTCTATGGCATGCATTTCGAGGCACCAAAATTCTCCAATTGAATTGTGCAGCCATTGGTCTCCTTCCTATTTTGCCTTGTGTGAAATTTGGGAACATTTCAACATTTCAACATGTTTTTCCCTTTGTTTTGTCCAATTTCGGGATTTTTGATCACCATTGCAAGTAGGGATCTTTTTGTGTTAAGGCACGTTTTATGAGGTGTTGAGGTTGTAAAACTTTGGATTTCAATTGATAGTTCCTTTGGGCATCCTTTCATCAACTCCCCTTTCCGTTTTTGTAAATTTTTGAGTCATTTTTCTTGTGTTTTTTGCTAATTTCGGGTTTTTAAGACAGCTCAGCAAAATAGGAAGTTTTATGTCATAAAGCAAAAATTGTCAAAGTCCCAAAAAGTTCCTATTGTGCTTTAAGTGAAATTGTTGAAGTTCCAAAAAGTTCCTATTTTTGCTAAAGTGTCAAAAAGTTCCTATTGTGCTTTAAGTGAAATTGTTGAAACTCCAAAAAGTTCCTATTTTTGCTAAAGTGTCAAAAAGTTCCTATTGTGCTTTAA
Source organism: Sequoiadendron giganteum (assembly GCA_007115665.2). NCBI lineage: Eukaryota > Viridiplantae > Streptophyta > Pinopsida > Cupressales > Cupressaceae > Sequoiadendron > Sequoiadendron giganteum. Next base: position 495,600,256 of record CM021102.1, on the reverse strand, counting down.
GTGAAATTGTTGAAACTCCAAAAATTTCCTATTTTTGCTAAATTGTCAAAAAGTTCCTATTGTGCTTTAAGTGAAATTGTTGAAACTCCAAAAAGTTCCTATTTTTGCTAAAGTGTCAAAAAGTTCCTATTGTGCTTTAAGTGAAATTGTTGAAACTCCAAAAAGTTCCTATAATTGCTAAAGTGTCAAAAAGTTCCTATTTTCACTCATTTGACAATAGCAAAATTGCTAAAGTGTCAAAAAGTTCCTATTTGGCTTAAATGACAAAATAAAAATTACTAAGTTGTCAAAAAGTTCCTATTTTGCCTCTTTGTCAAAAATAAAATTGCTAAGTGAGCCAAAAATTCCTATTTTTCCCATAAGTAAAAAGAAAAGTTGTTGAAAGCTTTCAAAAACCCGATTTTGATCTTTTTTGTGTTTTTTTTTACTTGTCTTTGTGTTGAAAATACCCGATTGGAGAAATTCGCCCAAGTTTTGAAAAGAGTTTGTGTTTGAATTTGATAGTTTACCTCTTTTGGTGGAGCTCTCTTAAATTCTTCAACAAAAATTGCAGCTTCTCAATTTGAATATAAGTGCCTAATCTTTTTTTGAGATTTTACAAGGCATCTAGGGTTTTCATTTTTTTTTTTTACTTTCAACTTCTTATTTTAGGTATGTTGTTCTTTCTCTAGTTCATATCACGTCTTGCCCTTGAGGGAGATGTTTTCCATAAATTTGTGGCTGCAAATGTCTTTTTCAAAACCTCTTTTTCTAAAAACGTTTTTTCTCATAAGCAAAGCGCATTCTTATTTTGAGGAATCTTTTATTCTTTTTTTGAATGTCTTTTACAAGTTGGTTAATGCCATTTAAAGACTTCATCATCTCACAATCTATGAAGAGGGTTTCTAAAAAAAAACGTGTTTTCTCCCAGCCAAATCGCGATTTTGTTTGACTGGTTTTTGTGTTTCTTTTTAATGTCTTTCATTTGAAGTCTTTAGTGAAAGTGTTTTTAGAGTGTTTAGTTGAAATGCATTTTTATTTTTAAAAGAGAAGAAACGCGTTTTTTAGTTTTGTCGCCATTTTCTTCACGCTCAAATTTCTGAAAATGTCTCATTATTTCTGAAAAAAACGTCTTTTCCTTGAGTGCAAATGCCTTTTTCATCATCTGAATGGTCATTATCTCAGCAAAACATCATTTCCATTTGCCATTTTTCACTTCCATTTGCCTTCACCAAATTCACCTCACTCATTCACACTCATCTCCGTTTTCATCCTCACTTCCATCTTTGCGAAAATGGGCCTTGGATTAATTTCAGGTTTTCATTACCAAATAGCAAGTCGGGATTTTTCACTAAAATTGCAAGTTTAAAATTGCGAATTGAAAATTGCAATGGGCCTTATTTTTCAAGCAAATTCCAAGGCTGGAGAATGATACAAAGAAAGAACAACAACATGACGAAGCCACACAAGGAGTTGAACAAGTGACATGATTGAGCATAGAATGCTTTCAAGACAAAAATGGAAGAATTTTTTCCAAATAGCAGCATAAAGACCCAATCAAGGATGATGTAGTTCAAGTCGTGTCTTTGGACATTTAAAATAGTTTCAATTATGTATTTGTAATTTAGTTTTGACAAATTACATGTAAAATGGAAAAATGTAATTGCAAGTAGTCATATCACTTGCAAAGTTGTAAAATGTAATTACATGTGATTACATTACAAGTCAAATTACTATAGGACTTGTAATGTTGAATAAGTCAATTGTAGTTAGTTAGTGGTTGAGAGAATTTCTCAAGTTTGTTGGAATCCTCCCACCTTTTTCTCAAGGCTTCTCTCCTATAAATACTTGAGGGGGTCTATTGTAATATCCATCTTTTGGCAATGCAACAAAAATTTGCTAGTTTGTATATGCACTCTAAGACTTTGAGCTTAGATGTAAATCAAATTACAGTCAATTAAAAGAGGCAAATTGCTTTCAAACTTTGTGTTGATTCAAAGTGTTATGTGACGACATTTTCTGCATATTGATTGTGAGTTTTGTGGTGTTATACAAGAGGGATTCAAGCTCAATTTTGCAGACTTTGAGTTGCTTATTGCGTTTGGAGTTTTAGATTGGTTTTCAAATTTGATACTGCAGACTTTGAGTTGTTTGTCACATTTGAAGCTATTGTAGAACCCTCAAGCAAAAGGGGTAACTTGCAGACTTTGTGCTGTTTTTATTTTATATGTTTGTGCATAAAAAGTGCATCATGTAATTAGACTTTGAGCTGCTACATATTGTACTTGGTTACCAGAAAACCATCTAAAAAGGTTGATAGGAGAGTAAGTTGTCAAAGACTTTGAGCTTTCAATTTGTTTTCTCATCACGGAGGAGCAACGAAGGACTTTGTACCTTTATGGAAACTTTGCTTCTTTATTTGTTTACTTCATCAATCATTTATGCTTTCAGCTGTGATTCTTTTCTGAAATAAGAGAACAGGACAGAGTTTCACCCAAATTTAGAATAGATTTATAGTTAGAGTTAATTTCTAAATTGTTAAAATAGAAAGCAAAGGGGGAGCCTTCCCTTAATTAGGAGAGTTTTATCTCACGTACTGTGGCTGAAAACACAATTTTGTATGCTTTCCCAAGTATACAAAATTTTCAACCAACAAGTCTGACTTTTGATGTTCAGACATGAAACTACAATGCTTAATAATTCTGGCCCTTAAACTATGATGCAAAGCTACTAAATTGAATATATTATAAAAATCGATGGAACCTGGAAGTAATAGCAGCCTCCAAGTATTGGTTCGATTCTCCTTCGTGGTGAAGCCAAAGCCTCCAAAGTTGCTGCGCCAAGTCTCCTAGATCTCCAATGATGCCACTAGAATTTTCCTGGAATTTATTTCTGCTCCTTACACAAAATTGCACCTCCTAGATGTGTCGCCCCTGTTCAAACTTCAGTCAATAATTGTAAATGATGGCAACCCCAAATCGACCCCTACAAGCATCAAATGTTATCACCATGATCATAGAAATAAAGTGCCATGACCTGCAATAGAAATCGATGCATGTATAAGCTTCTGTGAGTGAAATCGATCCTTCTAGCATGCTGCAACTGCTCTGAAATTAACACAAATCCATTCTTCAAATCGTCCCAATCCAAAATTGGCCATTGGCCATTAATTTTGCTCAATGAGAAAAGACTGAATTATCTTCCTCTCCACCCTGGCTAGGATTGATATCTCAAACCCTCAGGCCAATTCGTCAAACCATTCAAGCTCTCCAAATCTGATATGCAAATGTGTAACTCAAGTGATGATGAATGCTGAGATGAAAGCTCCTTTTAAAAAAAACATTAGACACCCCAAGAAGCTTCTAGAAACATCAAGTTAAATAAAAGCTTTTCTAACACACAATGTTATCAAACATGTTAGAAAACATAATTGTTATCAAACATGTTAGAAAACATAATGGCCAGTGTGTTATCAAACGTGCTGGAAAACATAACTTGATGTACAATTCCCTTATGACTCCCATTTAGCCTTCGGGAATGATTAAGGCTAAATGATTGCAAGGTGGCTAAGGCGAAGGGGACATTACAATCTTCTATCTTCTTCTCTTCTTCTTCCAAGTTACATTAATGCATACTTGCGTTTTAGATCAGAAAATTTTCTCACTTGTTGTTCTTGCTAATTGAGATTCAAACACTATGAAACCAACACCCAACAAATGGAGGAAGATGAGTTCCAATTATAACTCTAGAATTGTCAACTGGTCTTGCATCTATTTGTCTTATCTTCATGCATTTGTTTTGTCCTGTCTTCCAAAACATTGCAAAGGTTTTCTCATGCTGTGAAAATTGTTTTTGTAAAAACCCTTACCCCTTGGAGCAAGAATTTTCGTGATTATACAAGTTTGACAATTCTATTGTGTCAAATTATATGCAAATAAAATAATCTATTGTTTGTAAATCCTATTGAAACTTCGATACTCAACAAACTCTATAAGTATCATTCATTACAAAAATATATATATATATATTCAGATCGTAGTAACTCCTCATAACTGAGATATATATATAAACTTTGAAGCTTTTACATTAAAAAATTATAGTATATCATAATCTGCATACAATATTACTGAATTTCAATCATAATTCCTGACCTAGTATAACTAACTAAATTCAATCAATAAATCTCTTTGTGTATTCCAACCTCCTGAAATCCAATCGAATGTAAACTCCATACACCTGCTGACTAATGACTTTTCTTCCCCAGGCGCTCAATTTAATATGGGTCCTCCTATATAATTCCCGCAGCCTCTAATTTGCCACAACTTATGAAAGGCGGCTCCTTGAAATATGATGACAACTCCTCCTTAATAATTGCAATCCAATTTACCAATGATGCAATTGGATGAAGTAGATTTGGCATATATTATCGGTAGCCTATATTTCCACTACTCATATTTGTCTGACCATTGTACCCAAACTACAATCTCCTCTCTTGGAACCCCAAAAAGTATTCATCATCAAAACCAGTACTGAAATACCTTAAAGGACTGAAATTGATACCAAGAGACATATTTTGCCAAGACATCTCAATACTGTCCAAAGTTGCCATCTCTCCGCCAAACTCGATCCTGGGCAACACAAAAGAAAATCCGCTCAACCATAAAATATAAATCTCAGCATATCCCCTAATGATATCCCGAAAATGAAGTAGACCAATAACTGTCACATGACCGGTAAAGAAGATGTCAATAAAAGCAAGTCTGTAATTTGCCAACTAGGGAATGTTTTTGCCATCGTCAGCTGCAATCATATCATCGATAGTTAATCTCCAAGTGTCAAAGGAACAATTCCAAACACAACACACCCAACCCACTGCAAACAATAGAGAATCATTTGAAGATATACATACCATCTCCATGAAGTATCTACAGTGACCATCACTCACCATAGTGGAAGCAATAAATAAATGAACTGTGTCGAGAAAAACCCTCACAACCAACTTCCCTAAAGCCTACCAAAGATCGGAATCCATCTACTCATCAAAATGTCACCATAACCAATGTAGAAATGTGAGGGCAATGGTAATCAATCTGAAATCTCATCGAAGACGTAGGAGATATGGGTATGGAAGTAGTTGTAGAGCCATTTCCCATGATCAAATCACCTCTATTAACCAACCCCAACCATAACGTACTCAACTATTGGTTTGAAGAAGCCATCCAACACAATCGCGTATCATGAATTGTAGTCCAATGTAAACTAATTGGAAAGTAGACAGCGGTAACATCACTGAAATTTGGCTCACTACTCCAATCCTAACTAAGCACCACACTGCTGGAAATTGCACCTAGGTCCCAAATCTTGTGATCGACTCTCGTCTCAACACTAGAATCAGAAAGAGCTCCATCATTCAACTCAAAGAGTGGATTATCATAAGTCACATCAGCATCTACCTCAAACAAAGGAGTATCAATAAACTGAATTTTATCCTCTTGCCAATCTAGACTCCCTTTTTCTGATTTCTTGGGACAATGGACAAGATCATACTCCTCTTGAATGCAATCAAGCTCCTCCATTACCTGTTCGATCTCCTTGGCCCTTTCTCTACTTTCCTTCTCCCTGAACTGTTGAGTGTCATAGAGCTGATCATTTGCTTCAAGTAGTGCGTCTTAGACACTTTCGAAAGCAAGCTTCGTGGAATTAAGCTCAATAGTGAACTCACTAACCTCTCCTCTTAATTGCTTAGTCATGGACCAAGTCTCATCTGCAAACTTGGTGGCTATATCTCTATCATGCGTCATGTGTAAGAAAACTGATTTTATTCCCTCCATAGTGTTCTTGATCATGTGCAAATCAACAAGGGGAATATTTTGCTCATATTGGTTTCTTGGT